>VWZL01005077.1:81189-194149 GCA_013396915.1 Stercorarius parasiticus
GACAGGCTTAGGTATCTTTAGCAAATGAGGGTAGCTGACAAGAATCAGTTGTGGAGTTTGTGTTTCCTTAACTGGGGAAAATATCATCCCTTCATTACAGGGTATAATTATATAGTTTGTTGATTTGTAGAGTTTTGGGACCAATAGTGGTAAATGAATCTTTTCACATTCTTGTTTCAAACACTTGGGTTAACCCCTTGTATGATGCATCCTATTTTAAATGAAAAACTTAATCAGTTTTTCAAAGCTGTATCTGTTAGAAGCCTGACCGATGGTTTATGGTTTTGCTGTCCTGAGACTGCTTAACTTCACATAGTTCTGTTATTAAGGGATTGATTAAGAAAAATTTCAAGATTTTCACTGTGAGAAAGTTGTAGGGTAAAGGAAGGAAAAATAAGAAAGCTAGCAGCTTAGCATCACAGAGCATAGAAAGGGCTGTAAGTTGTCTTTCAAAAATTAGACTATTTGTAATACTGAAAATTCATTTACATGTCAGTGAGCCATCTGGTATTGGGGAAGAAAAAGGTGATGAAACCAGTGTCCTGGTTCTTTGAGCTGTTTTGCTTTTCACCAGTTCACATGACACTGCTCTTTATTTTTCTTTTGAACAAAATTACCTAAAATAAATACTGTGGTTTCAGGGTTTCCTTTTAGTTCCTTTAAAGTTCATGTTCAAACATTATAATTTTGCTGTAAGTATTAACCGTCTTTGCGTTCTGCTGAATTATGTAATAAAGCCTACTTTGTAAAGATAGATGCAAAACCTGCATATTTTATTGTGGTGGCAGGTAAAATGAGCACAGCAAACCTAAATCTGCGTGGCACAGTTGGAGTGTTTTATTCTAAGCTATTTGTAGAACAGACACACAACATCAGAAAGCAGTAAAGTGTTGATGGGTACCAGGAAGTTGTATTTAATTATTACTTTAGGTGGCTCCAACTGAAATAAGCTAGTCCCTTCCCAAATGCTGAAGAACTCAGTGCAAGCAGAGCCTTTTGCTTCAGGCTGATTTGGATGATGGACAAAAGTGTTTAAGGGTGTTATTCTTAGAGGAGAATTGGGGAAGAAGACTAAGAGCCATGAAAAGAAGGAAGAGGGTGCACTGAAGAGCATTGCAACTTGCTGATTCCTGATACAGTAGCAAGGGGAGCACGATCTGATTGAAACAACAGGAACCACTGGCATTTCAATATTAAGTGGAATGTAACAGTCTCAAAGTGCCATGGCTGCTGAAGAAAGGAGGTTTCTTTAAGGCACTACTAGTCTGTATAGTACAATGTAGTTCGGCGTCACAGAGAAAAGAGATGCTGCAAAATCATACAATGATGCCCAATTTTTTTGAATTACAGTTAACCCGCAAAACAGTGCAGAAACAGAAATTAAAGTTCAGTTTTGTGATCAGCTCAGTATCTGCTGAGCAGGCACAGATATATCTCAAAATATAAGCTGGTAAACAGAAGCATCACTTTAGTATGATTTGCATACTCCCCTGGGTACATTTACTTCTTTCTTGTCTGTTATCTAACTATTTCTATATTAAACCATCTCTATTCTCTTATCTGTACTTGGATTGACAGCTTCTCCTGACAACTGGACTTTATTTTTCTTTGAAGCATACAGATTATTCACATGTTGCAGAAGAGAAGGAAGATCTTTTAAAAACACCAGCATTACTTCGGTCAGTGCACCTGTTTTTTAACACTGCTGCTTTTTATGACTTATGTGCTCAATACACAGTTATGATGTGAAACTTAGTGAAACTGAGACCATTAGAATAAAGGTATGGCTTATAGTCCGCATTTAAATAGAGACATACATCATCTAGCAAATTGCCTAATTGTATGTAAGAAGATGGTGACAGTAAGGAAAAATTTTACCAGTGTTGTCTCTGCTTAAGTTCTGTTTTACTGTGAAGGTGAGAAAAGAAACGTTTCTCTGTAAGAAACTCTCTGTTGAGGATCTGGCCAGTAATATTTTTATTTATCCAGAAGAATTTGAACAGACAAATGGAAAAAGAAGATATGCTTTCACGTAGTCTTTTTTTTTTTTTTAATTCAAGTGTTTTATGAAAAAACAGAAGGCTGCAAAGTGACTAAGTTCCCTTTCCTCCTGTTTCACCAACACAGAAATGAAACTTAAGCCTAGGAGTGATTTTTTTATTTTTTTTTTTTAAGGAAGGTTCAGTATTTCATTGTGTCGTGGTTTGGCCTCAGACAGCAACAAATATGAGCAAACATTAACAGGCTTTGGCTGTTGCTGGCAGGTACTGAGATCATCACAGTTTTCCTGTTGGTGTGAACCTCCAGATGTTCTTACGATGCAATCAGATAACAGTTATTTGTTACTGCAGTTATATACTGCTGGTGTATTTTGCCAAGGATGCAAACTTACTGCTGTAAAAGATACTGAGAAAAGTCCCATGGACTTAACTTAGTTGCTGGTCGAGCATCGAAGGTATATCCTCTACAAATAAGCAGGTGACACTCAAAGCTTCAGCAGGGCTTTGTCATCCATGTCTATCCTGGGCCTCAAAGTTGTGTTTAATGATGGGCGTGATGCTGTAATACTCTATCATGCAATAGTCTTCTTCACTGCCAGTGAAGAAGTGACTGATAATTTACTATTTTAAGAAAAAAGATGTTTGGAAATGTGTATCTTAACAGAAAAAAAATCCCCTGGTAGGTGGCAGATAGACATGCCGATTATTGTGTCTTCCAGCGTTTCCCCAACCTCAGCTTGCAAACTCCTTCAAAACAATAGGCAGCAGTAGCCGTTCTCCCAGAAGCACGTGCCCAGGCTGTGCGGTCCTTACCACCACTCAGCTGCTATTTGTGGCTGGGCCAGCAGCTCCTCAGCCTGCCCAGGAACAGCAACCAACCCGGCTCTGGACCCACCACTTCCAGGTCAGGTTGCAGGAGGAAGACCAAAGCATGGTGAGAGCATTTGAAGCCCAAGTGGAATGAGAGGGAAGTGCGGCTTTATGACTGATTCTAGGGCTGAAGTGATGCAGCAACAATTAGGACCACCATTTGGGATGCACGATGTGGAAGATGGGGATGAGGACATGGGGGATGTACATCTACTGTATCATATGCAAGACCCACCAACAGCTGCTGCCATCCAAGCAAGCTAGGTTTGGAAAAACATGGTCTGTTCTGAGTTGCATTGCTTTCTTCAGTTTTGATTTTGTGCTGCCTTCACTGGCACCTGGCTTGATATCATTTTTCTAATCTTCTGACTGGAAAGATCTTGTTCTACTTCTTGTTCTAAAGGCGTGATTAGACTTCATGACCTTGAATATAATAGGTCTGTCTGCTGCAGGAATTCAAACCACAGTGTTTAACAATAAGCTGGAGCAGCACTGTTGGGAATACTTAGTTAGGTAAGATAGTTTAAAATAGTCCGTTTACCAACATCTCATCTGGTAGTACTCCAATGAGTTAAAACCATGTAAACTTTCTTGATACAACTTCTATTTTTTTCTCATCTTTCTTCCCAAAAAAGGCAATGGGTTGTTGGCATAATAGATGAAAAGGAATATTTGATGAGTTTTGCTCTCATATGCTGAAGCAGGCTGCTGATAATTCAGTTCATCCAAAAAGAAGAAAACTTACAATGATCAAAGTGTTTTGGATGTAACTGCTGAATATACTAGCAGTTTTGGAAACCTTACTTTTTCCTGCATGTGACAAAATATTTTTGAGTAATCCTTTCGTCCATGCTTACCAAGAATGTATGCAACTGCAAAATAAATAGTTGTATCATTCATAAATGGGTATATTTGTGCAGGTTGTGATGTTACCTGCATTGCTGCTAGCTCAATCTGTGTGGCCAAATTTGGCAATCAAGGAAGGTCCTACTTCATGCCACATCGGCTGTTAAGATGAAGCCTGGACTCTTTTTTTTAATAGCTTCAATAAAAAATGAGGTAGTGGCTTCCTCTTGAGTAGTTCGCAGTTCTGGAGAGACAGCTAGAAGAAGAAACATCTTCCTCTCTTAAGCAAACAAACAAAACACAACACCCCAAACCCAATTAACCACAGACTTCAGTAAAGGAAGAACGTCCAAATACTTCCATGGGACCTCCTTTTCTGTGAACAGAAAAACGGGTGTGAAACCTATCTAATACCACAACTCTTGCTTTACTGTCTCTACAACCAGACAATGTACAGAATGCTCTTTTTTCATTGCTTACTTTTCTCCTCCTTAGCTTAAGTTGCCGGAAACAGAGGCATAGGACTTCATGGAAACTTTTGAAATTAAACAATGAAAAGGGTGGTTATGGTCTTCAAAGCAGTATTTTGAGCAACAGAGAAGACCTGACTTCCCACTGTGGACAAGCAGCTCTTCTAGTGACGGATTATCTATAATGCATGGTTAAGCTACCAGAAAGCAATTTCATGTGATAGCAAGGACCTACTGTACTAGTGGAGAACTGCATAACATTTTTTCCTTTGATTTCCCTTCAATTATACAAGAGATAGAATGAGGTGGAACTGAGTGTGCAAAGAGTACTTAAGAAGTATTTCTTGCCTGTCCTAGGTCCTTGCAGTGACCTAGCATAGAAAATTGACAAACTGGTGTTTATTTCATGGCATCTTAAGGAGAACATGATTTATGTTAATCTATAAGCCAAAATTCTGAAAAGCAAATACAAGAGAAGAAGCTCCTCTGTCCACCAGTTTCCTGTGAAAGCAAAGAGAGTAAGTACATCAGAAAGGGTAAGATGTTAAAATAAATATTTCAGCTTGATTTTGGATGCGTAGCTCTCAAAGGTGCTGAGGTCCTTGAGTCCAAGTAGAGTAGGTAAGGGATGCATACCATTGGTCCAGGAAAAAAATCAAACACTGGACATCTCAGATTAGTCTCTCAAAAATGGATGTGACCATTTAAATTACTAAAATTAAAAAAGGCTTACATTTTTCCTGTTTCTTTCCACAGACACAATGTGATCGCAGCCGCCTGGCAGAAGGCAGGCAGCACACTTTGAGTTTCTTGTAGAGCAATAAAGCATCTATTAAAACCACAGCCAGTTTGCGCAGTGAAGAGGGTTGTGAAGTCAGTGACCATCTTTCAAGAGACACCTGCCAGTGCGGACAAGAAGAAAGGTGGTGGGAAGCAGTGCCTTGCCACGTCTAAAATCTCTAGCACTCCAGAGTTTTCTTGTCACCAACACGCATGCCGGATCATAGCTGCCTATCCGTGATTTGTAACTAAGTGATATTTAAGTTAAAATCACATGTACGTAAGTGGCCTTAGCTTTATCATGGTGACGTAAAGAAAGGATGGGTGTGGTGGGTAAGTTCTGCGCGATTACCTAATTTATTCTTCCCAAGCAAATGTTTGTTAGTTAATGCCATTCTATTAATATATTTAAATATTTTCTTTCTGAGGTTTTCAGATTCATCTCTGAGATCTTATTCTGCTGTAGGTCCTTGTAGGTTTGTTCCCCCCAAATATAGCCATATTTGTTTCCATTTTCAACACTCTTTATTTACTTCTGTGTTTTGTTAAATCTTCCACCTCTTCAGCCCATCTGCACTTCCCTAACAGCACATAGCCAGTGCTCTTCAAAGACCATAGGTGTTAACGTTCATATTTGAGACCACTCATACTTAGCAGTGCTCTGGAGAATCGTGAATCCTGCAGGATAAGAGGTAATTATTAGTAGCACAATTTTAGGCCTTCACTGTTTGATAATTTTACACTCCTTGCCTCAAATCACACTGTTTTCCTCTATATACCCTCCAGAATGGAGAGATTTTTGACTGCTTTTCAATGGGTGAATCCTGATGCTGTTGCCACCTAGGCATGGATTTACTAACAATAGGACAACCTAAAATTAAATTGCCTCTGCTACCCCAGAATTCACCTGTAGAAACCATGTTTGGCTTCTGTTCCCCCTTTCAAAAGAAGTCTGAGTTCTGCTTAACTGCAGAAGCAGTGAAATCTGCACCAAGGCTGAGAGAAATATACCAGTCAGGAAACACCACTTTGTAAGACAACCAACCACAAGATGCTTACTAAAAATGGCCTTTTAAAACAGCTGAGCTGTAAGTGCAGGTGAAGAGAACAGCAGTGAGGCCCGCTCTGTGCCAAGCTGAGCTGCTATCTGGTGTTGCTATGTGTGAGTTTAGGGGTAAGAGAAACATATATCCTGGGGGCACGTGTGCATTGGCAAAGTATCACCCCAGGTAAAGAGCTGGCTTCTATTTCTTACACCTCACGGTCTCTCCCTGCCCGAAGAGCTCCACCCCTGTGCCAGCGGGGCCGAAGGAAAGACCCCAGCTGTCTCCTCTGCCCGGAGGGCGGTGGGCGCCGGTCTGCCCTACCCTCAGCAGCGCTGCGATGCCCTCCTTTGCCCTGTCCTGCCCGATCCTGCCCTGTCCTGCCCGGCGGCCGCGCCTGTTCCGCCGGCGCAGGACGGGCTGGACCGCGGGCGGCGCGGGGCCTGTCTGGCCCCCAGCGGTGCCCAACGGTGCCCGCTGCCTCCTCGCTCACCCCCCTCGGGGGTGTCTGACACCCGCACCGCAATTTCCAAAATAAGAGGGATTTGGAGGGCGGGGAGGGGGGAATGCGCAAGGATTTCCGCAGCTGTATGCCTTCGCGGGGACAAGGTGTCTTCCCTCCTTATTGCGCTTGCCTAAATGCCTGCCTTCCCCGCTGCTTCCCTCCAGATCCCTCCAAAATACTCGCGGGCCTTTCGGGTGTCGCCTGTGTGAAGCGAGGAGGTGTAATTTCTGCCGGCCCCCCCCGCCCCCCGAAGTCGACTGGGTGCGGTGCCACCGCGGCGGGCAGCCCCCCGCAGCCCCTGGGGGGTGCGAAGCCAGCTGTGCACAGGGGCAGATCCCTCCCACTCCGGCCGATTTCGGTGAGGAAGGTGAAATGCGGAAGTTGCCACCCAGAACTGTCAGAGGACCGTCGGGTTTTTAGCTCGCAGCATGCAATTAAGAAAAAGAAATAAATGAAATAAAGCCGCCCTTCGTGCGCACAGCCGGCGTCGGTCCTCCTCGGCAGCCGACACCCGCGGCTGCTCTCCCGCATGGCGACTTTACCCGCCGCAGACAGGAGGGCGTTCGCCCTGAAAATCAACAGGTAAGGAGTTTTCCTCGTACCTCGCAACTATTCCTGGCCAGCCTTAGCCTTAGACCCGGCCCAGGCAGGCGATCGGGCTGCGGGAGCGGAGGCGGGACGGCTCCTCCCCGGGAGACCCCCGGGGCGGGGAGCCATCTGCCAGCTCCAGATAGCCCGGCTGGCCCAGCCGTCGCCGCCCGCTGCTGGCTAGCCTTCGGACCGGCAACCCTCTCCCTTCGCTAGCCAGCCTTCGGGCGCGCACGCCCCTCCGCTACCGGGCTGCTCCCGCCGGCGGCAAGCGGTGTCCCTAGGCGCGCCCCGCCGGTCCTCTCCCGACCGCGCGGAACTGTATCTCCGGGGTGGGCTTCTGCAACAGAGTTTGCTGTGACAAAGTGTAGGCAGACGAAGCCGGCTACGGGTGTGTGTCCTGCGGCTGGGAGGAAATGTCCAGTCTCCCCCCAAGGAGTCTGTTCCCTTTCTGTTCTGTCCCAGCAAGCCCCGAGTTCTCGGAGGGACCGCTCGCTGGCGGCGAGGGCGCAGGGTTGGGGTTCCTCCTCCTCACCGCAGCAGCAAAACAACCTGGTGCCTAAATTATCACTCCTGGGAAATAAAGTTTTTATGTAGGGCATCAATTCTGCAATGACATACATCCCCGGGATATTTTTTTTTTCCTTCTTGTCCTCTCATCTATGAAAAGAAGAAAAAATCCTTCAGATTTAAAATAAGTCTATCTCCTCTCTTCCCTCCCTAAACCAAATAAATTAGACTTCAGCTGTTGCAACATCGAACTCTTCTGACTGAGCTTGCTGCCTGCTAGACTTTGGTGTCTTTTCCCTGGGAAGTGCTGACTCTCAGCTGGTCTGTGCTGTGTGGTGGCAGTATGAAACCAAGACAATTATTTTCATATTGTTGGGTAAAAGGAAAACACAGGCCTCCTTTTCAAGAGTCTTGTCATCTGAGGCAAAAACTGTGTTTCCAGGGTGTTGATGTAAGTACAAGGTAACTGAGTTTGCTGACACATGAAAGAACAAATAACATAATGGTAATATAAACTGAGGATAGGTCTCTGTGCCAGAGAGAAAAGTATGCAGAGAAACTCCACCTCCTCAGCAATTTATTGGAAGCCATGGGGCTTGCAGTCGCAGAGGATAAAATTAGCTCTGCTGTGATGTGCCTTTCCCATGGCAGAATACACATCAGTGTACCTTTCCATATCGTTTGGGAATTAATTTTAAATTTATGGTGGAATATTCACAAGAGTGAGACATCATATTGAGAAGCCATCAGAAGAGGAGTTCACTACAGAATCTTGCCTTGATTCCTGATCACGTGGAGACTTGCTTGAATAAAGACTTTAACTGGCTGATATTTAGAGGGTTAGGATTATTTTCTTTCTTCCTATTTTTAGGGTCAGCTTTCTGGCAGCTTTTCCCAGCAGTGGGGATGGTGACTGTTCATCTGTATGACTAAACCCTGACAAAGTAGTGGAATCGTAACAATATATCTGTCTTCATTTCACAAACGCTCACAAAAGTTTTGCTAGTAAGAGCTGTTGTGAAATTAAACCATTGTTATAGTATTTTTTATTTCTTTTTCTTTTGATTCAATAGTGAAATACTCAGTATTGTTTGTAGCAAATGTTCAAATATGTTATTCATGTTCTGAATATGATTCCATTTTAACAGTCTGAATGTTTATTTTGCAAGTAAGAATATTTGCTTTTACACAGTATAGTAGATTACATACATTTGCTAACATCATGTTTCCTGTTCATCAAAAGGGGCAGGTCATTTTTACATGACTCAAGTGCAGTTTGTTCTACTGAAATAGAGTAATATATCTTCACAGAAGTGCTTTCAATATGGTGTTCTGTGTTTTTTGAAAGGAATTTTCAAAATAAGAGGAATAATAGGTCAATCTGTTAGCTTTCTTGTGGGTACACAAACGGCTAATTTACAGCTATAAAATTTTCTTCCTTTTTCTTCAGAGTTCCTGAGTTTACTTCTTCAAAATGCAACTCAGTGAAAGTTGGACGTTGCTGGCAAGGCATCATTTACGGGAGTTACTACATTGCCTGTATAATTATCTCCATTCACTACAAATTTGCATGCAAGCTCTTCTCTTTCTCACTCTTTTTCCTGCCAGTGACTTGTCTAAGCTATATAGTGGTTTTATGAAGACCAGCAGAATTTAGGCTCTGTACTTGTTCCTCTCGATGACAACATCAGCCGCCTCCCTAGTAGCTATGTAAGGTGCACCCTGGTGTGTTCGGTGAAGCATGATAGATATCTGACCACGTTATGAACTATGCTAAACAGCATTCTGTAAAAAATTAGCAATGACATGATCTAAAATGTTGTCTTGGTGGTCTTATCATGATTTAGATTTAGTGTAAGTTATCGATCATGAGCACTGGAGCTGCAGATGCTTCAGCAGCAGCTGTTACATGACAAGCATCACATTTGTTTAAAACAAGGTCAAACTTTAAAATCAGACCTTCAAATGCCTTCAAACTCGAAAGTTGCATATGCAACCTGCCCACATAAGCATGTCTTCCTATCATTTTATTTTTCCTTCCACCCATCTGGTGTCTGTTGCCCCAACCTGTTGCTTCCTGCCTTTTTTAATCCTGCAAAGACTTGCACCTATCTTTTTAATGCATGTATGTGAGTAGTTCCTTCTGTTTTGATGGGATAACTTTTAAGTCTAATGATGTTCATCTCACATGTAGAGGTGAAGGAGCAAGCCTTTAGTGTCCCTCATCTCAGGCAGCATTCCTACTACTTACCTGCATATTACCCAGAGCTAAGTTGCTGAAAACTCAGCAGGACCTCACAAAACATTCTCCTCAAATAACACTTTATTTTCGTTATGTGAGAAATTAAATTCCTGTCCAACTTCATACATCCTTTGAAATGAAGCCTAAACTATCACTTAAAAGTAAGTTGAAACTGGCTTTCCAAATGGCCTCCTGTGTTGGACAAAGGAAGGGGAAGAAACCTCTCATTAATGTGCGAAACTAAGAGACCTTTATGGCACTCTCCAAGAGTGTTAAGTGTCTGTGGAGATTGGCAGCCAGCATTGGACATGAAAAAGCAGATCATTCTTGTTGAGTTGAGTCCTGGATAGTAATTAGAAGGTATCTGGATCGCATGTCGTAAATGTGTCTACTTTCCAATCACAGTATTTATACCCAGAAACCAAGAAAGTCGAAAAATAGTTTTGTAAAGTGCTGAGAAAAAACAGCTTATCATTGCTGAAAGTGTGGGCTCTAACATGTACCAGCTGAGCAGTGTACATTCAAGAGACTGTAAAAGTTGAATTTTAATCAGTTTGCCTCAGCACTGTGTTAGGATAAACACAGCATTCATGGAAGAGATTTTCTATTTTTATTACTTTTATTTAGCCAGTGTAGTTTACTATTTTGTCTTCCACATAGATCTTTCAGTAGTAGTTATTTGGTTTGACTTCAAGTGAAGAAAATGGTGTTTTGGCACCAACTTGGGGCCCTGGCCACCAGCGCTATACATTCAAAACATTTCAACACATAAATTACAAACCAGAAAACTATCAAGAGCAGCAATACAGCTCTCTAACATATCCCTTAACTTTCAGTTATGTGACTCATGCAATTAAAACCCCTCCCAATAGACATACTCCTCATCTGCCTCTACAGACAAGCAATGTCTGCATTTTACAA
This sequence comes from Stercorarius parasiticus, assembly GCA_013396915.1. NCBI lineage: Eukaryota > Metazoa > Chordata > Aves > Charadriiformes > Stercorariidae > Stercorarius > Stercorarius parasiticus. Next base: position 91,965 of record VWZL01005077.1, read on the forward strand.
GTGTTATAAAACAAACTTTTAGCATTTACTTCTGTCATTTCATTTCCTTGTCCCTGAAATTGTCTGGTTGCCAAATAAAATTTTCTTTTCCTGTTCTGGTTTTAAGATATGTACTTAAGGATGAGTTTACACACATAGATTTATACAAAAAAAAACAAACAAACAACCCACACTACCAATATTAAAGCAAACTTTTAGCTAAAGATTTGAAATTTTAAAAAGCCTATGATAAAAGTCAAACTCCTACCTAATTATCAAATTGTACCATGGATTCTACTTTACATTAATGATGACAATACGTTTAAATTATTTCTACCTGAAATGAAAAGGTCAGCTTAAATCTTATATGGTACAAAGTCTCAGTTCTGAAGGTTCACAAGAAATTAGCCTAAATGGCAAAGGCTGTTGCAGAGGGGTCAGGTACAATGCAAAATGGTTGCAGTGCAGACCAGGCCATTTCCTATGTACTCTGATAGCAGGTTTCTGTTCAGTGCTACCCCTTTATGGGGCTGAGACCAGCATTTTTTGATTGAATTTCAATAAAACCCTTGTTATGTGGATATAATAAAATGCTAATTACTTAAAAGGATTGTCCAGGCTCCATTGTATAGGCCAAGCTATTTCTTTCAATTAATTTTTCTTTTTAAACTTAAATAATCTGCAGGGAGAACCTCAGACCTTTGTACATACAAAAGATTTATGTAGTAAGTGTAAAGATCTAGCGCATTTTAAAAAAGATGTGGCAAATTCTCATAGTCAGTTTTTCACATAAAGTAATACATTATAAAACCTTAATAAAGTTACCAGTCTGCTAATAGCAAAGGCATTTTCCGTGTGTTTGCTGCATACCTAAAATGTATATTCATACTTTATCAACTTTTAAAAGCTGCTTGTAGATATGTCCTTCTTATCAAGTATGACCGTTGAGCCATAGCCTTATGATATGTAATGTCAGGACAGTGGCATTATCAAAAATTCTGTTTTCGTTTTCACTGAGTCAACATAACTAAGAAAGAGAGTCACAAAGGGGAGCACTGTTGATGAAGGGGTTGAATCCTGCTTTACTCTAATGAATTGCATCCTGGGAAAGTATCTAAGTGAGGGTAACTCAAGTTAATAAGCCTTTGCAGGCTTATATTCAAGACAGTTTTTTCAAATGACCAAATAATAACCCATTTGAATTAATCTAAAATCCATACTATAAATATATGAGTGCACTGGGGATTTTAAGAGGGGTTAATGAAGTCCAATTTGTAGTTGCTATGGGAAAAGACTACCTCTTACATACTACATGTGTGAAATAGTAGTGATTTTGTCTTTGGTACAGAGAATATTAAACACTAATAACAGATTAAATATAAAAAAGTAGGATGTATTTAAGTTTCATATGTTATGTGTAACAATATGTTAGTCACAATTTATAGTAAATGGACAGTTTTCTTAGATTTACATAAAAAAATAAATGAGAAGCCGTTTTTTTAATCCTTCAGAGAAAATTACTTGGAGTTGCAGACACAGGGAGTATAAAGATCAGGTTTGCATCTTAGAACCATAGAAAGGCTTGGATTGTAAGGGACCTTAAAAAATCACATAGTCCAACCCCCCTCCCATAGGCAGGGACATCCTTAACTAGACCAGGCTGCTCAAAGCCTCATCCAGCCTGACCTTGAGCATTTCCAGGGATGGGGCAATCACAACTTCTCTGGGCAAATTGTGCCAGTCTTTTACCACCCTCACAGTACAGAATTTCTTCCTAATATCTAATCTAAATCTACCCTCTTTCAGTTTAAAACCATTAGCCTTTGTCCTACTGCTACAGGTCCTACTAAAAAGTCTCCATCTTTTTTGTAATCCCCCTTTAAGTATTGAAAGGCCGCAGTAAGGTCTCCCTGGAGTCTTCTCTTCTCCAGGCTGAACAACTCCAATTCTCTCAGCCTTTCCTCATAGGAGAGGTGCTCCAGCCCTCTGATTATTTTTGTGGCCCTCCTCTGGACCTGCTCTAACATGTCCATGTCTTTCTTGTACTGGGGGACACAGAGCTGGACACAGTACTCCAGGTGGGCTCTCACCAGAGCCGAGTAGAGGGTCAGAATCACCTCTCTGGATCTGCTGGCCCCGCTTCTTTTGATGCCGCCCCAGAGACGGTTGGCTTTCTGGGTTGCAAGCGCACGCTGTCCACTCATGTCCAATTTTTCATCCACCAGTACCCCCAGGTCCTTCTTATCAGGACTGCTCTTAATCCATTCATCCCCTGTCTGTACTGATCTTGGGGGTTGCCCTGATCCAGGTGCAGGACCTTGCATTTGGCCTTGTTCAACTTCATGAGGTTCATATAGATCCATCTCTCAAGCCTGTCGGGGTCCCTCTGGATGGCATCCCTTCCCTCAAGTGAATCAACCGTACCACTCAGCTTGATGTTGTCTGCAAACTAGCTGAGGGTTCATGCAATCCTACTATCTGTCATTAATGAAGATATTAAATAGTATTGATGCCTGTACTTACCCTTGAGCAACACCACTCGTTACTCGTTTTCATTTGGATATTGAGCCGTTCACTGTAACTCTTCAGATATGGTCATCCAGCCAGTTCCTTATCCAACTATATGGAGTCCATCCGTTAAATCCATGTCTCTCCAATTTAGAGGTAAGAAAGTTGTGGGGGGCTGTACAGACGTCAAGGTAGGTGACATCAGTTGCTTTTCCTTTGTCCACTGATGCAGTCACTGCATTGTAGAAGACCACTAGATTAGTCGGGCACGATTTGCCCTATGTGAAGCCATGTTGGCTGTCTTTAATCATCTCCCTGTNATGTTGTCTGCAAACTAGCTGAGGGTTCATGCAATCCTACTATCTGTCATTAATGAAGATATTAAATAGTATTGATGCCTGTACTTACCCTTGAGCAACACCACTCGTTACTCGTTTTCATTTGGATATTGAGCCGTTCACTGTAACTCTTCAGATATGGTCATCCAGCCAGTTCCTTATCCAACTATATGGAGTCCATCCGTTAAATCCATGTCTCTCCAATTTAGAGGTAAGAAAGTTGTGGGGGGCTGTACAGACGTCAAGGTAGGTGACATCAGTTGCTTTTCCTTTGTCCACTGATGCAGTCACTGCATTGTAGAAGACCACTAGATTAGTCGGGCACGATTTGCCCTATGTGAAGCCATGTTGGCTGTCTTTAATCATCTCCCTGTATCCATATGCTTCAGCATATAACATATAAAGATAAAAGACTTGGACACAGAACCCAGGCATGTCTCACCAGCACTGAGCAGAGGGAAAGGATCATCTTCTTCAACCTGCTGCCAATACTGCACCCCAGGATAACACTAGCCTTCCTTGCCACCAGGGCACATTGCAGGCTCATGTTCCACTTGCTTGAAATCATAGTCTCCTAGAATCAGCATGGTCATGGTCTTCTAGGACCTTGAGGTACTTTTCTGCAAAGCTGCTTTCCAGCATGGGCCCAGCAGGTATTGGTGCGTGGGGATGTTCCAGGTGCAGGACTTTGCACTTCTTCCTGTTGAACTTCATGAGGTTCCTGTTAGACAATTTCTCCAGCCTGTCAAGGTCCCTCTGAAGGGCAGCACAGCCTCTCATGCATCAGCCACTCCTCCCAGTTCTGTGTCATTAGTAATCTTGCTGAGGTCACACTGTGCTCCAAAATCCAGATAATTAAGAAGATGTTAAACAGGATTAGACCCATTATTGGCCCCTGGGGTATACTGCTAGTTAATGGCCTCCAATTAGACTTCATGCCACTGATCAGCATGCGCTGGGCCTGCCTGTTCAGTCAGTTTTCGGTCCACTTCACTGTCTACTCATCCAGACTGCTGGCTTGTACTTCACCAGCTTTAGACCAGCTTCATTCCTGTCTTCCTGACTCACTGCAAGCTGATTTCTCCTTGCTTTTTATGGCATCATTGTCTTAGTGTCTTTCTGGATTCGTATTCAGCATAAGGAATAGATTGTACATGGCCCTAAAGCAGGTGCAGAGAGGGGAGAGGAGACAGGAAGCTCTACTTCATATGCTACTTATAAAGTCCAGTCCTCACTGCAGCCTCTGCACATAGATACTTTACCTCCCATCCCACCACTGTTTGGATTCAAGGCAATCTGAGTGAGTAGAAAAGATAAGGAGGAGGAGTTGAGACCATGGTTTCATTCATGTTGTTATCAGTCATGATTGCTCACTGCATATGAAGGACTGAAGAGCCCCAGATGGCTGTTTCTTTAGGTATAATAACCTCTCTCTCTTTTTTGGGGACATTTTTACAGGTACTCCTCCACTCCAAGGGAGAGACATAACCTGCAGGAATAACGACCTTCTAAATCTACCACAAAGTCAAGAGTATTAAAGCAGGCTAGGGATGGATCCTATCTATTGTAAATAGTTCTAGAGATAATAAAGGGAACTTCCTAGTGCCTGTGAGGTTATCTTTTCATCAGCCCTAAAGATAACTCATTTGCCTTTGCTAGGGTGTTTCCAGTGAGCAATCAAATTAGATCAAATCTATACCAGTACAGCACTTCTAAACATGTTTTACAACTATGCTTGAGCAAATGACAAATTTTGGTATACGGTTTGACTGGTCACAATGTATAATTCAAACCAATAGCAGCTGTTTTGCATTGCATCAATGCATTCTGGCATTGATAATTGTTGCATTTAAGCCCAACTATATCAAAGCCTGCCTGCATCCACACACCCTGTTGAATTGTACCTGGGAGTAAGCATATGAATTAGAACATAGCTGGAGGCCACAAGAGAGACAACTGCATGAAAGGAGGAACACTGCAATAATATTTGTTATGGAGTAGGCTTGGATTGCAAACTGTCATGTTTTATCCAAGCACAAATTTAATAGAAAGAAAAGCAAAAAATGCACGAAGTCATGTTTGTCTGTGCAAAACTGTGTGGCCATCCTTAAGATGTTTCTAATTCTGATAGGGAACTGTGGCAACATTGCTTCCTCCTCTAACAGAGGTGGATTGTAAATCATTTACAGGAATAAGTTGAGGAAGAAAGTAGTATTATGTATCAAGATTATGCCACAGGTTATTAATTCATAGTGCTAATATTAATGCCTGTAAATATCTGCCCATTTTTCAAATATAAGATTGTTCAGGATGCTCTTACTAGATTTGACATCCTATTGTCCATCACAAAGACTAAATGCACAGACCTTTCCTCTGGTATGCTATGCAAAAGATTACAACATTTCCTGCCTGAAATACATCTAACTTTTAGGAAGTAGAAAAGAAAGAGTAAGAATCCTACTTTTAAGAGGATACAAATGCCTTTGACTAATCAGAGTGATTTACTTTTGGTTTGTATTATTTACCCCGAATTTTATGATTACCTTTTCTGGAGTGGTCTGTCAGCTAGTGTACTCTATCACCAAGCAGACCGCTTTAGAAACAAAGCCTTTAGAGAACAGTTGGCCACGTAAGGAGAATACTGTTGTTATTGTCGAGAGAGATGTTATTGACAGCTGTTGTTAGCAGGAAGATNTTAAATATATATATATATTTTCTATTACAGTTGTTGAAGACTGATATTATACTGTACTTATATATCTGTGCCATCACTGGAATCAGACATAATAATCCCTGACACATGGGTAGAATACTGAGTTTTTTCCTTTGTCTCTGGAAGATGGCTGGTGAGCCAGAAATGGACTTTAAGGTCTGAGCAGAAAAGTTGCATTTTAAAATGATTTTTTAAGATCATGTGTCCCTCTTAGACTCCAGACATCTATGTGCATTGTGAAGTCTAGGCTGCAATTTATGATGAAGTTCTTTTTTTATACTACAGGAAATCCTAAGCTTACCCAAGAAAAACGAAATTGCAAATGAGAAACTTCTTTATGTCCACAATGTCCCGTGTACGAACATTCCTTATTTATCTTTCCAAACAGCTTTCATTTTCAGACATGAAGTGAAAACCAGAAAGGAGGACATATTTAATGTTGTATTTTATATCCTCTACCACTTTTACTTTTTATAGTCATTAAAAACTACAGTTCATAAGCATAGTTCGGTATATTTGTCCTTTTTTCTATTCTGACTTGATTTTTTTTTTAAATTTGATTTGAAAACCACACACCAGAATATACTGTAGTTTTTAGCATAAGGAAAAAGGATAGCCTGTGAAAAGTGCTTACCTGATAACATACACTAAATACTTGCCATCATGAATGCAGCTACAGAGAAATAGATCCAAGCCTGGATCAGCTTTTGGGCCAAGTTCATATAAAAAGTCCACAATATTTTTCCTCATGACCTTTGTAGAATAATATTTGCATATGATGAAACACACAGTTTCCTGAGCTTCAGTAATAATGACCTGGAGACTTTTATGAGGGAGTCAGCACACCTGGAATCCATATTAGTATTTTTCCCTAAAGTCAAACAAACTGGATTAGGTAAGAGTATACTTTATTTCAGTTGTCACATGAGTTGAGCTTTACAATCATTATAATAACAAAACCTCATGTTTAGAACACTGTTAGACCAAAACTTCACCTTTTCCCAAGCTTGAAGTTTCCAGATGAATCGTGAACTGAAATTCTGTTTGTAACTTACGACATAAAATGTGTTGCATCATCCAAAGGAGTTTGTGAGGGTGTGTAACATAATTCCTATGGAATTTGTAACCGTAGTGATAGCCAGCAGATACAAAAATACATTCTTATTAACAACATAGTTGTCAGCATGTGCCAAATTCTGTGGACATTCTTATTTTTAAGTGTGAGTGGGAGATCAGCTTTCAAGTGTATCTTAGTTACTGCTCTGGCTCCCACTGAAGTTGAATCAAAAACTCCTGTTCTAAAAATGGCAGTAGCTCTTCATGTACTTGAAATTGGGCCATTTTTTTTTCAGGCATACTACCCTAATAGAAGATCCTACTTTTTCTAGTTAAACTTGCAGCTCTACAGAAAAAAACGTTATTCTAAGAAGTAACTGGAAAAAACCAACTCATTGTTTTTCTGCCACAGAAAGGTCACACCAAAGCTCCACAAATCTGTGTTCTTAGGAAATGAGGGGCCAAAATATTAACACATTATTTTTCCACTTCTGTGCCATTTGCATTATCTCCTCCTCCAGCTTTTGAAGTAGTGACAGTATTAAAGACGCATCTGTGAATATATTGTGAATTTCTTTGAAGTTGTCAGTCATGAAAGGGACAAAATACACATTTTTTTCCTTCTTGATAAAAATGCCATCTGTGACCTTGATAAAAACAAAAACAACCCTGTAGGAGCAAAATGAGAAAATGCCCTAGAATAACATCTACATGGTCTTTATTATTATTTTTAATGTCTGACTTTTTTCATTTATTATTAATAAGTGTTTATTAGGAAGAGAGTAAAAATAAAGCACATAAACTTGTTACAAGTTTTAAAAAATTATCAGCATTATGGTAGCATTTTCTCAGTGAAGTCCTTGAGAAGCTCAGGTAATATGTGTGAGCTGGAAAAGAAACCCTTGCGTTTATTTCATATTCACTCTATTTGAATTGGCAAGACGGTGCAAACAAAACAGAAATCTAAATGCGAGAACTGATATCCTTCCATTACATTTGAAGTCACAGCGTAAAAGGAAGATGACATGTATGATCACCAGTGCTTTTAAAATTGCCCTTATCATTGTTGTAGATGATCTAAGGTTTTGTAAGTCATTTAAATGGTTTAGCAAGGAACAAGCGNAGACCTCTAGAGCCTTCTGGAGAGATCAGGGGCATGTTTGTTAAAATGCTTTTCTTCAGCCATCTCAGTTGAAATGAATATTTAATGAGGCACCAGTGTGAGCTTTAGTACTACAAGCAGAGAGTGCACTGAGCCAACCACAGACAATTATCCTTAGAGAAACTGAGATTAAACCCTTCAGTGTGGAAGATTTGTGTATATAAACAATAATTTGTGCATGCTGATAGATTTTAAGCTGATGGGGACAACAAAAGAACTCTGTCGTTTTCACACAAATTTATCTTCTGTTAACAACATCAATTAGCACTGTGTGAAATATTCTTTAGGAACTTTGTATTGCGTGTATAAACTATCACGATCAGTTTAAGTCTATAATAGGATGACAGATAAGATTGATTTACACTCTTTGCTTTCCAGGAGGTACCACTAAACTATCATATGAAACATTACACCTGAAACCACTTTTCATTGCAAGAGCCAGCCAGTCAACAATGCATGCACAAAGTTTTCTCAAATGTTATATCATAGCTTTTGCATATTATGCATAGAGCACAGTGATTAAAAAGCACATAAAAGTGTGGTTCATCAGGATGAAATCCTAGGTCTTCATGGCTAGAAAGTATGGTTGTCCTTTTCCTCCACTGTCAGGGTTAGAAAATTAATTTTTTTGTGCGCTTATGTCTCTTCCTGAGGGAGAAACAGCAAAACTGAGAGGCAGTGAAGAATCTTCACTGAATGACTGGTATACATGACCTGGGACAAAAATAAAAAAAGACCTCTTGCCTGTTTTACCAAGTAACAAGCTGCCAGCGTAATGAAGTCGATGATTACCCCTCCCAGACTTCGTTTGTTTCTGCGTCATCTCCTTTGAGAAGACTGTGGTTGAATTTCAACTGTCTCGAATAGGATCTTTATTGCCTTAGCTGATATAGACTCTTAATGTGGTAGACCCTAAAGCAGGGGTGTGCCAGAAGGTGTATAGCCTACCTGAGCCATCAAGGAAATAGCAGCTAGTCCAGATCGACCACTGCTGTAAACACTGACTAACAAAGCAGAGCTCTGGTGCCTTAAGGACTAATTAGAAACTTAGAAGAAAAACAGGCAGTTCCACTGGCAGTAAGAGAAGGACTTCTAAGCAAGATTCCCATGTTCGCTAGTTAAAGGTCTGGATTGTTGCCCAAAACTTTGTGTATGTTTATGTGTGGGAGTGGAGGAGAAGGGTAGGTAATTGTTACGTTTTTCTCTTCCAGAGGTTTTTGTTGCTTGTTTTTAGTTGTAACTAGAAAAGTTTCATGTTAGGCTCAGAAAAAGAACAAAAGCTAGTTGAGAATTTTCTATGTCAGTGTGAGATGAAAGTAATACTCCTCAGGGTAGCCAAGACTGAATATTTTACCTGTTAAGCAAAAGTTTTCACAATTTTACTTATTATTATTCCACCTCTATACATTCAAATGTGAATGTTTCTCTGTCCTTGGGGATAGTTCTTATAGTCTCTTTTTCTTTCCTTTTTTCATCTTTCCTTGCTGTCTAATTGTGTATGCAGCTCTCACAGAAGACAGCTCACTCACTGTTCCTTAGAGTCAGCTTGAAGGGACTGGGAGGGTGGTAAGGATTACCCTTCCTGCCTCCCTCTAGTAAGTAACTTCTAATATCAGGTAATTTTGGATAAGCTGATCAAGTAGGTGTGTGAAGTATACTTTTAAAATCAGTTTTTTTGTTATGAAGTTTCAGAGTTCCAATTAATAGATGATCTTTAAAGCTGTTCTCTTTCTGTTTTCTTTTATTTCTAAATTACTGTTCTGTGTTTAAGTTACCACATTGTCTACACACTAGCAAAATAGTCATTGTGCCTACTATTAAACTACATATTTCAAAGAACTATATTGTTGAGCGGAATTTACAGTGAAACTACAGAACCAGCTTTATTGTTATGAGCATTCATATAATTTTAATTATTGAAGCCGGCAGTGTTCAGCTGCAGATCTAGCATATGTTACAGAGAGAAAATAAATGTCTACCTTTCCTGGTACTACATCTAGGCCCAAGTAATAACCCAAATCTCCAAGTTCCCAATCCTGCAATAAGCTCTGCCCTGAGAAACATCTCAGAATTTGACCTACAAGTTAAATTTCATTTTAAGAACCGCCAGGTGTAGTCTGTTACTTCGGCTACACTGTTGTTCTAATAAATTATGCAAACTGTACACTTTGAATTGGAGAGTATTTGTGAAACACAGACTATGTCTCAACCTTTGCTAGCCATTTAGGAGAATTGCTGGAAGATTGCATCTACCAGTGGGACAGAGACTGGTGAAATTCTGATTGAGCAGCACCAGGTTTTTGGTTGGTTGGTTTTTTGGGATTTTTTTGCTACTCTCCAGCCACATCTGGCGGACTCAGGAAGTCTGGTGAGTTCCAGCTTTTTCAAGATTTACACCAGAGGAGTACAGTGTTGCCATTCAGGCAGGGCTAAGGCAACACAGAGTGAGCAATGAATTGCAATTGACATTATTTTGCTCCAACACCATGGAGCAGCGAAGGATCTAAAAAATCCAGAAAAACTTTAGGCTGCCATTATTTCCCATCTCTCCACAGGTTTACTCAATCTTGCAACATGCCATGTGAACGCTGACTAACTGTGAATTCAGCAGTGACTTTTGTGGAAAAAACCTCCCCCAAATCTACACCTTTTTCTTTTCAGCCAGTGTTTCCGTTCTATCCTAAACAAAGGGACAGGTACCAACATGAGAGGTCTGATGGGTCCCATTTCTGGTCTCTGAAAGGCTTGGAGTTGCCCAGACACTGTTCTCTAGGTGGTTCAGAGACATGATCTACATTGCCAGTGTGCTTTTGTCACTGTGGCATCACCAGATGGCCAGTTCCATGCCCTGCTGCTGTTGCAGTGGGAACATTTTTCCTAATAGCTTGTTAAATCTTTCTTGCTTCAATTTAAGTAGATTACTACTTCTTCCCTTTATGGACATGAATTGCTCACTGCTTTCTTTACAGATTGCTGCCTTTTACATAGTCAAGGACAACTGCTGTCTCCCCTCCATCGTCTCTTTTGTAACACGTCCATTTTTTTCAATCTTTCCTCATGGGTCATCCTTCCCGAAATTTTTAGCATTCTGACTGCTCTCTTTTGAAGCCTTTTAAATTTGATTGCATCTTACTCTGTGGTGTTCTAAGTGTGTACATTAGCCTAAGCAGAGTCTCATTGGCTTAAATAAATAGAAATAACTTCTCTTTTTCCTCACTTACGGTACTTTATTAGTAAGTGTCGCAGTATATTCTCTCAGAGCCTCTTCTGTGGTATGGCTATTTCTTTACACAGTTCATTTCCCTTTTCGTATTTCTGCATTTGATTTTTTTTTTTCTTCCTAGGTTTAGTGGTTTACATTTATTTTTACTGAATCTAACTATGTTGATATCAGACTGTTTCTAGAATACAAGATCACTGAGTGCTAGCTCTGCCTTTCAGAGCACTCACAACTCCTTCAAATCTGATGTGATCCACATGTTTTATTACTACGTTACCTGTACCATCATCAGTGTAAAATAAAATATGGACTGGAACTAGACTGAGGAAAAATTAACTTGCTTCACACTTACAGTGGTACATTGTTCAAAATCTCTTCGCAATCTTCTTTTGTACTATTGGTGACTACACCTTGAGGATGTTTTTTTAACCAGTTTTGGAACCAGCTGTGATGATTCCATCTACCCACTCTCTCTTTACTTTCAAGAGCCTTACAAAAACAAGTTAAACTATCACAGAAAGTATTAGATTGGTTTTATATCACTGCCCTTTGATATATCTATATTGGCTGTTCATCATTACCTAATAATTGCCAATAATATATCAATAATTGCCAAACTTTTTGGACCATAGCTTACTACACTCCACAGTTTCTAGCTGCTCACCATACACTTCATCATCAGACTATTAATAAACAGGCATTACAGAGGTGATGTAATTTTAATGTTAAGTATGATTTCACGGGCCTCTTATTTCAACTGGAGACCACAGTTTGGGACCTGATGTTCCTGCTATATATAACTTGATTATCCGGTAAGTTGGTTTACTACCTTTTTGACTGTCAGAGAGAAAATGACTGTTCCATGATTATTTCAAGTCCTCCTCTCTAGGGATATAGTTGCCTTTTTTGCTCATACTTTTCAGTGACTGCTTTGCATTCATCCTTTATCACTTGCCTTCTTTTTAGTACACAAGGGTGCTAAGGGTGCTTGCTGCTAAAGGTGACTGTAAAGCTTTCCTCGGAATCAAACAGGGCTGCTGTACAGGCAGGAAGGCTAAAAGTATGGCCATGGTATAGATGGACTGCAGCGTCCAATAAAAGCTGGGACACCAAATGCATTAATTTAATGCAGACCTCCATTTTCCTGCAGGTACCCAGGCAGTGTGTGAGGTAGCTGTTTGATTAGAAAACAGGCATCTCAGAGACCACAGCTGTTCTGGCATTATCAAAGACCCATCTAGAAGGTCCTCTGTTTCCACCTTGGTTCCCAGGTCGTCAAAACTTTCTACGCTGATCTCTGACTATAACACCCACCTTTTCTCCATGTTGGGGTAGCTAGCTTGTGCTTGTAGTTTAGCATTTTTTAGCAGTTGCGTCTTTACCTATTCGTAATAGATCCTAACAATAATTTCTGAGTTAGTTCAAACCAATTTTGCTGTCTTCTGTTGTTCTTAACTGTATTTCGTCTCCCTTTCTTCCTTCAGTGATATGAAAAACATGAAATCAATCAATTGAACTACTCTTAAACTATTTTGAATTCACCTTTAGAGATTACAGGATTCTTCTTCCATTAGACTGATTTATTTTGCATGTTCTTTCTTAAACCATTGGGGAGACTCTGGAACTAATGTCGGCACTCCTGAGAAATGTATTTCCGCTCAGTTAGCTGGGCTTGCACAGGCTTTTACCAGACAGCAAACTTATCCCTTCATCTACATGCATGCTTCCTCTTCTGCAGATGAAAATTTGTACCATTTCCTCTTCAAAGAGTCTGATGACCCCATATCTGGTGTAATTCAGAGATGTGTTTATATCATTGTTTACAGCACCAAATTCTGCAATATACTGTAAAAAAATTTTTTTACATACATTAAGCCAACATCTGCTGCTACATCTATTATTTACATTAGGAACAAATACTTCTGCACAGGGTAGAAACTAACTCAGTTTGAAGGAAACTAATAATTTTGAATAATTTTAGTTTTGTGTTATACTTGCTACATACATTCATGATCAGAGATTATTTGCAGTGGGAAGATGAATGACAATAACCTTGATATACAAGCAGCTTTTATTTTTAAAATAGGTCAAAAATAATCTAAGGAATGCACAGACTTCCTCACTCCCCTTATGTGGCTTCTTGCTTATATAATTATTGAATAACCTTTAAAAAAATCCCATTTTATCTTGTCTGATTTTTCGAATGCTGTTGCTAAGTAGGAATTTCTCTTCCAAATGGATTCTTTTCCTCCTCTATAACTCTGGCTTTGCTTTGTCTGCAATTGCTGCCTCCTTCAGATTGGAGCAATGTGCCACTCACACCTGGCGTGGCCTTTTAACCTACAAACAATTACTCTTATTTATGCATCTTTTATTTTAGAAATCAGACCAATTACCCCTAACACTTTTAATACCTTCTATGAGATGCCTGTCTCTTAACATGAGCAGAACTCCATTTAGCAGAGTTTAGGTTTTGTCATGCTTGTTAAGAAAAGCAGTATTAAGACATTGTGTCACAGAACGGGTATACTAGTCATAGAAATTAAGACACCACAGAGGAAAGAAGGTGCAGACCAAACAGGCAAACTGTCCTGTGGCATCTGGTAATTCTAAGATGCCTATTAAAGCTTGCTGGAGTTGGAAGAGAGTCTCATATGGAAGGGAAAGTCTTCTTACCTCTGTATTTTCCTCCCTCCCGGTTGGCTGCCCTAGTGGGCTGCAGGGTTGGTTTTTTTTAACTTGGAATTTGCTTAAGAACATCTTGTTCTTTTAAAAGTCTTGTCCTGAACATTCATGGTGAAATATATTGTAGACATTTTGTTACCATTTCATGGTTTACTATTTCTAAATCATATTAATTGATTTGTTTCCATTAAAAATGACCAAGCAACTCTGATTAGTGAATTTTCAGATTGGGACATGCAACTGAACTATCACTCTGGGATTTCTGAAGAATTCAGTACTGTCCTCTTTCTTCTAGCATTGAAATCAATTAATTAGCACTTAAGAAGTCTTTTCCTCCAGCGTTCAGCTGATACGATATATGCTGATTCTTAAATTTGTGCTTTGGTCTGTCTTCTGCTTTTCACAGCAGACTGCATTATTAATGTAAGTCTGGGCTTACATTGTTCAGTGCATGGTCCTGTCTAGTTTTTATCCCTCAGTCAATTACTAGTTCATTAAAATATTTACCTCGGTGATATTCATTTTCCTTTCTCTGCTCTATTATCCTGTATCTTTGCTTCGCAGAAATGAATCTGCAAGTATTGCTGTACAAGTTGCAGTCACGCTTCACTTAAGGGCAAGGTTATTCCATCTTGCGTAGCCTTTCCCAGTTGCGAGGGCCGCAATATAATGATAGATATCTGTTGGAAGAGTGTAAGAATCTTAATTATATAGGACTGCTAATGTTTTTTGATGTTTGCATCAAAGAAAACAAGAAGAGCCTAGAACATAATCAAAATACATTTCTAAACACTGGGACAAGAGACTAAATTGGGTAAAGCCTGGCATTTGTAATTTTTATGGGGATAATTGTAATTATAAGGGTTTTTCTCTGCTTAATTAAAGGCACTCCTCTGCAGAAATAAGAAAACAATTTACTCTCCAACCAGGCTTTGCACAGTTCTGTCAACGAAGCTTAAGTACCCCTGGCTTTTCTTCTCTTCACCTGGTAAGTTCTGGGTTTATCTTCTTTACACAGGTTTGGCATCTGCATTGCTTAATGTTTTTAGGGTAAATTAAGTGATCTTCCTAAGCTGTCTTGCTTTCCACTGGCTTCTGCCTGAAGCTGTTAAAAAGTACTCCCTGGTGAGCTGAGGAAATTATGCATTTGAAAAAAATGAGAATGGTCCTTGGAGCCTGAAATAGACAGTCTTTCTGCATACTACTGTAAATCAAAGTTAATTAGTAAGTGTTGGAGTATATTACATCCTTTCCTGGCTGGAAACCTTCAATTCCATCAAGTAAATGCATTGTGTGGTGATCACAAATGATTTGCAAAAGGAGGTCAGCGAATAAAGAGAAATAAAGAAAGGCAGAGGCTCAGCTAGCTTGGCTTAATACACCATTTCCAAAGCTAGCAGCAGAGGCAGCACACTGACCTGTTTTTCAGTGCTGTAGAGTAAGCATGTTAAGTGAGAAATGCCAAAGTATGCCTTGATTGGCACAGATATAATTGAGTCAACTGTTATGTGCCTCCGAATCATCTTCAGCCTTCCACATGTAATGCCCCTCTAAAGAAGTCAGACTATATGACACCGCCCTTATGACAAAGGGAAAAACTGCACGATCTTTTTAATGGCCTTTCAGGAGGATGGGTCTTCTGGAAACATACCACAACATAAATAAAAATGACTGAGATTTTGATAGTCTCCATCTTCCTACCCTTTTAATTTTTTCTTCTTTTTGTGAGACCCGGTAAGTAGAAGCAGGAAAAGTCTTTGTGCACCAGCAATTGTGAAAAATGTAAAACACTAGATGTAAGCAGTTACTTCCTGTGTGTTGGGGCCTCCCGCCACTACTCACTTCCTTAATCTGAAATGCTGTGGTGTTTTAACTTGTTCCTTGCGGTTATTCAGCCTGAGGAGGCTACGTCCCTTCTTCTACATGCAGACAGCTGCTTTTGCTCTTGAGAAACTTGATAACATTTGATTTACTGAGTATTACACCGTAGCTGCCATTTTGTGTGCTGTCACAATCTACACACCTCTTATCCATCATCCTTAAAAAGGTATGTTTGCACTAATGATTTGTGGCATTTTCTGTAGCGTAATTGTTTTGCACACTTGTATAATGTGTGAAAAGGAGTGTTGGCTTCTCAGTTGAAACAGAATCTCTGTTTACTTTGATGATTTGCACCAGTTGTTAGGGAGACCATTAACCTCCATCTGCATTTACGTTTTCCACCATCTTTTTTACATTTGTATCTAATTTACAATAGCTAAAAGCACACATTTCTAGTGACTAAAGATTATTATTAACATTTCAACTAGAAAAAATTAGAAGACATAATGAAATGTGATGGATTTGACTTGTCAGAATGGAAAAGTGAGATTTCTGAAAGGAAATGCAATGCTTAATCAAAAATTAGGTTATATTAAGCAAAAATGTTTTGCATGCAAAACATTGCATCTTCAGCAACTGAAAGCATGTAATATGCTTTTGTATACTTTAAGCTGTGTTTTACTTTAATATTTCATTATTTTTTTTAGTAGATCTTCATATATATATATGTATATCTCCACTAACATGTAATTTTTACCCACTGTCAGTACAGTAAGCGAACATTAAGGATATTATGTTAACAATTAATAAAAAATCCATAGCTAATAAAGATCACTATTTACTCATAACGGTTAATCCAGGATGCTCAGCACTACACCAGGTACAAAACAGAGACGGTGCTTAACCCAAAAATTTACTAACAGCACAGTGTATTTCTTCAGCTGGCTGCCTCATGATTTCCTGGACTTACTGTTGGGTTTAGGTTTTGCCTTTAGATAAAAGAGCAAAGAGAGAGATTTTCTCAAAGATGTTTTCAGAGAATTCAATTGATCCCTTAAATATAGAGGCAGAGGGGTGAGCTCGGAGACTTTAGTTTTGCAGAGACCAATACAGTTTCCCTATAAAAGGGAAACCTGGGGCAGGCAGTGGTGGTTGGGTGTGTTCAAGGTCACTACTACATCATTTGCAGGAGTATTTACCACATCTGTTTTTTTCAAAAGTTTAAATTGGTTTGTTTCTCCTAGGTGTTTTTAAGATATTTCTGCTAAAGATTTGTTACTATCTGCAAGATGTTTCTGGATTTTTATTAGCTGAATAACTTCCTCACTTGTATTTCCAGAACTCTAAAAACGCTCCAAAACTCATATTTACCACTAGTAAGTTTTAACTCATCTTCCTATCTAGAGTGACTGACATGGCATATTATGTGTGAGCCATTTTAGTTCAGAGTTACCCAGAGCTTTGCCACTGTTGAGCACCTTTGCGTGTTTCATAAATTGTGGAATTCATCATTTTCCTATTGAGCTAAAATTCCTGATGTTTTGGGTGTAACACTATTGTGTGCAGAGGTCACTTCATGCTCAGGCAAAAATCCTGTCAACTTCCATGAGAGCCTTGCACGAGTACGACTCTGTAATAATGAGTGAAGACTTCGTGATTTTAGCCCACAGATTTTACCTGTGGAGAAGAACACTGGAGTATAAGGAGCATAGCTCCAGAGCACGTGTTGGATGAGACAGTAGCCACAGTAACATTGAATATAAAGTCAGCATCGATATCAAGGACGTTGGGTGCTTTATTTTTCCCACACCTCATCAACAGCACCATAGAGATAGACCCTCTGATCTATATTCAGACTATTTATTGCTGGCAGCTTCAGAAGGCACTCTTGTGAAACGTATTTACGCTAATCAGTGCAATGCAATCCTTGCTCTTTGCAGACAAGGATGATTTGACAGCTATTTTTTGCTAAAATTCTTCCTACTAGTAAGTAAGTTATTCCAGTGCTATTATTCTAATGCTCTCTTTTTCCGTGCTCTTACTGCACTGAAGTGTCCTCGGCCTTTGTGGAACTCACAGAACACAAACTATAGGTTTTCTAAAACTGTAGCTTTTAGATCTGTTTTTTACTTGTCAAGAAAACTAACAATATGAAATGCTGATCTCTGTACTCAGCTGGACAGATCTTCTTTTTTCTAAACATATACAGTCTGTTTTTATTGGCTATATGGCAAGTAAAATAATTTTCCATTTTACCTATACATAGAATAACATATACTTTTAACATATAAAGGCACATTTATGTGTATGTGGAACATTTCTGTGTACCATATCAAACAAGATTTTTTGCCTCTGTTTTTGAGACTAAGCAGATAAAAAGGGCCAGACAGTTTCATAGCATGTATGAGCGGCAGAGCTTGCACTTGTTAAACTGTTGGGATCAGACGTTCTGTGTAAGAATGGCTGATTAAATGTAGTCAGGCACAACTGTTCTCTATCAAGGTGTGATGCCATGTGCTGTAGAAATGGTGGATATCTAAGGTTTGCAATAATAACTTCAGTAGTTCCATGTAACCTTTTGTGCAGTTACTGTACTAAACCTTGAAAAATCCAAGAAAATTAGAACTCCAATAAAATGCAAAGCAGTAACCTTCAGAGATGGAAGACAATAATTTCTTCTGATTTGGGGTGTATCTTGTCCTTAACTTGGTTTGGAGTCAAAAGTACACAGCATTTCTAATACTCGATATCTTTCAGGCACAGCACCTCATGTAAGTGCCATCTTCATGGTGGCAGCCATGGTGCTTATAGTTGGTCCCTATCTCAGTATAACTTCTGAGATTTACTGCTTTGGCCTCATTATTTGTAGTGCCTTTCACCACTTGTCCTATAGGGTCCATTGGCAGCTCCCTGCTAGCTGGCGCTGCCTGTCACTATCATTTTGGTCCCCTGCCCTTGTCCTCTGTTGTTCCTACTCATGTCTGCCTTTTTCATAACCCTGATTAATACCATGGATTGGACAAGGGGGACTGAGTGCACTTCATGGGAATCCAGCAGAGCACATCTGAGGGCATCCAGGATGTACCTCAGTCAGTGCTCCTTCTACCAGCATCTAGGAAAGCTCAACAGAGAAAATAGGTGCAAATTTGGATTTAGGTGTAGTATCTTCCATTTCTTCTTTGTGCTTTAAAACTTTTCTTTGTTCTCTTTCTTTGTTCAGCTGAATGTTTCATTAGCAACTTTTCCCTGCATTAAATGCACTGTATATAGTCTGTTTCTGACCTTTAATAAATAATGGGACAATAACAAGAATTAAATAAATAACCCTAAATTACACTATTAAGAAAAATCTTCTGTTGCTAAAATAAACACCTCTCTATTTCTTCCATTAGCCTTCCTTTTATGACGCAGTAGACCCAGTAGATTTTGAAGGCTTCCTAATGACGCGGCTGAACAACTCAGACTCAGAACTAGCACAAGAACTTGGTGACTTTCCTGAAGATGACTTGGACATTGTCTTTACACCCAAAGAATGCAGGACTTTGCAACCTTCTGTGCCAGAAGATGGGTAAGGAGACTTTCTCCCTCTCTGAAGTGTTGCAGGTTTAAAAATAGTTTTGAAGATGTTGATCCAGACAC
Source organism: Stercorarius parasiticus (assembly GCA_013396915.1). Classification (NCBI taxonomy): domain Eukaryota; kingdom Metazoa; phylum Chordata; class Aves; order Charadriiformes; family Stercorariidae; genus Stercorarius; species Stercorarius parasiticus. Next base: position 111,086 of record VWZL01005077.1, read on the forward strand.
CTCAGTCTGCCATCCATCCATACATTATGCACTTACTGAACTTTAAACATTTGAACTTTGCCATTGATTCTGTTAGGCCTCTTTGCACACTTAAAATTATGCAAGTGCTTACTTGACTTCCTGAGCTAGCTCTAGCGGCACAAGTGAGGTAGGCGTAGACCAGGAAGAAGAATAAAGAAAAGCACAAGGGTAGTATGAAAAATAATTTTGTAACTGTGACCCCAGAGGTGGAAGTTGATTCTGATCATGTACTAAGCATAGGATTGAGAGGGTTTTCTTTTTTTCTTTTTTTTTTTTTGCCAGCTATGTGTTGCATGGCTTTGATCAGATCATGAAGCATCTCTTTCTCAGTACCTTTCTTGCTTAGATGAGGGGAAATACTTCATACTTCACTAGATTTGGGGGAAAATAAAAGTGTTAATTTTTAGTGTAGGAGTCACTTTTGGTCTCAGGCTGACATTAATGAAATAATTAGGAAGACTTCTGCTATTTTCAACAGCTTTTAAATTAAAATAGGTAGCATGCATTGATACTGGTGCTCGGCCATCCTGGAAATATTTAAGCTGGTTTGATAAACAAACTATGGGCAATAGAATTTTTCAGCATGAGAAAAAGGGATGCATTGGAGAGTTTTCTGATGGGGTTTAGTAGAGTTATATGCATTGTATACAAAATACTCTTCCAGGATTTTTTCACTGTAAATGGTACCTTCAGGTAGAACCACAAAGACCTATTGAGTTTTGCAAGCAGTATCAGTCAGATAAACATGAAGTCAGCACCAGTTTAGCCCCAAACTGCTATGTCTGCAAAGACAGCTAACGGTGCAACATGTTTGGGATTGGGGGCTGGCTCCTTCCAGTATATTCAGGAAATTAATATACTGGTATAGTCTATATTCTCTGCTGTGCTGAACCTGCACACTGAAGGGACAAAAAGGGCTTAGCTTATGGTGTCCTGGCTCACGGGGTAGATCTACATCCCCCTCTGTTCCTGCAAAAGTTGTTATAGCCTGCTCTAATTTATAGCAGCTAGCTGTGTAAGCTAGAACCCTACAGAACAGCGGTGTTCAACAGTGTTTTCTGCCCAGCATACCAAATGAAATGAGGCTAAGCAGGAACCACAGTTTATATGATTTTTGCTGACTGTGGACTAGCTGAGAACCCCTGTTTCTAAGCAAGGTCTGAGCCTGCAAGTTTCTTCTTGGCCCAGTACACCCCTCAGGAAGTTCAGGAGAGCAAAGGCAGTAAGAGACAAGGTGCCACGCTAGATCACATGAGAATTCTTTAAATTATACACCACCTAGGGGACTTTGTAACATTTGCACAAAAGGTGATTTTCCCTTATAATTACTAATGGAAAATGTTCCAATCTTTATCATTAATTTTTGTTTGGCTGTAGACTGGGGAGAGGGAATGGATGTGGGAGACAGTGAGTATTTTGATGCTTGAAGTTTACATTTATTAGAATTACAGGAAAAAATAGTAAAAACTTACACAACTTTGAAATGACATTTAAAAGATGACTATTTCTCCCCTATTTCCAAGGTTACTTCCCAGCATGAGTGCTGTTTTAAACAACAGTTGTCTATTTGTTTTTCCAGTAGGAGAACATGTAGACTCATGTTGTACAGTCAGTTTTAGGCTTGATTTGCACCACAGCGATGTTAAGGGTCTTGGAAGGAGTCTGTGGCAAAGCCCAAATAGTGAACACCAACAAATATGCTTTCAGCACATTTTTTTTACACAACAGCTTCCCATTTAGCTGCTCCCACTGCTGTTATGGATACTAGTGCTTTCACAGAAAATCCTGGTCAAGGATGCCAGGGTGTGTTAGGGAAGATGAGAGCTCGGGAGGTGCATGCACCAAAGACTCGCCTGCAGCTGATGCAGTCTGTGGTGTCTTCCTGCACGAGAGCAGGAAGCAGATACCACCAACCAAACTGGGTTAATGTGCTGCCTGCTTGCAAACATACGTCCCATCTGAACCAGATGCAGGAGGTGACCATGTGCTGTGTCAGTCCACCAATGGCAGGGGCACACAGCAGTCCAGTATCGGCCAAGGCTCTGTCCTGTGGTGCACGCATGAATCCAACTCAGTTGTTATCCAGGCTTGGTAATCAGTTGATTATTTGGTAATCAGTTGCAAATCTGTTAAGAGTTCTGGGTGGAAAGGTGCTAATAAGTATCATACCTCTCACCCATTCCTGCATTGCATGTGTATCCTACTCTTTCACTCACTTGGAATTGGAGGATGTAACAAGTGATTTTGGCACAGGCCACTAAAATTTTTTAGAATAGGAGTAGGGGAATTATGCTACAACATCATGACAGCAAATTCAGAGTGATTAACTTTATCTTATAATATTTCAGTTCCAATCAGCATCCAGTCTATCAGACAGCACTGACAACCCCCTGCATTAAATGAGACTTACTAGAAAATCATAAAATTAAATTATAATATATTCTTAGATCTTGAAGTTCTATTGTGCTATCTAATTAAAAGCTTAGGGTCCCTTTTTAGAATTTACTTCATTTCTATAAGAAAGAGAAAATTACACCAAAAACATACAGGAGACTATGTATTTGCAAGAGTCCAGAAGCTGAAGCCTCTGGAAAAATACCTCTGTATGTTGAGACTTGTTATCAGTTTTTGAAAATCACAAAGATGGGTACCTGATTTTATAGCAACATCGGTCTTATATTAATGAAATGCATAGTATGGCAAATAATTACAACTGTTAAATGTATGTTTGTTAATTTATAAACACAGTAACAAAAACCTGCATCGGGGAACTCATGCAGTACACAGAATTCTTGAAATCTCAAACAATAGTTTACCAGTAAAATAAATATACAGGAGAGGACTAATAGAGGGGCCTTTTTCTGAACAGTGTGTTTAGATAAATTTTCTTTGTCCTTAAGGTGTGAGTTAGGTACTAAAACATTTACAATATTTTGTTGCTTTTTCCCCAGGGTTGAACTGGACTCACATGTCAGAGACTGCGTTCAGACGTATGTCCGGGAGTGGCTGATTGTGAATAGAAAGTAAGCTACATACAAGTAAATAAAATAGAAAACAACTTGCATCTTATTTGCCAGAGAGGAGATACTCCTAAAGACTAATGATTTGAGTCAGGGAATGAAGACAAGAACTGACTTTTCAGTAGTATATATAAATATATAATTTTGTTTGATGTGGTGGGCTATAGCTAAATATTGTCACATCTGCTTCTTAACTATCAGGCACTCTGGAAGTTAACTGGGAAAAAATTCACATTTACTGTCTGTAATGGTGATTTAGCCAAATCACGAATTTGATCACACTAAAAGGAAAGATAACAGGGATAAAGACTATATTTGTACGCTCTTCATTTTCCCCTCCATGCCCTGAAAACTCGACATGATCTGATTTTTAATGGTGTCTGAAAATGAAACAGAGTGCAAGTAGCAAAAGAATGAGGATTATGGGATTTCCCAGCAGTGATTGATTGCATTCATGGGATTATTAGTGTAACATCCAACTTTACTCTTTTACATCAGTAAATGATATTTGCATTTGGGGTCAGTGTAATTTAACACACAGAACTGGACCTGGAGTCATTACAAGTGACTTAATTTCCTTTCCTTTCCTTTCCTTTCCTTTCCTTTCCTTTCCTTTCCTTTGTCTTATTTTATTTTATTATTTCATTTAATTCCATTCCATTCCATTCCGTTCCGTTCCATTCCATTCCATTCCATTCCATGTATTAAATATGAAGGGAATTCTGTTAGTGTTTTCTGTGTGGGAGTGTCTGTCCCCAGACTCTCAGGGATGCCTTGTGCCAATGGAGCTCACCTCCTTCCCCGCCATCTTCTCCCCGTTCTTCAGCAAGAGGTCTTTCGAGCTCTGTTTTTCTGTGCCACTTCCTGTTCACCCCCTCCTGTGCTCACGCCCTGTTCTTGAGAAGCCATAGTAGCACCTGCTGGCACATTTGCTGCCATTTCATTGTGCTCCGTCACCCACCTTTGCTACTCTCTATTTTTCTGACCTGATGTACATCAACAGTCAGTGCATTACGGTTGACTTCTGATGACTGTAAAGGAATTGCATTGTTTAATTGTGCAGCTTGTGCAGGGACTGAGCAGCCGCTTAGGGTTGTTAAGAGACTTCCTCCGGGGGTGCTGATGAAATTGATTGAGTTCTCAGAACTGTTCCACAGTGAGTCACTAAAAATAAGCTAGCAGGTTTTGCAGTCTCTCCACCTGCATTGCTCAGAACACGGGCACTAGCTCTTTCATGCAGTGGTGGTGTTCTGAGTGTGCTGTAAAGAGCCAGCTTTGTCTGTGCACACGATTAGGGCGCAACCAGTAAAGCAGGTGAAGTGAAAAATAGAACATAGCTATTTTTGCACTTGCGTGTGCTTGTAAAAATGTGAATGGAGCCATAGAAATACACATGCGTGAAAAGATTTGTTGTGTGTTTTACCATTTCATTCATTCAGGTAAGGCAAATTAGCATTCAAAAACTTTGTTGAGCAGTCGAGTCTGCGGTAAACATGATGAAGGGCCCTGTCAGAGACCTGAGCTTTGATGGCTGTGGCTAACAACGCAAACAAATTATTAAAAATGCAAAGAACAAGACAGTGTAAAAGATGCTGCAGTGTCACATAAACCACTCATAGATTGTTATTGGGAGTCTCATGTTATGCTTGGGCAGTATTTCAAAAACAGATATGAGACAAAGAAAAGACATTATGAGAGAAGTGAGAAAAAGTAGTTGTAGAAAGCTTTGCATTGTTTTGAGAAATGCTGGAAAAACTGTAGTTGCCCACCTGGGAGACAAAGATTCATAGGACAGGTTGCTGAACATGTGGTCTGGTTGTCCTGGTTTGAGGTAAAACAGAACCAACTTTCTGTTCAGTAATTTTACTTCTTAGCTAGGCCTCTTCTAACTCTCTGAAATTAAGAGCATGTAGTGTCTAAAGTGGTTCGTTCGGAGTGATAAGACAGTTTGTGCCAAGGAATGGTATGCACAGAGGCTCTTGCTTACACTTGCTATAACAACCAAGGTCAGCTAATTTTGTTATTTGCCCCATTGGAGGGTCAGAAACGGAAAAGCGTAGAGGGGTCCCACCTGTGGGGAGGAGCGGACAGGACAGGTGACCCAAAACTGACCAACAGGGGTATTCCATCCCATCTGCCCCATGCTCAGTATAAAAGCTGAGGGGTCAAAGGGTCAACGCATTTCCTTCAATGGCTGATGTCCGAGGAGAACCTTGCCTGTTCATCTGTCTTTGATCCCGATCCGTGTGTGGGATCTAACTCTGGAACCCGGTTCCCACCCGTTGCTGAGTCCAGCCTGGGACTTCCCCAGAGCCTGCCAGTGACATCATCCTGGGAGCTTAATACGGTTTTGTATATACTGTATCTATTTCATTATTTTCCTTTTTATTCTGTTCTTAATATTTCATTAAAGTAGTTTAGTTTCTTCTAAACTCGTAAATGTCTCTCCCCCTCCTCCCCGTGCATGAGAAGCTGGGGGGGAGCATCTGTCTCTGGCCATTGGCCAGTTTGGCCAAAACCACGACACTGGTGAGCCATCGATGAGAGGAGTGTTTAAGTGACTTTCACCCATTCATGGATGTGAAGGTTCAGAACAGGATATTGAAGAGTCTTTAGCGGGTGACATGAGCAGAGGCGGTCCTCGTGCCCCAGATATGTTTTTATCAGAGGCTGAATGGGAGACTTGTTCCTTGTCAGTTTCTCCTTCAGTTGTCCTTTGTTCCTTTTGCTTGTCTTGTTTTCTTAACTCACTGTGTGGCCATTAAATTGATATGTGCACCAAAAGCAGGGTTTGCCTCTTGGTGAGTTTTAATTTCTACTGTGCTTTTCAAAATAAATAAACAATATAAAAAAATTTTCCAGGAATACTTCAGGGGAAAGGCATCCCTAGCGTGACTTGTACACCACAGGGAAAATGTGATTTCAGGTACATAAATCTCTCCATTAATCATTTGTTTGTCATCAGAGGTAGTCAAAAAATAATCAGCAAAACCTCTTTTGGATGCCGAAATGTCTTAAACTCGTGCAGAATTTCTGTCTTTCATTCTGGATGATTAAGGCAGTTCCAAAACAAGGTCATATCCAAGGAGAGCTGGGATTGTGTCTTTTATGACTTCAGTTTTCATTTGCAGTGAACTGGTAAACGATTAAAATGCAAACAATTAAAATTAAAACACATCAGAGCATACAATTCAGTTACTCCCAAAATGTAATAAAAAGGTGTCTCCCTGATCAATAATTGTTTATTGTGGTGTCTTTATGAAAGTACTCAGATGTTTAGACATTGCTTTGGGAGTGTTATGGAAGGGAAAATGAAAGAAGCAGGATACTGTAACTAAGGATGCTGATTGCAAAAAGGCCATCACAGGATTTAGCAAATTGCACACTAAAGTGGAAGAAATAGAGCTCTGGATGCATCTGGTATCTTTTTTCAAGGTACCTGCTCTTTTTTTCATCTACCACAAAAATGTAACTTGAAATTGGTGCCTTGCTGCAGAATTCTGGGAGGTTGCCAGCGGAGAAGATTACATTGTGCCATAGCAGTAGCCCTCTTCAAAAGCAGGCTCTGTTTGAGAGGTGTAGATTGTTGTGTGTCATTAACTTGGGATACCAGCTAGGTCCAGGAGAAGAGCAGTAAGCTCCTTGATGTATGATTGCAGGAGCAAAGGGCCAGCCACGAGATAAGTGATCCCAATCCATGTTCTTAAGGTCACTGAAATAATCACCATGTCTGATGAGGAGCTCGGAGCTGAATTTGTACCTAGGTCAGGTTGTGCTGCTGTCTCAGGCTCACAGTCTAAGCAAAAGTGTTCTGGATTAATTTTCATCCTTTTAAAACCATTCCTAATATACATGATAGAGTTGCAGGGGTGTGATAAAACAATTAAGCGTTGTGAAATGTCACATTGTTGCATAAAAGCTGCTCTTTTGCACAATAATGTTTCCAGTTGCTTATTTTTTTTTTTAATTTTTCTTTTCTGTTTTGTTTTCCCTTAACTCCTCCTCGTGGTGTCCGGACTTGCTCGTGAAAGGAACCAGGGGAATCCAGATACTTGTAGCCTGAAAAACAAGGGATCCCGGAAAGATTTGCATAAGACGCTTCAAAAACAAACATTTGAATCGGAAACATTGGATTCTGGTGATGCAAACTTTCAGGTACATTTTCTTCACTTTGGGAAGAGTGATGCAACGCGGAAGCTTTCCTCGAAGAGGAAAGGATCCTCAGGTCTCCGTAATGGCATCAAGGGGAGGGCCGTACTTGCCATTTGGCCTCATGGCAGAGGTGGCGTTAAGGCCTCTCTCTGCCAGACAAGCAGGAGACGTTTCATGACCCCCCGGTGTCCACGCCACAGCTCGCCATTTTGTTGTTTCCTGGCAGGCGGGACCCCGACAGGTCCCTGGGCTCCCCGAGGAGGCCTCGAGGACGACCCTTGCCTCCTCTGACTTTGACCTGCGCAGCCTGCAGCCAGACCCCCGCCTGGAGAACCTGCTGCGGCACCTCAGTGCGGAGGAGTTCGAGAGGCAGAACGAGGAGGCGCGGCGCACCAACCGGCACGCTGAGCTCCTTGCCCTCTACCCCTCCGTGGATGAGGTGAGCTGGGAGGCCGACGGGACCACAAGCCTCCCCGAGCTGCCTGCCTCAGGCATCTTTAAGGTTAAAGCTGTACCATGGTTGAAAAACAGGGTTTGTGGCCTGGGTACGTGTCTCCCTTGGATAATAACATGGCGAAGGCATGTCACCATGGGCTCCTGTCAGCTCTCTTGAAGGTGTATTCAGGGGGGTGTAGTCAGACTCGTGGTGTTGCCTGGGGCTTCATCTCACCTCCCTCGCTGGGGGTCAGGCCCCACACTGGTGATACGGTTGTGTCAGTGTGTTACTCTTTGCTGTAACTCTTGCCTAGGGCCCAGAAGTGTAAATATTCAGTGTAAATGCCAGATGGGGGTCAGAAGTGTAAATATACAGAAACGTGAATAAATTTCTTTTCATCTCTGAGGGGATGGAGGGCCTGCTGAGTGGGGGGAGGTGCTAGTCTGTAGCAGTGGCCCAGTTAATGTCACATAAAGGTTTTATGTAAGTTTGTAAATTTACACTTGTTTTATTCAAGTATGACTAGAATAACTGTTTAATGATAGGAAGATGCAGTGGAGATCCGGCCGGTGCCAGATCGCCCAAAGGAACATCTGGGCAACAGAATTTTGGTGAAGCTACAGACTCTGAAGTAAGTATCCTTCATAAGCCTTGCTCACCATTTCTCAGTTCCTGCCAGTGTACTGCTGCCAACCCTGCTGCACCATGGCAGGTGTCATGTTCAGCAAGTGTTTACATGCCTGCTTGTAGTGGATGACTGTTTCTATCCATCATTACGGAAGGCTTTAACTTGTCAGGGTAAAAAGGAGTTGTGAATGAGCCCAAATTCTGTATTTCCGACAAACTAGATTGGTCTCCCTAGATGCTACTGGGCTTGATAAACTGAAAAAAAATTCAAGAACAGTATGATCATTTGTACCTGATATCTGAGACCACCTTTCTGACAAATTTAGAAAATACATTGTGTGCAGCTTACTTCCCTTCTTTTCCTCTTGAAATTATCTAATAAAATGCACTTAAAAAAAAATCCTCCAGGTTTCAGGAGAGCTTAGGTCTGGAATAAAATATGTCTCCTTGTTTTCTAATGGAAGCGCCAGTCAAAATATAGCCCTTTCATTTTTTTATTATACAGAGTCATAAGAGTGCGGTATTAATCAGTGTCCTGTGTGTCTTTCCTTAACAGGTTTGATATAGAGATTGAGCCTTTGTTTGCATGCATAGCTCTCTATGATATAAAAGAAAGGAAAAAGGTAAGTGTGCATACAGTATTTTTGTTCAGTTGGCTTGGGTTTTTATTTCTGGAGTAATAATTCAGGAAAAATTGCAAAACCCATGAAACTTTTTCACACATGCAGTCTGAGCCAGGATTTTTTTTATTCAGTCAGTCACATGCTTGCATTTGTTTATTTTGTAGTTCTAGTTGCTACTTTTGACTCATTTTAAAATATATTTGATGCATTTTTGCTTTGCAATACATTTTAATTCTTTTTCTTTCCAAGATCTCAGAAAATTTTCATTGTGACCTCAACCCCGATTCACTAAGAGGATTCTTGCGTTCTCATACAACCTCCATTGACCTGTCTACTCAGGCAAGATCGGCAGTATTTTCTGTCACTTATCCCTCGTCGGATATATACCTAGTAATAAAGGTATGTTACAGTGCTACTTCAAGACCATTCTTCCTGTTCCCAATTGTGCCTGTTGAGCTGACAAACGTGAGTTCCCTGTAGCTGAGATTAATTTTGATAGGTTTTAATAGTATATGTGCAGGTGTCCACTGCTATATCTCACTCCGATGCTAAGAAGGTATATTGATATCCTGTGTTGAAGTTCTACTAAGTATTTAGAATTTCCTACCTCTGCCTAAGGGAAATTTAAAGTAAAGTGAAATAAGCCATTTTAAAAAAAATTAATTACATCCTATGGAGGTTTTTTGGCTTTGGTTTAGTGTACTTTGCATCATTTTGTTTATTTAATTCTGAAGCTGAGTTTCCCTGAGAGCATAGTATCCTGGGGTGCATTAAAAAGAGCGTGGCCAGCAGGTCGAGGGAGCTCATCCTCCCCCTCTACTCTGCCCTAGTGAGGCTGCATCTGGAGTACTGTGTCCAGTTCTGGGCTCCCCAGTTCAAGAAAGACAAGGAACTACTGGGGAGAGTCCAGTGGAGGGCTACAAAGATGATCAAGGGACTGGAGCACCTCTCTGCATTGCTGTCCAACCTGCTCTAGGTGAACTTGCTTTGGCAGGGGGCTGGACCAGATGATCTCCAATGGTCCCTTCCAACCCCTAGCATTCTGTGATTCTGGATTCTATGAAGCACTTCACTTGGAATGTATTCATTTTCCTGATTTAAATGAAAATGCAGTAATACCTGATTGACAGTGTTGTCACATACATATTTTCTGCTTTCTAACAAACCAGATGGAAAACCAGGAGAAGGTTTAGTATCAATTACTCCATAAAGGCAGTTTTAAGAATTCTATATCGCACCTTTAGGCAGGCTCTTTCGTATTGCTAGAGAAGGAACATGTTACTATTTGGGTGATGTTTTTTCTTTGTGAGTGTCTTATTTTACTGCTTTTTGTAGATAGAAAAAGTGCTTCAGCAAGGAGAAATTGGAGACTGTGCAGAACCCTACATGGTTCTTAAAGAAAGTGAGGCTGGTAAGGTAAGTAAATAATTACAAAGAGTGTTTAGATCAAAAAAATGGATGCACAAGAAAAAAAAAAAAAAACAACAGAGAAAGAGCAGACCTTTTGGAATAGGACAGAATCCCAAGAACATTGGGGAGGAAGCCAGTTGGTGCATCCGTGGCGCAAGCAGTCTGGTGTCTGTGACCAACAGGAAGAAATAAGAAGGCAAGGTGCACTTTCATTATTGACCCCTTTGGAAATCAATACTGACCAAGTCTTGAGTCATGAAGCAGACAGGGGTGAGAAAAGGACATGAAAATGCAATGTGGAGTTAGCAGAAATATTTGTACCTCAGAGACAACCTGTTGTAGTGTGTATGTGGTCAGTTCAGTGCTGTCATCCATAGATAACCTGAGCTCTGTTCAAGGAATTCGTGGTCATTTGTTTCCCTGGAGCAGACTGACAATGTTTGCTGGACTTCCACATGTCTCTCACCTTTAAAATATTGCTTTCAGTAGAATATTGTTTCTGTATCTGACGAAGTAAGTAGAAACTGCTAATGTTTCATGGTGATTGTCCGTGCCTGGCTTGAGGGTCACTGCAAAAAGATCTGTGTTCTCCATTTCTATAATGAAAATGAACTCATTGAAAATAAATGAGAAGTGAATGTACAAATCAAACCAGCTATGATCCTGACAGTGATGTAGCAAGAAAACATGAAAGATAAGAATACAAATTATTTACTGAACTGTAAATATGTAATTTCCATTTTGATCTATAGTAGCATTAAAATAACTGATTGCTTTTTAAACAATTTCATTTTCTTTGTCTTAGACAAAAGAAAAGATTGAAAAACTGAAAGCCCAAGCTGAATCCTTTTGTCAGCGGTTGGGGAAATACAGAATGCCATTCGCCTGGATTCCCATAAGCCTGACTAATTTCTTCAACCTTTCAACACTTGAACGAGAAATACCTGAGGCTGAAGCTTTAAATGGTAGTTGTTTAACTTTTCTAACTAACTCCAAGTGACTCTTTGGTAGGACTGCTCATAGGAAACAATGTCATTTACTCTGGCATCAAGAGTGAAGAGCAGATTCAAATTCACATTTTCTCAGCCTTCCTTTTCAGTGCTACAAACACAACCTAATATGCTCACTGTTTCATCTCTGCATGTTTATTTTTATGTATGATAAATATTTTTCCATGTTTTAAGTCCAATTCTGGTTGAAGACTGGCTTTGTAGAAGTAAAACTGCCTTTGCCATAAGGAGTTCATTTGCAAAACAGGGCAATCAAAATATGTATTATCTTAGTTTCTAGAGTATACAAGACCATTGGTCAACAACATTGACCAATGTGCTTTATAACCCACGAACTAAAAATTCAAATAAGCTAGTTCTGTGGAGTAGAAGTAATGTCACTTCACTAGATGTATCCTGGCATTACGCTATTTCACATAGTCTGAAATAAAAGTAGTGAAATGTTTTAGGTACTCTCTCTGTCCTCTCATGTTTCTAGGAAGTTGTGCATTTCTAGTGTATTCTGGTAGTCTTTGTACTGAAGGAACACAAAGCAAGTTGATGTTTCGTTTAATTTTCCTTTGAAGGGAAAGGATCCACTAGTGACAAGAGGGCAACACTGCTACAGGCAAGAAGACTTTCTGAGAGAAGTCTCAGCTCAGAGGACAGCTATCCAGTATCAAATTTCAAAACAATTTCTTTGACCCTCAACACCTTCTTTAAACAGGTACTGAATACTCTTTTTTTCTGATTGCCTACGACATTTTTCATCTATGTAATGTGAACTGCGTTGGGACAAGTTACCAGTAATGTTCATTTGGGGACAGAGAATAACTGCTGTCAAGTAGGCAGTAATCCACTTTCCTTGCACGCCTCAAGGACATGGGTCATTCAGAAGCTTTTCTCAGTGTTATGGAGTATTCTTGTAAAGGCACTGATTTTTGTCTTCCTCCTGGTAGGAAGGAGACAGGCTCAGTGATGAAGATCTGTTCAAATTTTTAGCTGATTTCAAAAGATCGTCTTCCTTGCAGAGAAGAATTAAGACTTTACCAGGTATATAACTCATTTTGTATGGAAATGAATTTTCTCCCCTAAATTGTTCTGTAAATTCCAACCCCAAAATATAATTAACTTGGGTTTTAAGTCTATAGTATGTGCTATTGTGGAACCTCCTGTGTCCCCAGTGTCTACCTGAGCGCAGATGCTTTTGAGGTTTTTTTCTGTATGAGTGAGTATGGAGATTTATGTTTAGCTTGATATTCTAAAATTATTTCCTTTCCTCCCTAATTTAGTGTATCTGCTCGATGTCTTTTGGTATTCAAACTGTTCAAAGACAGTGTTTTAAAGCAGATTTCTAAGATCCTTGCTATTCCTGCAATGTTTTTAAATGGTCATATTTTACAGAGGGAGACTAAAATCTGTACACATTTCATCTTATTTGGGTATTTGAGTCAATGTTAGCTAACAAAGTAGAGATAGTGTTTGGCTACTGTCAAAAACCGGACCAGTTTGTTTTTTCTTTTTGCATAAATTACAGCTCAAGCTCTTATGGGTTGTAGAGGAACCTTAGAACAAAATTTAACTAAGTGCAAAGCTGTTTTGCCTTTTTAGCTGATTGCCAGAAATGACAAGTCTGAATTCCCCACATATTTTTCACTTATCACAACAGAGAATTTAAATTGAAAGTCTAGTCATACTTGGGTAAACGGTATTATTATCGGTATTAACTGTTTAACCGCTCACCACAGCAAGCCTGGCTTTCCTGGTGGGTGGTGTCTACTTTGGCAGAGATTAACTAAAGCAAAATCTGAGTGGCGGAGTGGGAGAGAACTGTATTAGACAGCAGCCCTTTTATCTTTTATTTGTCTCCCAGACAAGTTTTATATTATTTGTGTGTGAAAGATACTAGAACATCAACCCAGTATATGGTATTCCTTCTTTCTTTCCTCTTTCTTTGAAATTGTACAGGGTAGACATAAAGAGCTATATATTGGCCTGATGTGTAGGTTACTTCTTGTGCATCTTTCTACACATGTGCTGTCATGCTCATGCAGCCTTCAAGCCAAAGATTCAGTTCTTATTTCTGCACTGTGGCTATGTAACCTCATACATTGTTTTCATTTTTGTTTTATAATGCATTTGTTATTTTTTATATTTTTTGCTGAGATTTACTGATATTTTTTTTTTAAGGAACACTTAAACTGGAGATTTCCCCGGCTCCAGAAAACCTTGGGTTTTGTCTGACACCAGAATTACTACCAGTGAAGCCATTTCCAGAAAACCGTAATCGTCCTCACAAAGAGATTTTGGAATTCCCAATTAGAGAAGTGTATGTTCCTCATACCATTTACAGGTAAGAAATAACATATATTTTTTTAAATTCTTAAGATCCATTTTCAAAAATAATTGTGATTTAGATATATTTTTTTTTCAGAAATAGAAACTAAAAGTATTTTTTTTAAATGTTAAAGATTATGCGTTAGGCTGATTATTTAATCTTACTAGCCATTACAAGATGAAACACCTGCAGGATGTTCTATAGTATTTACTATTCTAATTATGTTGTCCTTTGAAAATTTTTCTAAAATGTCGAAAGAACCCTAACAGTTCTCATTGACCTGGCAGATATATATTTTTTATATATATATATCTTTCCTCTTCTGTGTTTTTTTCACAGTAGATCTTAGTATCATTTTTAATAGTTTTGGTAAATGTTTGTGCTGGGTGGTTTCTACTGTTAATTTGAGTCATCTGAGCATCTGAGGAAGTAACATGTTGCTCTGTGTACTTTTTCACCATGACAAGGACTCTAGGCTATGTTGTTTCTTTTCTTAAATCTGTTCTATCCTAGTTGTTTCAAGGAGACCACGGTGTTCATTAGCATGCGACTGAGCAATTTCCGTAATTTCTTCGTGGTCTGGCACATCTGAGTCTCCAAGAAGAAATCCCTATCAAAAGAATGTGCTTCAACATGTTTGTGCAGTATAGTAGTGCTAGTGAACAGTGATATTGATAATAGCTAACTAGCAATAATTCAAAACGGGTGTATTGCAGTATTATAGATGCAGAAATACTAGCTTTCATGTGACCATTGTGTTAGTGAAGGCATGGAAGTAAAGCAGAATGCCTCTTACAACCATAGTTGATGCTATTCTAAGGGAGTTTTCTGATCCCTGAAACAGCAGGTAGGTACTAAATTGCATTAGTGTCAAAGATGTGACCATCAGTAAGGAATCACAGAATGAAGGAGCTGAATAAAGGGATGTAAAGCTTATTCACTTCTTGCAGCAGAGATTAGCAAAGAGCCAGATCTCCCACACACTCACCTGACCCCACCCAGGAGAGGAGAAGGGAAGGGTAAGACTTGTGGTTCAGTACAACTCAGAACTGCAGTGCTGCAGACTAATTTATCCTGGGGAGATGCTCCACACCTTCATGGGAAACTGGAGAGCCAGTGAGGCTCTTCGTGACACGTGGATTAGGGTCTCAGCTTTGAAGGAAAGCAAAAACAGGAAGTGGCATTTTATCTTACAATAATAACTTGCCACGTGGTGTCAGCAGGGGAATGAGTGAGTAAGCCAGTTTGGATAGACCCTTGTTAGAAGTTTTGGAGGAGTTACTCCTGGGCTGTGCTGTGAATCTGAGATATTAAAACTCCTGAGGGCAGTTTCTTTCCGCTCTCAGCACCAGAATGCTAAAATGCAGAGTGTTGTGATACTTCTGTCTTCTCTGTGTATCAAAGACAGAACATCTCCCATCACCACCACCCTCTTCCCCCCCATTTTTAGGGGGTTTATGCAGGCATTTCTATAGGGGAAGTAGTTTTTGTACAATTAATAATGCAATTGTAAATGAACTTGAGTAATGACACCTTTTAAAAAAAATACAAAAATAAGATGGAATTTTACCTTTCCTTTTCATTGTCTGGCCCCAGTAAGGACTAGCATGTGTCAATTCTAGTGTGCAGCCTGGCAGTGTCTAAGGGTGTGCTTTTGAAAACAGAAAGCGTTAGAAATGCCTGTATTGCTGAGCTAGAAAGAGAGTTGAGAACAGACTGTTCTCTCTTTAGTTCTCACCAAGGTAAACTCCTGCAGACAAACGTCATGAATATCAAAGCCACCATGCTGAAAATTAATTTGTGCATCTCCTGAAGCAAGTTTGGGTGTCTCCACACAGTATTCTTCAGTTGCTAGGGTGTCTGTATTGAATACATTCACCTACATTAGAAGAAATGCTTGCTAGCTATAGCTCAACTGTTGCACTCTCTGTGCAAGAGTTCACAGCCAGCATGCTTAGTCTCTACAAGCTTTTTTGATTTTCTTTTGATTTTCACACTAGGTAAAAGTCATGGTAACAAAACAGAGTAGGATGTGTCCAGCCTAACTTGTAATAATGAAGAGAATAACTATAAAGAATATTTGCCTTCATTAATCTTTACCTTAATTAGTGAATCAATGTGTGATGACACAACTGACATATCATAAGTAATGTTATGCTGTAAACTGCTGTAAACTGTAACTCAATTAGTTAATAACCAAATTAAACCCTAAAGACAATTAGTTAGATACACTGGGGAAATGGTGAAAAAAAATGCAGAAATGCTAGCTCATGGTTCAATTGCCTTGTGACAACAAACACATTTGGAGTGAGAAAGGGGATTTGCCAACTGAAACTGTTAATGAACTTCAGCATAGTTGCCCAGAATGTCAGATGAGGCAGTTTTGCAAACGTTATGAAACAGCAGGGTCTAGAACTTGGAGGGGTCCAGGAAGTAACACTTGTGTTTGCGCAGTGCTGTTGGAAGCACCTTCTTTTCCCACAAGCTGGTATCACCTGGCCGCGTCTGAGATGCTTTTGCCACACAATCATGCCAGTGCTCTGTTTGGTGAGCAAAAGCGTAGTTAGGGAATGTAGGCCAATGTATTTGCTTAATTTAACTGTCATGCAATTTTCCTTGCTTAGTTCTTTGTATGGTGAATACTGTTTTGAGCCTGAGATTAGACTAACCTATGCAAAGTAACTCTGAATTTGAATAGAGACAGATATGAAGGGTTTCATGTTATTTTATTCCCTTTCCTCTAATCTAAAAAGTACAACCATCCTCTTCTAATTAAGCGATGTGCTAGCCCTTAGTCATAACTGAATGTCATGGCCTGCTAGTGTGTTACAGGTGATTTAATGTTTCCTAATTTTTGATTTTAAGTCTACAAATCATTTTTTTACCAGTGCTATAGATTTAGATAACAAGAGAATGAAAAATGGATAAAATAATCACCTGTTTTCTATTAATGTTACCATGAATGTAAGAGAAGGTTACACATAGAAATGGACTTAAAAAACATAGAAATGAAAACTTAGAAAAATAGAGTCTGGTGAGGTCTTACTGGCATAATAATACCTCTACACATGTCCAGACAAATATTAGTAAAACATCTAGCTTCATTTTTTCTCCTGAATGTTTAAATGAAATGCAAAGATTTTGTTTACTTGTGTTGGTGGGGTTTTTTTGACAATGTAAGATATTCCAAAGGAAAAACGTCTTTTTTTTTTTTAAATAATAACTTCTTCCCTTGTGATAGGAGAAGCAGAGTCTTCTGTTATAGTCTTTGAACTTAGCTCTTGCTAGTTTTTATACTGGTGTAATGCCATTATTTTAAATGATGCTATTTCTGATTTATGCCAGAGAGATCAGCCAGCCCCTTTCTGTGTGCACTGTGAAATTGAGCACTTCTTTTTGTTGTGTACCTACATTTCTTTAATAAAAATAGTTCCCTGAAAATGTCAAAACATTACAAGATTTATTTCTTTCAATACCCTTCTATTCTTAATAGGAAAAATCATATAATTTAAAGATTGTTTATCATTTTATTTTCTCATGAAATATAAATGAAAATGATGCTGCTTACTGCCACTATGAAATGTTGGTGCTGAGAAAGAGGGATTTGTCCCATCGCTTCATCAGTAACTCAGCTTAACCAGGCACAGAAGTCCTGTCTTTGCTAGGGAAAGAGCCTAATGCTTAGGGGATTTTTGAAGGGAGTGGGGGAAAAAGCCTTTCCTTTGCTGTTTTGTTTCATTTAATTGCAAACCACTTGTCACTGTACTAAGACTTGCTGTAGTATGCAGTGTCAGCTGGAGGCCTGCTTTGGTGGTATTCATTCTTCCCCATCCTTGACTAGTTTTGTGCAAGGAAAGGCTATTGATGTATAATGGTCTGTTATTCCCATTACTGCCATCACAGTATTATCTATGCCTTTCTGCCTCTCTCCCCATGGAATCTGGAGAGAGCACAGTAGTCCTGTGCATCTTTTACATGGCCATTGCTCTAGTTTTGTGCCGGTTGAAGATGCTAGCACTTCTAACTTCTTTTTCAGAGTAAACAAAGTGGAGATTAGTATTGCACTGTTGTGCACAGGTGAAGGAAACAGCTTAACCTAGCAGTGAGCACAACACTGAATGCTCACCTTCCTCACAAGAAAGAAGCTATAACTGAAAACACAAAAGACATAAGAAGTGTGAGGGGCCTACCTTTCCAGATGGTTTTGAAAGAAAGCATCTTCTTCACTGATTTGGTTTTGCTGCAGCTCCACTTCAGCAGGCTGTGGCTTGTGCTTTGGTCTTGCATGAATGTCTTAAGAAAAAATGTAGTTACTCTGACCACTGACACTGCCTCTGCTTAGGTAGTAGAGTGCTGAATGTTGTCCTTTTGTAAAGAGCTCCCAGTCAGGACTCTTAGAACCAAAACATTCATTTCCAAGCCTGCAGATCTTTTTGTTAACCTCAGGACACTGTGCTTTCTCCTTCAAATCATTTGTCTGCTTTTCACTGGAGTGAAAATGCTCCAGTAACATCATAGAAGAACTGTTAATAGTGCTGGAGTACTGGTAGTAGTAGGTGGCTTCCCTTTTGGTAGGAACAGATGGCTTCTTTAGCTTAGGTCTGCAGGGCACTTAATGAGAGAGGACATCAGTTTTCCCACTGGACTTTTTTTTCCCTCTTGCTTGATAAAATGGTACTTTGAGGTGTACAATTTAGAGAAGAGGCATCACTCAAGAGCAGTGCAGTTTGTCAGAATAGCTTCCACCTTTCCAGGTCAGGATGGGGAAGCGTGTAAATACATCAGTGAGACAATTAAAACAATTCCAGGTTCCACCTCTTGACTTCTGGCTGCATAGATCTTGCATGCTGCTGAAACCTATGTCATTCACTAAGGTTTTTAAGCATTTTCAGCTGAAGTTTTGGAAGTGCATGGTGTCTGCAGAAACAAGATGATCCTGGTAAGTATGAAATATTGCCTCACATTATCTAACACATGTAACTTCATGGGGACACGTTACCAGTATTTTGGGAAGATATGGTATGCTATTAGCACTCCTTCACTGTGTCATTCATTAATTAAATGCATTAAGACAAAATTATCTCACCACAGTACTCAGCTGTATCGTCAGATTTCATATAGGTTCACTATTATATGCATAAATCTGGTATGTCAGAAATTTCACTCTTGATTATAGGGGTTCGGTGAGAATTTTGGGATAGAGCTTTACCTCTGTTTACACAGCTGGAGGAATCACAGGTCCTGGGATGGCGAATGGATGTATAAAATATAGCCCTGTGGTATAGTTACTATCTTCCTTTTTTCAGCTTTTCATACTTCATTCAGGCAAGTGGGCACTGCTTTATGTGTGACTTATCATCTTGTTATTACAGCATCTTGATATTGCAATAGTTGATTCCTGGTTGATATCCACTCATTTTATCCACTTTAATAACAATGCCACTCAGGATTTAATAATACTGTAACCAGCAGGGGAAGTGAGGGTATTATCAATGGAACAGTGGGTTTAGTTTGGTAGAATACTGCAAAGCATGGAGGACAGAGACATCAGAAGGTGGTATAATCCCTTTGATTTTCATATTTGAAAACTTTAAAACTGTTTTAAGAGTAACTTCTGAAAAAGATTATATAAAGTAGGCAATTGTGGGTCAAAAAGTTACCTACATTTGCATACTAGGAAATCAATATGATATGTAAGAAATTTTCTTGTTGGTGATTTTTATGATTCACAAAATCTCCATTTTTGCCTTTGGTCTTGGTTTTCAAACACATGATATCATTGATTACTTGTTGGCAATATTTGATATTTCAAGTAATGGTAGGTCAGTTCAACGATGTATAATGAATAACGAGTCCTGGAGTGAAAGCTATTAAAATTTTAGTCTGACTTGACTCTAAGCCTTATGTCACATTTAAATTTAGAAATATGTATTTTCTTATCATAATTTTGTGATTTGAATCTGCAGAAATCTGATGTTTTGAGTCAGCCTTCAACTCAGTTCTTGTGGTGACATTTTTTTTGTGTTCACTAAACATTTAATAAAAAATTTATAAAGGTTTTCACAGCAATGCTAATGGACAGAATAAAGTGAAAATCACTCTCAGCCTAAATTTAATGAGTATCTGACCACTGACTCTTTAGATGATTCTTAATTTTAGCAACATGAGAAAAATCATTCAAACTATTATCCAAATTATCCGTACAAAGATACAGAATATATGACACGTATACATCCTCTTGAAGGTGACATATTGAAGTTACATCATTGTGTTATTTGTGCTAGACAGTGTCTGACTAGAACAGGTTTCCACCTCTGGTAAAGTGTTTGTGAGTTGCATGATAGCTTTCAACCATGTTTTTCTGAAGATTCCCAGCTTACCCCAACAAAAGTGTACAGGAATCATCAAAGATTGAAAATTATAACTAATGGGTGTATCAGGTTTTGTTTCTGGTACTGTAAGCATTAAATGGCAATGTTAACCTATCCATCACAGTTCACCTATCAAACATTTGTGGTTTTTATCTGTAGTGACTATTTGCACATATATTGGCTTTTGCTATGTATGGCGTTCTTGTCACCATCACGAATGAACATGCCTAATATTCATTAGAAGTTTGAGATGCACTTGTTGACGCCTCACATGTTGCATAACTTAGCAAGGAGAAGGATTTTACTACATCATACGTATGCATAACTAATAATTACAAACAGGGAATATTCAATGAGAAGGGTCACAGACTTGAAAGTTGAAAGATTTTATTTTGGCAGAAGATAGGTCTGCATTGCTTGGCCATGGGAAGTGATCAAATCACCAATGCTAATTCCCATGAAAGTGTAAGAAAGTCAGCAAATTCAAATGAGAAATGCTGCGTGGTGTCCTGTGTCAGGCTAAGTGGACCCTTGGCTTTCCCAGCAAGTAACTGATTCTGGAGTAGCTTCTTACCTTATCATCCCTCTGCTGGGTCAGTCTCCAACCCAGAGAAGCTGTCTGGATCCATGCCTTGCCCAGGACTCTGCTGTCCTGTGGAACTCTGGTCTCAGTGAAGTTGGGTGCTCTGCCATGGCCATACTGACTCCTGAGTAGCTCTTTTGCTTTTTGTAAGCACATCTGACTATATCTAAAGGTAGAGCCCTTCACTTTGTGTAGGGAGAGTGAGGGGAGAAGTTTAATCACACTGAGCAACAGTGATTGCTGTGGCATGTTGTCTGAATATTTCTGTTCAGCACAGAGCCTCAAGGGAGATACAATGCCTCCTGAAGCTCACCACGTCCTTATGGGCATGCTAGCTGTGCCATTATTTAAAATACAGCAGTATGTGCTGCCCTGACACTCCTGCTAACTGCAGTGTGGAAGTGCTCCTTGTCATTGCTTCCTCTCAGGCTTTTAGAGGGTACAGATCTGGCAGGCAGTAGCACTAACACAGTGATCAGCAATGGGTCTACAATTTGTGCCTGTGTGAAGGAACCTCTTTTGATCATCTTCCCACCTTCCTGCTTTAAAAAATCAGTTATCGCTTTCATCTCTGCAGGATATCCAGAGTCAGTATTTGCCTCTGTTCTTCCTCAGTGCTGATGGGTTTAATACACATGTAAGCAAGATCCCTAAAACTGCTTCAGCATAAATGGCACAAGCTTTAGCTCTTCAGTACAGTACTTGCTGGAATAATGCTTCCTTGGTTGCATAGTCAGCAGAGAGGTCTCTGTGATTTTACATATCTTTCATCTCAAGTCATATCTAAATGTAAAATCCCGTGCTCAGGGACATTATATGGATTTGTGACATCTTCTGCTGGGCTGCAGATTAATGAAGCAATGACTGGATTATGCAGCCTGCCCTACATGTATTTCTTCACCTCTGGCAGATGTAATATTTATAATAGCCTTCATTTAATATGTCATTCCCCCAAGCATAATTCAGTGGAGGTTACCAATATATTTCTCTCTTTCACTTAGCTTTTCCTAATATCATCTTGGAGAGAATTTGGCAGAACGGAAATTGCATTTAAGAAGGCAAGGAAGAAAATGCATTGGTGTGGCCAGGAGTACTATTCTGAACAAAGGGAAAGGCAAGCTACATGCTAGTTTGCTTGCTAAGGCATGACATGGCCCATGTAAAGTTAGTAAAGTAGCTTGGATCATGTAGCTGAAGAGTATTGTCACTTCGTGACACATGGCAATAAGGAGAATCAACCACAGTTTTCTAGGTCTTGGGATACAACAAATGGAAGATGGACTGTCTGACTTAATGACAACATTCTACAAAGCTACTCCACATTTTCAGATGACAATGGTGCTGAGGAAATATCTGTGATAAGTACAGGGTGATTTTGTGTGTAGCTTCTGATTGTCACAGACAAAAAGAAAGCATGAAAGCCCATGAGTATTTCTCACTGTTTCTTACTGGAAGCCACCATGCCTCCACCAACATTAGTCTTATTCCTTACACTCAGAGGACAAACAGTGAGAATCCTATCCAGACTGGGAAAATGAGACATTAAATAGACATAATCGTGATACCAGAATGCATGTAAACCAGGTGAAGCTGAAATCTCAGACTTGCCATAGACTTCACTGGAGAAAAATCTTTCTACAAGCATTTTGACTCTTCTACCAGAATTGTTAGGTTTTGAAGTTGGAAGACCATCTATGCAGCCAAATTCCCCACAGAAATTAAAGGTACTTTTTAAGTTTAGTGATCTACCCATGTACAGAATCTAGTAAACAGCAAAGTATGCTGTATTTTAGGCATTATTCATATTCATTACTAAACAATGTCTGTTTCTAGAATTATAGTTCAAAATTTCTTGTTTTCATTTGCTCTGGTTCATTGATACTGCTTTTTGAATCTAGAAATATATGTCACTTTATTGCTATAAGCTAGGAATGTATGAACTTCAGTTGTTTGTTTTATTTACTGGTTTACTTGTTTTTTCACCTCTGAGTGATTCCTTACCCCTTCCAAAATCTGATTCTTGACAGCTGAGAAAGGAGCTACTTTCTTGAGAGATTCCTGCTCTTCATTACATCAAGCATTACATTCATTCATTTGTAACTGGGAATTACATATTTCAAGAAAAAAAGAGAGATAGGAAGACTGCCTTCTCAAAGGCCTAGCTTACTGTATGAGAAACCTTAAACATAGGATGTTCTACGTGTCACAGCAAGAATTTACCTTTTCCTTGTGA
Organism: Stercorarius parasiticus; assembly: GCA_013396915.1. Classification (NCBI taxonomy): domain Eukaryota; kingdom Metazoa; phylum Chordata; class Aves; order Charadriiformes; family Stercorariidae; genus Stercorarius; species Stercorarius parasiticus. The sequence goes on from VWZL01005077.1 coordinate 133,889, forward strand.
ACTTCTGAAATGGAGTTCTGGCAAAGCCTTCGCTGTCTAGGTGGAACTGAAGGACAGGGAGATGAATCAGCAAAATGCTAGTTTGTGCACTTCATTTTCAAACACAAATGCTTGCCATTTACCCATTTTATTCTTCCTTTTCTTTCTTCCAGAAATCTCCTCTATGTTTACCCTCAGAGGCTGAATTTTGCTAACCGGCCAGCTTCTGCAAGAAACATTACCATCAAGATCCAGTTTATGTGTGGCGAAGACCCGTCCTGTGCAATGCCGGTAATAAACGCTGAGATTTCTTAGCAGACTTTCACTTACGTGCATTCCTGACAAACACCAGAAGAGATAACTCATTGTTTACTTCGATCACCACAGTTTCTAGTGGGGCCTTAGGAAGCCTAACATCAGAGAGCTAGTTAAGCTTGTCATTCTCATCAGAAAGCAGGGCTGTAGTCCTTACAACAGGGAAGATTGTCACTGGAGTGGAACAGAGGCATATTACTCCCTCTTATCTAAGTCTTCCTACCTTATTTTCAGAAGACTGACATCGTATTAAATCAATGCTGTGTTGGAAACTAATGGTAAAATTCACAGAGCTTCAAAGATCTTTTAAGAAAGATGTAGTCTGTCTTCCAGTTTAACTCCTCTGTATGCACTATGTGTACACAGATACTCAGGTGTAACACTGGAAGGTAGAAGTTGGGATCTTCATTGCCTGAATCTGAATGGGTACACAATCATGCAGCTTACGTAGAGTTTTCTGTGTTTGAAACACACTGTGGATATGTGTGCACTACTAGCAGAGCAGGCAGCACTGTCCATGTTCAGGTTATTCAACATTTCTCATTATAAGATCCTCCCTTCAGCTTTATTAAGCTTCAGATGTTCAGTTTGAAGTGTTCTAACCCAGACGTCTGCTTCAGCCTGAATTTTTTGGGAAATTTTCAGATATGGTATTTGGCTATTTAAGAATGACATCGGGATAAAATCTTTTGTGATTTTATGTGCTAGAGGGGGGAAAAATGAGCAGAAAGATTACGTTAAAGAACTTTAATCCAACAATATTTTGGAACAAGGACAGACATGTAACCAGCCTTTATCACTGTGCTGACACCGCACAGTGCATACTTTGCAGCCTTCCTCTACAAGAGCTCTGGAATTGAAATCAGAGCATCACCACTGTGTTTTCCTAAGCCATGTTTCTTTCAGAGCTGGAGCTGTGCTATGTGAATGTAACACTGTCTTTTACACGATACTGCATTGTTGGTTTCCTTAAACTCTGCCCGTATTACAATTAGATTTTGACAAATGCATAGGACAGACACAGTTCATCTGGCATCCCTCTCCATTGTGAGAGCACTGCATCTCAATATATATGGACTTGTGCTGTACAGATATCCTTGTCTAAGCTCTTCTCCCCGGGGCTCCCTTTAAAGTTAATGGATTCCAGCTCCTTACCATGAGACTGTGTCTGAAATGAGGGAAGCAAATCAAGTACTAAAAATGCCTGTTTCTCTTCACTGATTGTAAAGGAACTTTGGACCTCCAAAGTAGGGTGAGATCCATCATAGAATCATAGAATGGTTTAGGTTGGAAGGGACCTTAAAGACCATCTAGTTCCAACCCCCTGCCGTGGGCAGGGACACCTCCCACTAGACCAGGCTGCTCAAAGCCCCATCCAGCCTGGCCTTGAACACTTCCAGGGCTGGGGCACCCACAACATCCCTGGGCAACCTGTTCCACTGCCTCACCACCGTCACAGTATAGAATTTCTTCCTAATATCTACTCTAAATCTCCCCTCTTGTAGTTTAAAACTGTTAAATGAGTGGGCTACAACTGAAAAACAAACTTCTGAAAATAATGTTAATTTAACTTTCTAGCATTTTGTTAAAGGTAATATGACAATGTGAAAGAGGCTTACCATAACTTTATTCCTGCAATTCCTAACTTTTTAGTGCATGACTGGAGAATGTGTTGTGGGGTAGTCAGTGGCTCCGGAAATGACCGCTGCTCCATTTTCCTGGTATTTTGCCCTGAATAGTGTGTGATGAAGGTATTTATTAATAAGACATCTGTGTTAACGTGCTACAATAAAATTGAAGAGTCATTTTCAACTACAGATACTGTCTTAAAATTTATACAAGATGATGACAATTAAATGCTTTAGACCTGACTGCTGTTACTTTCTTTTCTTCTTAATGTAGGTAATTTTTGGGAAATCTTCAGCTCCAGAATTTGTGCAAGAAATATACACAGCTATCACATATCATAATAAGTAAGTATTGTTACTATTTGTATGACTTGAGAAGTATTAATCATGACCTCTTTACATAATTCTTAGCCTACATAGTTCATCAAGGAATGCTGGTACTAATTCATTTTAAACATTTATGTTTTACATGGATTTGTCATATTTAATTTGGATTGCTACATTTATTTGCATAACTGACCATTGAGTAAGCAACCATTGCTTTTCTTGTGTGGAGCTTTTCAGAGAGTAGCTGAGAATATTTCTAATCTGAAGATTGAGGAGCAGGAGCAGGAAGTAGCAGCACAACTTTGTAACAGCATTCACTTCAATGAATTCCCATAACCAAAAGAGCTAAAGGGACATTCTCATTCTCATGAATGTGGACTTGGGATTTAGAATTTACACAATAAATGTACTCAAACCTAAAATTAAGGTTGAATGTTTTTGAAATTGTAGAGATTGGTGAAATCTGAAACATTTCAGCCGCTACCATCTCTGCTTTTCCTCATGCAAAGCTGTAGATAGTTCATAAATATAGCTGTATATATGCACTTTGTTTAACTCTGCTCTGGGGCTGTTTTCAGGATTTATACGGTTTTTATAACCATAACATCTAGAAGCCTACTACTAGAGCCTTCTGCTCTGTCTTATACTAACATTGGAAATGTGCTTGGCATTTTTTTTTAAACAGGTCCCCTGACTTTTATGAAGAAGTGAAAATTAAGCTGCCAGCAAAACTCACAGAGAAACACCATCTATTGTTCACGTTCTATCACATCAGCTGCCAGCCAAAGCAAGGAGCATCTGTGGAAACCCTCATCGGGTATTCAGTAAGTTCCATGTAATATATAAGAGTGTGTGTGTGTGTGTGTGTGTATGTCTACATCCCATGCAAACAGATTCTTTGCTTGTCAAAAATTTTGTCATATATTCCTTTTCTTTTTATGGTAATACATCAAAACCAGTAGAAGGTCTTAATGTTAATTCACAGAAACCAGGTGCAACTTGTGCTGTTACATCCTCGCCTTATAATTTTACATTGTTAAGTGTCTTTGAAGTTGATGAATTCACCTGACACAACTGAAGTTAAGTGTGCACCTAAATATTTGCAACAGCAATGCTTTATAGCATATCACCTAATTCTGTTAGATTCTATTTATTGAAAAAAAATCCTAAATCATATGCAAATACAATTATTTACTGTTATCTGACATCTTCATACATGAGGTAACTAATATAGTATTTTCAAATAGGCTTTATATGACATATTGTTTATGGTCTAAAGTGTGTTTTACCCACATCAAAATTAAAAAAACAGAAAGAATCTAGAAGATACAATTTAATTTTCTTGCATTCATTATCTTCATATTGAGACTAGCGTGTTTTAGCTTGAGAAATACACATTGCAGCGTAGTCTCTTTGACCTTTTTCTTTATCAATCGATACGTTTAACTGGAGAGATTTTAAAATAAGAGGAAAGCACAGATGATGATAATACTTCATATGTGAAAACGTCCTGGTGCTATGGTCAGCGGCGGAGATGTGGGGCCAGACAAGTGCTTTCTATGTGTTCCTGCTATGAAGTTTGCATTTGTTTTTGATCCCAGTGCTGAGAATCCTTTCAAATGGGCTTTCTTTATGGACAGATATAGTCCCACCAATGTCAATGGGATTGGTAAGAAGTAAATTAGTTCGTAGTTCAGGAGCAAGATATGACATAGGTGAGGACTTAATTTTCAAGGTTCTGTTCACCTAAATGTTTCTCCCCTGTGATACTCAAATGCACAGCCTCTTTCAGACTTGAATAGGAGAAAAATAAGGTGTGTCCAAATACCAATACAGAGTTACAATGAGTCATTCTGGCCTTAATCCTCATGGTGACCACAACTAAGGTGTTCAATTTATCCTTAGCAAAACTTTTAATTCTGTTGATTTGCTTCAAAGCCAAGGATCACCCTATTCAAGATACGTGATTTTTTAAATAAAAACATGGACTCTATTAAATCATTCTGGTAGGATTTATTAGAAAAATGTGTGTCACACATGAAAAGCACTGTGTCTGTTTTCTTCAAAAAAGATGGTTTGTAAAACAGTCCTGTACATTTTTCTACAGTAGCTATCAGTGAATTTAAAGTGCAAAGAAATTAGTGTTGAATGGGTTAGAACAGAGAAGCTTGGGTCAATATCTCATTTGTTGTTTTGTTGACTGTACATAACATTAGATAAATAACCCTAATCATATATAGTCATGAATATTGCTGTGTTTTCATTTGTTTCAGTGGCTGCCAATTCTATTAAATGATCGTCTTCAAACTGGATGTTATTGTCTTCCTGTTGCACTGGATAAGCTGCCTTTCCATTATTCAATTCACTCTCCTGAGGTAACAAAGAAAATCATAAAAAGATAATATTTTCCTAATGTAGAAGAACAGCATAAGTGTTTTACTAACTAACATTGCTGTCTGCTACAAGCAGACAGAGGCAATGCCTCCCTTTTGTGTTCTAAAAGGGTAAATCTCTGGAGAAAAATGTTGTTGTTATTGTCAGTGGTGTTATTATTTTATACTGTTATATTGTGGTTTTTAACTTTAGTTACTCAAGCAAATCCTCGTAAATTGTCTAATCAGGACTACATTTGCTTAGAGGGTGTCAAGTCAATAATTTGCTTTCTTCCGTAGAATGATTTGCTCATTTTTTTCTGTCTGTATAGGAGAGGGAGGAGAAAGGGAGTCAGGTGCTGCTGCTGGAGCAGGAAACTGTGTTCTCTGAGTAAATATGGCAAGTAGGAAACTGTCCAGAGGGTTAAAACTCCACAACGTCACCATGGAGTGTCTTTGGCAGTGCTCCAACTGGGAACTTACTGCCTTAAAAATATCCCAGCTGGACGCCATCCCAGGCATCCAGATGAAGTGCTCCAAATTTCTGTGTTCAATGCATGAACTTCTCTCCATCTAGTCTATGAGAACAAGCAGGTGCCTAGCTGTAGTCTTCTATATGGCACTGAATTTGGATATCTAGAGTGAAGTGAATAGCTTAAATACCCTATAGCCCCCGTGTAAACAGAACTTCCGTTTGATTGTTAAAAGGAAGATGATGATTCCCGTATTTTTTTCCATCACAGAAAGTTCCATCTCAGACACCACCTATTAAGTGGGTTGAAGGACACAAGGGTGTTTTTGGTATTGAAGTGCAAGCTGTTTCATCTGTTCACACTCAGGTAATGCATCAGAAGCAACACACAGCTTCAGTTTCGTTTTAAAGAGAATTCAGATGTCCAGGCCAACTTAGGATGTTTATGAAATGGAGATGTTTATCATAGAATCATAGAATGATAGAATGTGTTGAGTTGGAAGGGATCTTTAAAGGTCATCTAGTCCAACCCCTCTGCAGTATGCAGGGACATCTTCAACTAGATCAGGTTGCTCAGGGCCTTGAATGTCTCCAGGGATGGGGCTCCACCACTTCTCTGGGCAACCTGTTCCAGTGTCTCACCACCCTCATTGTAAAGAACTTCTTCCTAATGTCTAATCTAAACCTACCCTGCTCTAGTTTAAAAACCATTGCCCCTTGTCCTATTGCTACATGCCTTTGCAAACAGCCCCTCCACAGCTTTCTTATAGGCCCCCTTCAGGTACTGGAAGGCTACTATAAGGTCTCCCCGGAGCCTTCTCTTCTCCAGGCTGAACAACCCCAACTCTCTCAGCCTGTCTTCATAGCGTAGGTGCTCCAGCCCTTTGATCATCTTCATGGCCCTCCTCTGGACCTGCTCCAACAGGTCCATGTCCTTCTTGTGCTGAGGGTTCTAGAGCTGGATGCAGTACTCCGTGTTGGGTCTCACGAGAGCAGAGTAGAGGGGCAGAATCACCTCTCTGGATCTGCTGGCCACGGTTCTTTTGATGCAGCCCAGGATGAGACTAATCTTCTGGGCTGCAAGCACACATTGTTGGCTCATGTCCAGCTTTTCCAGCCCACACAGTCCAGTCCAGTTTAAGCCCACACAGGTTTAAAACTAAGTAACAGTTATGGAAATAACCTGGTATCCTCAGTGAATTAAATCCTTTGGTGACATGAAATGTATTGGTATAAGTGAACTTGCCCTCTCAACAGCAAGTCACATCGAGCAATAGGTGTCCTCTCAGCTCGGTGAGGGTCTGCTTAGGCTGTGTTTAAAGACTCTGGTAGGGCACAATGCCAGTTTCTGCAGTCTCCATCTTCTATTCTGCAAGGCTAGTTCAGACAATGTGTCTACATCTGCAGAGACATAGCACCTCCCCCCCTGTAGGGACTGGTTATACTGCCAGAATGCTTTAGGCGGCTCAGCTGTCAATGCCATGTGGTGTGGGGACACAAGTTTAGTGTTGAATGAGAACCCTACGATTCTGGTCACTTAAATGTGATAGGAAATTGGAGCTTTGCCCATCTTACTGGGATACTGGTTTGAGGCAGAGCAGCTTTATTTTGTTTCTGCTACTTTACGCTGTCTCCTCCCCATCATCCCATTCTAGTTAACCCTGATAGCTATGTCCTAACAACTGAAGGCCCTATCTCTGTATCTGAAGCAGGTCCATCACCCTTTGCAGTATGCTTTTTAAATACAGGTAGGGCATACTCATAAGGCACATAATATGTATATAGCTGGAACTTAGGTGTGGGTGGCAGAGGGACTATAGACCTATGAAGTGACAGAGTTTTATTAGAAAGAGGGAATAGTATTTTCATTAAATGAAGCAATCACTTTAGTAAGGGCTTTAACTTTTCTGCTTTTAAGTTGATCTGAATTTGAGACAGATTAAAAGGAACAAACAAAGCTGCTTTACAAATTGATCTCTAGGGTTAGCCACCACTGCAAGCCAGAAGGGTGAAAATATTTTCTCTCATCCCATCAGGTGGGACAATCAGGCTTTGTTCAGCTAGCAGCAGCCTTAACTATATCAACTTGGTTAACTGTGAGTGCATTGTATTTGCAGGACAATCACCTGGAGAAATTCTTCACCCTGTGCCATTCTCTGGAAAGTCAAGTGACGTTCCCCATTCGACTGATGGACCAGAAGATTACAGAGGCTGCACTGGAACATGAACTGAAACTCAGCATTATCTGTTTGAATTCTTCACGCCTTGAACCTCTTGTCTTGTTTTTACATTTGGTACTAGATAAACTCTTCCAGCTGGCTGTACAGCCCATGGTCATAGCTGGCCAGACAGGTATTTACTGGTGCATGGACTTGGAGTGGTACTGCAAGCAACTTAAGAGATGTGGCGGAAGTGATTGCTAAATATCCAGGCTCAGATTTAGTCTTTGGGGTACTCTACTTCTGAAAAAGTTGTGCTTCTCAAGACACAGTTTCACTGCACAATTTAATCAGGTTTAACTGAGTTCCTGCCTTTTCTCCTTTTCTTCCTACATATAAGACTCTCAGACTCTGGTTGGGAGGTACATGGAATTCTAGAAGTTTACTTATCTGGAAATATAGGTCAGAAAGTGGGTTGTGATTTAACTTTGTTTGGAATTCAATTGTTTTGCAAGGAAAACACCAGCAAAATCACTTATCCTACAGCTGACATATCCTCTGCCCAAATATCTTTAGACAGAATTGGGTGAGCACAAAAACAGAGAGGATATAGTAATGCACACAGATATTTCTGTTACTGGGGCTGCCGGTTGCCCATCACATATGTTAACTCTGGAAGGAAGGCGTACTTGGAGACAGTGGTGTAGTTTATTTGCTATCTCATTTTGGTAATCAACACTTGTCATCCACTGTAATACTTGTGGAAAAGCCTGCTAGCTTGTATTTGTCTGTCAGATGGAGAATAATGAGTCTTAGTGTTCTTCAAGTAGGTATTTTATAGGAAATGAGTGAAAGCTCCTAGAAATGGTCATTAACAGTTACGGTCTGCTTTTATGTAGCAGGAAGTGATGGAGTATCAGTGTTTGGGTTGAAAGTCAGTGGGTCTACTGAAGAATCATTATTGGCCTATGTAGACCTTAGGTCTGGTCAGGTATAGCAATTGCTGTCTAGATCTCTGAATTTGTTAAGGACTGAATTAAAGTGTGTAGAATTAGCTGTTGTTAGTACAAAGAATGCCCTCACCCAATTATATTATACCCTTCAGCACTGAGACTAATTCTTGTCTCTGTTTCGCAGCCAACTTCTCACAGTTTGCCTTTGAATCTGTGGTTGCAATAGTGAACAGTCTCCACAACAGCAAAGACCTAAGCAAAGACCAGCATGGGAGGAACTGCCTCCTGGCATCTTATGTCTACTATGTATTTCGTCTGCCAGACCGTCCAAGAGAAGTAGTCAAACCAGGTAATACAAGTGCAAGGGTTGCAAAAGTATTCTTTTTTCTTTATACATGCTATTCAGCATGGTGCTTCTCAGAGGAGGACTTAGGGAACTGGCCTATAAAATAGCAAATGCAACTTCTCAGATCAAGACAGCATACCATTTAAGCACAGCACTGTTCAGATATATCATTTTTCTCAGAGGAAAGTCAGGGAGCTCAGCACTGCAAAGAGCAACATGGACTTGCCCCCCATAATCTCTATTTCTCAGTCATTCATTTAAGATGCAGGGTTGGGGTGAGGGGACTCCGCAGCTATATGCAATGCTGTAGCTTCATGAAAATGAAATTGAGAGACATCTCCTAAACCGAGGCTTTCTTTAGAGGAACTTAATTTCCTCCAGAAATTAAAATGGCCTTATGATGCCAATTTCTTACTGACCCATACATCAGTAAACCACTTCCCATGAAAACTAACTTATTGTCAAGTGGCACAGGGCCAAGCTCTGACAATTTCACCATCGCATTAGGGATGTCATCAGAGGATGAAATCCCGTATGTTGCCAGCAGGTTGAGGAAGGTAATCCTTTTCCTCTATTTGGCACTGGTGAGGTCACACCTGGAATACTGTGTCCGGTTCTGGGCTCCAGTACAAGAGAGACATGGACATACTGGAGAGAGACTGTCTAAGATCAAGGTGATGAAGGGGCTGGAGCATCTGTCCAATGAGGAAAAGCTGAGAGAGCTGGGACTGTTCAGCCTGGAGAAAAGAAGGATCAGGGATGACAAATATATACAAAGACCTGCAGGGAGGTTACAAAGAAGACAGAGCAAGGGTCTTTCCAGTGGTGCTCGGTGACAGGACCAGAAACAATGGGCACAAACTGAAACACAGGAGGTTCCCTCTGAACATCAGAAAACCCTTTTTTCCTGTGAGGGTGACCGAACACGGGCACAGGTTGCCCAGAGAGGCGGTGGAGTCTCTCACCTTGGAGGTATTAGAAAGCTGTCTGGACACGATCCTTGGCAACTGGCTCTAGGTGGCCCTGCTTGAGCAGGGAAGTTGGACCAGATGTGGGAACGCCCACAGGTTCCTTCCAACCTCAACTATTCTATTATTCTGGTGCAGTCCATTTTCCTAAAGCCTATAGGATTCATTTGATCAATTGCTATGTATTTACTGACTTAGCAGCAAGCAGCTGTGCGACAGGAGCTAAAGATACGTAGGCCCTTTTCTCTTTCAAATATTCATTTAAATCCCCCTTGAGGGACATTTAGACTGATGTTAAGCTGTGCTAAAATCTCTGAGCTTGCCTACACTTGGAAATTCTTTATCCTGGAAAAATAAGGTCCATGAGGAAGCTGAAAACTAGTTAATCATTTGGTGAAATTCCTGCTGGCAGTGCTCCCTGCTTCCTTGGATACTTTGAACGTGCTGTTAAATGTTATGTGTTGAAGGTAGTATTTTGTGTTCAGGCCTGTGAATCTTGTCTTGATCTACAGCAAATTAAAAAGAGATGATGGGAAGAAGAAAGAGCTATTGTAATAGTGCTGCTGCTCAGGTAGCCCTGTTAATCTTTTGTTACTGCTTGTGCAATCACCCTGTGAGTTTTTGACTCGGAAAACATCTGCACCTTATCATTTAGTGGCTATGTAATTTGTTAAGGAAGAGTTGGTGGTGAGATTTTCAGGCACTTTATGCTTTTCAAAATGATGATGCTATAACAGCAGTAAGCAAAGCTGGCTTGAATTCCATGTTGTCTCATACATATGTTCTTTAGTCTTAGTTCAAACATCTTCCTATGGGCAGGTGCAGGCAGCAGTGCCATTTTGACAGAGTCCCGCTATTACACATTTGGACGCACTTCCGCAGTGTCTGTTGGGAGTAAGCTCCTGCAGAGCCGAGTGATAAGCTGCAGCAATCCTGACATCACTGTTACACAAACTGCTGATGATGAGGAGGTGAAAAACATCATGTCATCCAAGGTAAGAGAACAAAGTCAAATATCTGGAGAATTCTATGGGCCAGAACCCAATAATCTAGATTTGTTCTTTTGAGGATTGGATTTTCTTCTTGTAAACGCACTGTATGTAACACCAGAAGCATTTGCTGTTTATCTGATTTGGCGTAAGCACACATTAAATCCCATTGCTAGATTCTGATGTCTCTTATCAGCGAAGAAAGCAAGAAGTAAGAACTCTGTCTCTTGTTTGGGGCTTAGACACTCACAGGGGGATTTGCTTTTTGGATGTCATCCCACGCTCTCCTGTGCTTCCTGACATTTAAGTTGTGTTCACGTTTGGTGATGTGGGCTGGTCCAGGTGTGAGAAGAGACTACTATTGATTACACTGGGAACAGATTCACTTTCTTAAAGGGGTGAAAGAGTTCTCAGAAGGGAAATAGTTTTCCTAAAATGCACTGATAATTTATTCTTGCTCCTTTTTTTTTTTTTTAAACACAGAGCCTGTTTGATGCTAAATAGTTTCCCATTAAAAAGAAAAGCGGACAATTTACATGACAGCAGCCCCATGATTTTATACTGGCTACAGTACAGATGCTATGTGCATTTTTTGTAACTGGGTCTTTCCAAATACTTAATTCAACCAGAGTGGAATACAAGCTTCCTCTGTCTTTCTCATCTACAACTACAAATGCCACCAACAGCTTGCAGGATAGAAAGGATGATGACAGCTGAGAAGCAGGATTTTGCTTCCCTGACTGGCACCTGGTGCTTGCTGGTCTACAGCATCCCAGGCTCATGTCAGAGCTTTATGAGCGTGGCTGTGCTCAGCTCTCTGGGGAACCCAAAATCCAGAGTTCCCCATTCAGCAGTAGTTGGGAAGCTGTGCCTCTGACAAAAGCCAGATTTTTCCCCTTTGTAAGGAGCCGGCTCCTAGCTGCAGCCCTGGCAGAGCTCTGCAGCAGCATGTCTGCTGAGCTCTCAACCATATCCCCCCTCCCTTTTTTTTGATTGTTATGTATGTAAAATACTGCCTCTCAAGCAGGTTATTTTCAGAAACATTTTGAAGTCTTTTCTCCATTGAATGATCATGTGCCTCTCCAGTTAAACTGATTGGGTGCTTGTCTTCAGCAGATTGATCCAGAACTAGTAAGATACACAGGCTTTGCCAATCTATTTCATTTGTTTATATGTATTCATCCGTAGCAGTTTTTAATAATGTAGATTTGAACTTAATAGCATTGTGAATTTTAGTCTCTTGTATTGTGTTCTAAAAAAACAGAGCTCAAGCCTTTTTTTCCCCTCCCCAAATTAATACAAAATTTAAAAGTTTGATATTACAGCTTCATCACATTGATAAATGTAGCAATTCACAATTGGCGACTGCCATTTAAATTGTCCTTTTAAATTGGCGTTACTTTTAATGGAATGAAGACTCCCAGATGCTAGCTGATTTCCGATGTGAAGCCACCAGAGAAACTTAAAGGACAGTTCCCCTTGAAAGGGTGAATTGTAGCACTTCCAAAATGCTGCTGCAGTGCTGAAATTGGGCACGTGATGGCAGTGTTGGCATTGGCATTCGCACTCTCCTTCCGCGGATGCATCCAGGGGGTCCTCGGCCTCCACTGGGAAGGGGAATAGGGAGAAAGGAAGAGCTTAGCTGTTCAGGTGAACATCTGTGCATACCTTCCAAAAAGACCACCGCTGCGGATTTCTTCTCTGTTAAATAGCTTAAGTTATGTATTAACTTACTATTATGTATTTCTTCTGGCTATGCCCTCCAGCCTATGGATCACAGCTCCAGCCGTATGTCTTTCTACGTCGAAGGAACAAATGACATGCCAAGCGTTTGTGCAAGCCCAAGACCATCCAATAAAAAGGTACCCTGCCACTAAGCGTTAAGGGCGCACATTAACAGAGCCTGGAGCCGCCTGAGGCAGTGCTGGTAATTAGCACTTCTAAATGGGGAGAGAGGAGAGATAGAGAGCAAAATTAACAACTAGTTTTATCAAACAAGGGGTTTGTGATGGAATATCGAATCACTGGGTAAATATTATCCAAACTTTTCTGCTTCTTCTCCAGAGCATTTAGATTCTTTTTCCAGGACGGATTTAGACAAGTAGTAACCTGCCTGGATCCTCCCTTTGCTCTCATTCTCAAGGTGTTAGGGCCTCTGTCTTTTTCCACTGCTGTTTACCCTTGGATTCCTGCCTTTACATGTTACAGTAAACTGCATTCAGAAATATTTGTCATCTTTCTTCTATAAAGAATGTTTTTCTTTTTCCCTTTTTGTAGCTTTTAGAACCAAGAAATTCTTTCCTATCTTGAGTATATATTCCCAAATAGTTTTTTAAGAACACAGAAGATACCACATCACATAGATCATTTTTCCAGAGCTGTGTCTTGTGTTTGGCATTGCTCAGCAGCAGTGGCTTTGGATGAAGTAGGGGGAAAATGCTGCAATGAGCAGTTCAGAGTCTGAGTTACAGTTAAGAACCTCTTTTCTTACTCCTGTTTAATGGTTTGTTTTCTGACAAAAAGCATAGAGGTTTACACCCAATCTGAATATTGTATGGATTCATATGTTCTGTTCATTATAAACATGCTTACGAATCTCATTAGCTTTATTTTTTGTGTCAGGAATAGAAAATAGATATTGCAATAAATTTTTAGGCTAGATTTTAGTTTTCCTAAAAGTTTAGATCATTAGGATTGGGTGTCTTATGGTCAGATCTGGCTGCAAAGAATATTGTCTCCAACTACAAACCTCTGTAGAAGCTTTGCTGTAGTTATTGCTATGTCCTCCTCTCCCACCACGGAGACAATCTTACCTTATCTACCTGCTCTTAAAAAACATGGATCTGCTAAATGGAAATGCTTAGGGGGCAGCGGAGAACATGACTGTACCCTGTCATGCAAATAGCCAATGGCGTAAGGATAGACCAAAGGCATTTCCCGGTTTAGTTATCTGGGCGTCTGGATCCACAGAAAAATGGATCCCAAAGTCTGTTTGCCATCAGCATTCCTTATATGTCATGTTGGTCAAATCTGTCTTCTCATCTTATCCCCATCCAACTGCTGACTCTCCAGTATGGGGGAGTTTCCCACAGGGAAGAGGGGGGATGTTGAGACTGGAAGATGAGTTGATTGAAAAGCCATTTCCCAACACTCTGTGTTTATTATCTAGCATTTCCACGAGGAGCTGGCACTGCAGATGGTGGTCAGCACGGGTATGGTGAGAGAATCTGTCTTCAAGTATGCCTGGTTCTTCTTTGAGCTCCTGGTAAGATTTGACAATGGTATTATATAGTAAGTTAATGGTGAAATGTAGCAGGTGCTCCAGACACAGATTTAGTTGGGTGGTGATCTCAGCCCCAGTGTGAAAAGGAGAGGTCCCACATAATGGAATTACAACTAAAGAATTCGCCATATTCACCACCATCCCCCACTGACAGTCTGTGATGGCAAAGTCCTGCATGAACTACATGCACAGTGGTCCACAGCTTGCAGAAAGCTGAAAGACAGACATCAAACTGAGCCCTTCCTGTTCTGTGAATATCTGTTCCTGTCTTTTTCACTTTGTTAACAACATGGGAGCAGTGACAAGACTTCTTAAACTCACAGTTTCACAGAGCACTGAGGTGATGGATGTCAGTGGAAAAAACATACTGATTTCCACTGGCAGCATATAAGCAAACCAACAGCAGGTCGAGAAATAAGAATTAATTCCAGAAATGTCACTCCCTGTCTATCATTATGAAGGGCAAAATTTGGAAACAGCAGCATTTCAGAGCTGCAGATGCAAGGGACTGGCAAGGGTGATTCTGATTTCAGGTGCTGAGAGTAGCCAACTGCATGAACATGAACAGGAATCCATGTCTGTCTGTGTTTGAGTCTTAGGCTCTCTGTTGTCATTGCCAGTACATATAGGATTTATCACAGGAGCTCTGAGAAGATGAGAATTATTACATTCAGGGAAAAACAAGTAGGGAATCTTACTCCCATAGACTAATTTAAGCAGTACTTTTACCTCCAGTTGGGCTTTTTTTTAAATATTTTTTTTCTGCTTTTCAGATAAAGAGTATGGCTCAGTATGTTCACAACATAGAGAAGCAAGACAACCCACGAAGAAGCCGATTCTCTGATCGCTTCAAAGATGATATTACCACTATAGTTAGTGTGGTTACTTCAGAGATTGCTGCACTTTTAGTCAAACCACAGAAGGTAAATGCATGAAATAAGCAGCATGGATCCTTGCTACTCACTCTGTGTTGCGCTGAGCTGTATTTAATCCCTTTTCAGCTTCAGCAGTGTGACCAGAATTTGGCCAAAACTGAGGCAGTATTCTCACATGGACCTTAAGCAAGAGTTGTGGCTGTGCAAGGAGCAACCTTCTGCTTCCCTGGCAGACAGTTTGTTTTTATGCAGCTCAGCTCCCCAGCCTGCTTCTCGGTGTGGCTGCAGGGTCCAGGGCGGGAGTCCTCTTTCCCATTGACAGGAAAGGTTGGACACCCATTTTCGGTGGCAGTGTTACTTTATGCCAGGTTAGCCAGGACATCAAACTGCAGCCCAACCAGGGCAACCATCCTTTTATCTCCCTTTCCTGTTACCTTCATTTCTACTGCATAGTGTTTTATTCGACATTTGACTTCTCTGATGGCAGTGGGCTATGCAATATGAAGGCAGCATTCCTCTTGAGGTTTGCAAAATCCAGACACTCATGTATCTAACCCCAGATCTCTTTAAAAAAGCATGGGCTACATGAAAATTGACAAGAAATAAGCCCTAAATCCCATGGCATTCTTTCTCCTTATATATTTTAACAAATTGCACTGATACAACGGATTATAAAGTTGAAAGGATGACAAAATGTCATTTATATTAATACTGTCAGCTTACATCACTAATGTCACTCTGCACTGGCCAACAGACAAAGTTAAGGCCACGTATAGGCACTGGGTGACTATTGTTCGTTCAGTTGTTGCAACCAACTTGTTTTCATGACCTAGAGCTGCCAAATGCACTGTGCCTGACCAGCAGTGTGCTCTGCCACAGGGCAGACCAGACTGGAGAGACCAGACAACTGAGGGCGGAGAATGGCAGAAGTGTTGTCACTGTCCACCAAGAAGTCATTCCTGAAGCTTCTTACCTTTTGCTCGATACTGTGGTGTGCTTCTGTGATAGCCACGTGCAGAGAAATCGTTTCCCCAGAAATGTTTACTTAAGGCATCAGTGACTTTTTTTTTTTAAATATGTTGTGTAATAAAAATTTGTTACATTAAAAATGTTTTAACGGAACTCTAGGTTTTGCCAAGAGATTAGTATTTTATGGCTTCCTCACAAGAAATACACAGGTTTTTATGGGCTGTTAATTCAATTCCATTTTGATAGAGTGAGTGTATAGAACCTGATTGTGTGTGAAAATCTCACTGCAATGTTTGCAGGCTTAGGGCCATTGGTTAGTTGTACAGAGCAGCAGTAGGTAATGTGTGTCTGATTTTTAAATCCAAGCAGTAATAATCTATGTTTCAATATATGGTTGAGCATGTCAGATTGCCCTGGGATTCTATAGTGATACGTCTGGCATCTTTTAGCCTCTCCAGTAAGTTAGTGGAAAAGTAATTTTTTCTTCACAGTAGAAAAATGTTTTGCTGTGTAAATTCCAGATCATAGGAAAAAAAAATATATATCTCTTCCTGAACAGCAACTAAAAGGTTGAAAAATGAGAAATTAAATCATAACCACCCTGAGGTGCTGCACACCTGTTCTCACTAGCCAGAAACACAAGTAGGGGCAACATTTTTCTCAGTCATCTCTTCAGTCAGTCTTGAATGAACCCACCCGAGGGCTCTAAGCATTAAATGTGTGCAGATCCCCCAGCCACCTCCACAAATTTCTCTTGGTGAGCTACATATGCTACTGAGATTTTATGATTTAAATTGGTATATTTGAAGTAACTGTAGTCTTATTTTAGACAGCATGTGAAGTTTTGTTTTTTTTTTTACTTGGGGCTGCGTATCTCTGGTAATCAGGCCAATTATAAGCATGTAAGAGCTTAACTGCTAAATGGTAAAACCCACAGATTTATCTTACCAGTATTTTTTACTATCAGTTTTACACTTAAAATTTCTAAACAAAATACTTGGCATTTCATCAGTAGAGTCAGTGCAGATTTTTACTAATATTATAAAACAATATTTTATGTTTTAAGTACCTAAACCAGCATTCTCTAATGTTAATGGTTCAATTTTTTTTTAAAAAGTGGCATATGCAGGATTGCAGCCCATAGGGAATTCAGAACAGGTCTCAAATTACATTTAATTGCTGTCAGCCCAAAGGCTTGCATAGATAAACTTGTTCATTCATCCTGCGATATTCCTCTGTGAAAACTACAACAGTTGAAAGAATTTACAGGAGTGATTCTGTGTAATTTTAACAAGATCACGTAAACTGAACTGAAATAATCTTGTCCAGTATGTTCCATGAGATGATTCAGAGGGCTGTTCCCTACACTATTTTTTAATGATTCTAAAATGTCTTCCACCTTTATATAAGTTTTATACATCATATATGCCATTTTTCCCCCTTTTTTTTAAAGGAAAGCGAGCAAGCAGAAAAAATTAATATCAGCCTGGCGTTTTTCTTGTATGATCTTCTTTCTTTAATGGACCGAGGATTTGTGTTTAATCTCATCAAACATTACTGTAATCAGGTAGGCACAATGCATGATTGGGATTGCATTTGGCTTACTGCCAGTCCAGTGTTGTGTTCCGCTTGATCCATTTATCCATCAAGATCCTTTGAGTTGTGTTAAAGGGCCAGGTAAATTTCCTATTTCCTATTGCATATGCAGAGACTTTAAACCTCTTTTGATTTGTGGTCTGCAGAAAAAAATTGAGTGGAGCTTAAGACTCTTTTAGAAGTCTCATACCTTGCACTGCTGCAGAGCATCCATGGAGCCACTTTTCTTCCCTTACTTTTTTACATCCGTTAGCAGCAGGGTCTGCAGACCATATCGAGCAGCTTTTGGTCTCTGACTCTTCCAGCGCGCTGCTGTGGCGGAGAGTATGTAGATTTGGGGAGGTTCAATCGAAATGATCCATCTCTGTCTTCTTGCTCTACAAGCCTCCCAAAATTAAAGACGATGTAGGGTGTTGTTATGAAATTATTTGTGGCATTTGAAGGGGAAAGTTTTCGTTCTGTTTTGTGACCTGTTATACCTTTCTGCCAAAGGAAGGCCCTCTGTCAGCTGATGGTATGTAGGGGAATGTAAGGGGGCTACCCTCCTGGTTTCCTATAGTCTGTGCAATGCTCCACTGATGTCATTGTTGATTTGGAGGGAAATTACAGGACCACTGACGCTTTGTGTTGCCTAACAGGAATTTTTAATAGTTTGACACAGATCAGCAGAGTTTTGTTTGGTTTTGATCTTCATGTTATGCAAAAGGGAAAAAATACTGTATGTTTTTCTTTTGGGAGGGAAAGCAAAAACCACAACTGATTGTCTCTTGGGAAGTTGATAAGTCAGAGGGGAAGTGGGGGGAGAGACACCACCACTGCCAAACAAAGAGCACCTAACGGTTGGAAACTGGTTAGGTACAGGGAACCAGTGAGCATTTTAATACATGCTGGGTTATTTGTGTACTTCTGTTTCAGGAAACAGGATATTTCACTGCATGGTAATTTTAATAGTGCATGCCCATCACATGACACTCTTTTGGTTTGCTTTTCTAGCTCTCAAACAAGCTGAACTCACTCTCCACCCTGATTTCCATGAGATTGGAGTTCCTGAGAATTCTCTGCAGCCATGAGAATTACCTCAATCTGAACCTCTTCTTCATGACCTCCCCATCTGCTCCAGCATCCCCCTCCCCCTCCTTATCCTCCCAGGTAGGCATCCATTAGAGAGTATTGCATGAATGTCACATGAAGCACACATACAGAGAAAGACTTTCGTGTTGCTCTAGGTTAGAACTAGCCACTGTTGGATCAGGGACAACAACTCTCCTCTTGAAAGAGAAGGGGCAGAAGAATAAAGACTTAAGGGAGTACTACTGCAAAACTGCATCTACACAAGTTAAAATTTAACATGACACAGATACGTGCACTTCTAGAAACATCTGAACTGAAAATCACTGTTAAGGTAGATATACAGTGTCTAAAAGGAACATGGCTCTCAAGGCTAATTTACAGGCACACCTATATCCCATGCATAGACAACCACAAATATGGATTTCAGTATCTTTTTTGGAGAATTATGGCATGCATCAGTGCACAGCAAACTTTCTGTGCATTTGCCTTCTAGCTAAACTTCTTGTTCTCCAACTGGATGTAGATGCTGCCACTATGTAAGTTAGTGACTAAAACCCTGCAATTTTCAATATCCTGAAATCATTAATTTCTGTTGAGCTTTAGTGTTGTTCAGAACAGGATTATCATGCTTTCCTTTTCAAACAGCAGCATTCTTTGCTCTGGATTGCTCCCCAGCCCAGTGGTACAGATGATGCTATGACTTTGCCAATGATTGTGTTTTCTGGACAGTGTTTTCCCTTTTATTTGAACTTTGTGATTTTTTTTTGTGGAAACACTCAGGTATCCTGAGCTGACCTCTCCACACATTTTTTGTGAATGGCCCTCCTCATCACTTCTCATTTCTCCTAGGACGTCATTCCCAGTACATGCACATTTTTCCAGATTTGACCAGATACTGTCAGAAAAACAGTTCTAAACTTTCTGAATGTCAGGACCTCCCATCCATCATCCTGGCCATGGAGTTCACAAACACATTCAATAAAGAAATTGTTGTCTGGCACGCTACACACTATTTTGAGAGTCTTGTGCTCTTCTCTACATTCTATTTAGATGGTATCTTGATTTTACCATAGGACAGACCCCCTAACAAAGGATGCTAGCCTGCCTGGTTTTCACCTCAGTGGTCTTACAGAGGTCAGGACTGAGATGAAGCATTTCAGTGCAATGCCCCATCGTGCACCACAGCCCTCGGGTACAGGGGAATGGAACTGAAGCTGAGAATGGTGGAAAGTACAAAAACACTAAGTAACAGAGAAGTTCAATTTCACAGCTCTTTTTCAAGTGTCATTGCCAAAGAATTGGTTGGATGCTAAGAGGTGCTACATCTCATACCTTAAGGGTTCTGACAGGTTAATAGTAGTAAATAATATTTTCTTGAATTTTTTCCTGGAATTAAAAGCAAAGCATGAAGATCCTAAAGTCAGGATTTCCCAATAGTTTTGCTTAATGCTAATCCTGGATGCCAAAGAACTAGAAATGAGACTCTTCTGCTTATGGGGAAAAAAAGAAGTCAGCATAGCTCTTGCAACTAGTTCTAGCAAGTCAGAGCTGGGCAGACACCAGTTTAACCATTCTTTCCCTCAAGCAACATCATCAACTCTTTTTCTCCTTTAGGAGTAACCTGTGAAATGCAACCTGCACAAATCAATAATGCTTTTGTGGCCCTTGGATGATTTAATACATTAGCTGACCGCCCTTGCAGTAATTTTGATCTGTCTGCAGGAGTGCTGCCAAGCTAGAGTTAGATTTTCAGTAAGAAATGTGGCCTTGTGAATAAATCTTTTGGAATTCTTGGAGAGAAGCCAAATTCACTTACCTGGGTGCTCTACATTTTAACGTTATTCCACACAACCATAGTATGGCCAATGCCTGTCTGCTTGAGGTTGAAATGGGAGTGGACTTAAGTACATGGATCCAAAATATGGGCCAGCTTAGATACATGAGTTTCATTTGACCCAATATGCTGGAAGACAGCTGCCACAGTGTGGTATACTGCTACTTCAATGTGTTTGTTTTCTGGGACTATTCCCAGGTGACTGACAGAAATATTGGGAAGGAATATTGAAGAATATAAATTAAAAGCAAAATTTGGACTCATAAACCCCAATAGCTGCACTGGGGAACAGAGTCTAAGACTTATGCTCACTCGATCAGGGGACAAAAACATTCCAGGTGACCTGTGGCACAGACCTAAGAGTGGAGAAGCTAAGAAGTTCACAACACACATATAGCAGCAACTTTCCATTCCTGGGCTGGCTGTATATCAGTCATAGCCTTAAGTTACAGCAGTTTGAAGGCTGCTCTGAATTATGCCAGCTGCCAGCAAGCTCAGCCAAGGATTTCCAGGGTGAAAGGAAACACTGTTCACACATCTTTCCTGACCTTATTTCCCTGCTAGCATCATGGGTGCTGAAGAAAGCACAGTGCAAAACTTCTGACACCAAGGCCCCTCTTAATGTAGGGACAGCCTCTTGCTGTACGATGCCCAATGGCTAATCTGCAACAGTAAGAGCAATGTAAAGAGTTGTAAACACAGAGGAAATTCTGACTTTGTGTCCTGTCCAAACGAATGAATACAGGGTAGGAATTTTACATCTCAAAAAATGTCAAATGAGTTGCCCACACAGAATGAAAAAGATGATATTGCATCCTGGCAAGCAACTCATTAGAAACTAGATGCTTTTTATTTCACACTCAGATGTTTTCTTCCAAAATGTCCAACCTTCTTTCAAAGTCTGTGCTTTTCTTCTGCAACCTCTTTAAGAAGCTTTGATTTCAGTGATCATTCTTTAACACTACTAATATACTTCTGCAGAACTCTAGCTCCTGCTCTAGTTTCCAGGACCAGAAAATCGCTGGTATGTTTGATCTCTCAGCCGAATATCGTCAGCAGCACTTTCTGACCGGCTTACTTTTCACTGAATTGGCAGCAGCGCTGGATGCAGACTGCGAAGGGTGGGTATCCCAATTTGCGGATTTTAGAATGGGATCTTGATTTACATATTACTCTTGGCAAGGTCATAGTTTGATTTCAGGGCAGTCCTGTTTCCCCCACTCTCTTCAGTTAGTCAGTCTATAACATAGCAATAACCCAGTCATTGTTTTATCTGCAGTATGTTGCTCCTAGTGAATAAAAATATACGATTTGTTGCAGTAGTGTTGGCTAAATATACCACAACTGAGAACACAACTTAAAATTTCAGTTGCTCTTCTCTCTAAAACACCTCTGCCTTTGTCTGAGCTTAAGCGTTTAGCTAAACTTTGGCCAGAGTCTGATGCTTTTCTTTAAGCACCTTTCTTCACCATACTGAATTTTTATGGGAAGTTTGAAAGACTTGGGTGGTCTGATTCTGGTGAAGTGGCTTGGAGATGTAAGATAGCTATCTTTTGCAGGGAACATGAGTCTTTGTCAGAATGGAAGAGATTATATAATGAATATTGGTGTATTAATTTATTTGTTTCACCTCCACTCTGCTTCTTAAATCTTTGATTTATAAATAATTTGTGCATGACTCATTAATGGAGCTTGTGGATGGGTTTTGTTCTAACAGGATTAGCAAGGTGCAAAGAAAAGCTGTCAATGCTATCCTTAGCCTGCTGAGTTCCCATGACCTAGACCCACGTTGCTCCAAAAAAGAGGTGAAGATTAAAATTGCAGCTCTCTACCTCCCTTTGGTTGGTATAATTTTGGATTCACTGCCGCAACTCCATGATTTTACAAGTAAGACCTTTTTCCCTTTATATTTTTCAGCTTCTTAGAGTCACTTGTCTAAACAATCTATTAAACACAAAAGAGATCGTGCTAAGTGCAGAAATTCCACACAATTTAGTAAGGTTGAATATTTCTTTACTTAGAATTAAACTAGATTTTTAAAGGCAGGAAAAACTTCAGTGTCCTCACTTCATGAGCAAATGATAGACCAGAGATGAATCAGTAACTACTCCTGCCTATATCTTAGTGTAAATATTATGATTCTGCAAATAAAGCCTGCAAGATCTGTGAGAAATACTGAGACAGATAGGTTTAGCAGATTGTAGGGAAGAAAACAAGTGTGATACTGACATTGTGTTACACCACGGTTAAAGATTGTATTCTTTCTACCTTTTTTTATTGCTCTTTAGTGCTATTAACATTATGCCAAAATTAATCTCAGGCAAATGTAATGATCACACAGAAAACATATTTTTATCATCTGTTACAACAATAAACTTCGATCTACGTTAACAAGCCTTTTAAAACAACATTATCTGAGCTGTTTCCTTGCATTTTGCTACATGTGTGTTCAGATAATACTGCTGAAAGTAGCTATTTCACATATTTTTGTAAGATAATAGGTCTCTGCTACTTGGAAAACTACATTTCAATTACATAAATAAAATAAAGGCTATAAAGAAAAAAGGTATAATATTTGAAGAATATATTTTTGTCACTGGTTCTGAAAATATTATCCATTTAGATGCCTGGACAAAAAACTTAATACTTTGAAAGTATTCTTTAGCACAGTCTAATAAGATGAAAGCATCTATTATACATTGGCTAATCAGATCTCACCCTATTCTTCTGATCTAAGTATTATATATTATTATTATATGAAAAGGAGACATTATGAAGAAGCCCAGGTGTACCGGTATGGCTAGGTTTTGGAGTGTCTTTCTTTTTGAGTATCTGTCACAAGAGGCTGTTGACCTCATTCTGAACACACTGGGACTGGCTGGTCACTCAGCTTCTCTGGAAAACGGGACTTGCAAAACACAAAATGGACACTCAGAATCAGAGGAGATTTTTATAAAACTTAGGTATAAATAACTTTATTTGCTGAAAGTGATGTCAAGAGCTGTCAGGGAATAGAAGCATCTAAATGCCTAAAATTAAACTTGTTCTTTAGCCAGCAGGCAATACTGGCTCTGTCACCTGTTAGCAGACTTACATACTTTGTTGAATATCACCAGACCCATGTATGTCTTTTGCACTGATGCTCTTGCCTGAAATGGACTGGAACTATATGGTTCCAAGTCTGATGAAGCACCGGTTTACCTTTGAACTTCAGAGATAACCCCACATACGCTACTCCTTTGCTTTTAATTTAGTTTCTCTGAATACCTGGAGCTTATTGGACATATCTTCTTTCCTTGTCTTTATTTGAACAGTCTGGCAGCCTTTGCAGATGGCTGCAATCTGTCTTGCTAATGCTGCACCTCTTTCACTGCTTGATACATCAGCCAGACCAACAGTCTCAGGAATGGAGGTGCCAATTGTTCTGTTAGGTTACAGCCTGAGGGAAAACTGACATGTAAGCGGCCACAACTACATTGCTCCTGAAGTTCCAATGGGATATTTCAAATCTAGTTTCAGATGCCCGCAGTGGAAAGGGACGCACAGGAAACCCAGAAGAAGAACAAGACTCTGCAGGTGCAATCAATCAAAACGTAGCCCTTGCTATTGCAGGGAATCAGTTCAACCTCAGAAGCTCTGGAATATCTCTGGTGTCCCTGGTATGTCCAGTGCTCTGCCAGCCTCCTTTCTTGTGTCTGTTTTCCTCTTTCTTTGTTTTCTCCTTTTATCCTTTCTTGCAACCAGTTACTACAGTCATGAGGAACTTGTTTCCTCCAGCCCCAAAGAATGCCTCATATTCCTCCTGTCATCTGCTCCTCTTCTCTTCTAGTCATTTACCATAAGTAGTTCCACTTTTCTCCCATGTGCCTGTTTCCATTTCCACGTCCAACCTAGACGCATTTCCAGATCAGTAAATATCACTATGACTCCCCCACTTCCTCCCAGTCCCAGTTTCTTTCACCTGAATCCATCGATGTAAGACTCAAGATCCTTCTTTTTCTTTCTCTGTTTCTTTCTTCATGTTGTTTTTGTTTTCTACACATTTTGGCTGACACAGCTGTGTGGCAAGAGGGGACCAAACGGTTATAGAATCTTTTCCTACATTATTCTAAGGAAATTAAAATACAAACATCTAGCAAACAATGCTTTTGTGCTTCTTTCTGACTTTCCCATGCATACAACTGGTCCTGTCACTAGTTACACGCACATACATTCAAAAAATACAATCAGTATAACCTGGAAGAGATTAAACTTACTGGACTTCAGTCCTAAGACTTTGTTTCACTGAAATTCAAGTAATATTCCTTCACCTGAATGACCTCCCTCTTCTTTTTCTTCTTTCTGACATCTACTTTATCTGCTCCTAGCCCTACAGACAGAGTGCCACATTAGGTCCTGATACGACTCGCAACCTTTTGATCTGTTTCCTCTGGATCATGAAAAATGCTGATCAGAATCTAATACAGAAATGGATTGCAGACCTTCCATCCATGCAGTTGAACAGGATTTTAGACCTCCTCTTCACTTGTGTCTCATGCTTTGAGTACAAGGTAAGTGAAACATGGCCTGATTTTATTGTCCTGTTTTGATTTCTTTTTTTTACCTTACCTTCTGCCTGTCTAGAGGAAATCTGTTATTGACAATTGTTAAATTAGATCTTGTCTAGTCTATGCTACAAATGGACAAATTCATCCAGATGAAATAACTGACACTAGCCTTCAAGCAAAATGCGGACTAAACCTTTGAGGAAGTCCTATGAAGCTGGCTCAAATTGTTTTATTATTTTCCTTTTCCTGGGGATTTGAGGGCTATTTTTGGTGGGCAATATATTGATAGGTCCCGTAAATACTGCAGTCATTCTCCTTATACTCTACCCATTTCAAAGCAAGGTTCTGGTAGATGATCCTTTATTTAAGAGCTGGGACTGGACATCAGGACTCCCTTCTCCAACAGGGTCTGTCTGAAATGGATCAAATAACCTTCTCTCTGAGCTTTAATTTCTCTCTTTGTAGCACTGAGATACATATTTCTGTTTATTAGCAGTACATATACTACCTCTTTCCTCATCTGCAAAATTTAATTAGCCTTTATATGTTAGTCAGTCATATTCATTGCTTTTTGCCCCATCTACAGGTCCCTTCTCTTGTGTCTGGTTCTGGAAATGTAATTTGGACTCACGTCCAAAGATGGAGGCATTGGTGTTGATTGCTTTGACTTTACTTTCAGGGCAAACAAAGCTCAGATAAAGTTAGCACCCAAGCACTCCAGAAGTCACGAGATGTTAAGGCCCGATTAGAAGAGGCTTTACTGAGAGGTGAAGGAGCCAGAGGAGAAATGATGAAGCGCTGCAGAATACCAGCTGGTACTTCATACCCCTATTCCCCCATGTCTTTTGAGAGGATCTGAAGAGGTTCTAGACATAAATGAGTTTGTTGGGTTTTATGCACACACCCCATTTTAATTCTTATATTTTTCACCCACAGTCCTTTCCCTTGTAGGCCTGTCTTAGTTTTGCTGTGGACAAAAGTATCATTAGCTTTCAATTATCCAAGGTGTAGCTAGGACTGAGCTCTTCTCAGGTGAAGAATGTGAGGCCAACTAAGAAGTTTTAAGGCATTTGGGGAAATTGTATTAATGCCTAATCAAGAGCCAAGAAACGGGGTCAAAACTATCAGTAAGAACAAATTGTTCATAGCAAAAAAGGTTGTTTTGTTTAATAAATGGAATAATTTGTTTTTAGGTCTTTAAAGAGATCTGTAAGCAAGCTAATGTTCTAAAAATCCTAGGTGAAAAAAATGATGGAGTCCTGTCCTTTTACTAGATCCCTGAGGCTGTGAAGTTTGATGGGTTTAGTTCTGACAAACTGCTACAGACATGTATCTCCTTCTTTCAGTGAGCTATCAGACTTCAGGTGTCCCCTTTTGCTTTAATCTCACTGATATATGTTGCACTTTCAGGGAATGACAGATCAGCAGGGCTAAATGAAAACCTGCGCTGGAGAAAGGAGCAGACTCACTGGCGGCAGGCAAATGAGAGACAAGATAAGTAAGTAATTTAATAAATATTATTTATTAGAACCAAGCTGTTTGGGGTTTTTTATGTTTTGTTCTTTCTCCTAGGATGTTTTATTACAAAATCAGAAGTTGCAATCCTTTCACTCTTCCATCAAAGAGAAAGAAAGAAAATGTTTAGGTTGCAGAAGTATTCAACTGTTGCTATGACACAACAAAGAGATTACAAATACTTGAATGAAAAGTTTAAATAGTTATCTACACATTTTTTCCTTCTGATAAGCAGTGTGGTAAACACCAGTTATTGATACAAGTCATATCAGCTACTCCACAGAGGCTTGCTGTGACATTTATTTTGGTGTTGCTACGGTTCCTCACTGTATACAGTACTGTCATATAAGTTTTGCCACATTAAATCAGTTGGGCTGGGTTTGACATGCTATGTTAAAATTGACAAGAGTTATTGGCAGGAGTAGGGAAAGATGATTATGTAGTGAATATTTCTCTTGTTGCAGGTTTTAAGTTATAAAGTCTCAGTACATTTCACCTTATTAGCAGTATATGGTAGTAGACAAGTCAGTGTCTAGGTTTATGGAAAACTGTACATTCACGAATGATTTGTGTTACTAACAGCATTTTCACATGGTACATGCTACGTTTCTGTAAGTATGGAACTGGTTGCTTTTCCCTAAAGGAAGTGTGTCGCTTGTCCGTAGATACTTGCTTGAATTTTGACTACCTAAACAGGCCACTGTGCATCAGATAGAGATTGTGGCGTATCACCAGTCCAGCTGCTGTGAGCTCCCTTGTGAATTTGTGAATTTGAACTAAGAACACTGGCTTGTGCTATGTGGCAGCTACGTTGTTGTAGCCTAGCACTCATCCATGATTACCACATATATTTTTTAATACAAGATTGTTAATTTGGAATTTATCTGAACTTAAAAAAAAGAATCCTTCCACCTTCTATGCTAGATTGGAAGAGGTGCAGAGATGGTGTGAATATTCTTATTTTGACCTGAAAGTAGCTTGCTTTCTCCCAGCCAGCTTCATTGAAATCAAAACAAAACAGTCCTCCAGCAACAGCTTTATAATATCTTTTTACACTAGTTCAGTTAAACCACTTAAAATAAAATTTCTGGTTACATAAGTAAAACTCTGCATATTGTCCAGGCCTTTCTGGTTTACCCAGTGTTCATCACTGTGGTATGCGAGATCTTTGCTCTCATTCTTTGTGGATCCCTTTAGTGTATATGTCCCATAAATAAGGTATTTGCAGATAGTACATGGCACAGCAGGTTTGCACACATTGCCACTCAGCTTCACTCAGCCTGCTTCTTCATGAGTCCAGCATGCTTTGGGATTGTAGTTGCAGTTATAAGGTAAGCATGGTGTCAGCGAGGATCCAGTCAGCATGGCTAATGTGCAAGGCTGAGTGATTCCTGGAAATGGTTCAAACGGCTATGCTGTTTGCTTTATTTGTTCAGTTCTTACTGATATTTAGCGATCCCTGGCTTGTTTATAGCACCAGCCTTTTGGCAGATCCTTCTGTTCTTCATTGCTTTAAGTGATCGTAATTCATAACCATACAACTTCCCTGACTTCCTTTCTTAGTCCTCCCCAGAGTTATCTGGTTGTGCCCAAAAGGATGGCTCTTTATTTTTCTGGCTTTCTTTTTGGGTAAGACTCCACCAGGCAGAAAAGGTAAATGAATATAGCAGAAAAGCCACAGATTTTGAAGTCACTCAGGAGCGTGAGATTGCAAGGGCGTTGCTCCAGCCACAGACATGCACCTTACAAACCTTGGCCCAAGTCAGAGCAGCTCTAATCTCAAACTCTAGAGAGCAGCTTCTGGCCATGAAACAGCCCTTTTCTGAGCAGTTTAGGAAAAAGAACAAAGCCTCCTCTTTATGTTTCTGTCATAGAAAGGATCTCTGAAAATACACTTTTGTTAGGAGCTGCACCTATGCTTAGAGCATTCAGCTTGCAGAGGAGCTGTGTTCCAGACCTTGTCCTTAAGTCTCAACTAACAGGGTATCATACATTGCCTTACCACCACCTTCTGTCTTTTATACATGTTTTGGTCTTCTCTTAAATGACTTGGGGCACTGCTGTATTGACCCTGCAGCTGTTGGACCTCCTGTCTTACGTTGTCAGCAGTCTCAAGAATCAACATTTTAAATTGCCTACATTAAACACCGCTGCTATGGCATTGCAGCAATTTCCCCTGTGCCCAAGCCTGCTGGTTTTACTGTTTTTCTGAAAGTGTTAAATCAGTTGCCTTTTATTCCATTTGGGGTTCTGGTGTCCTGCTACAGGCAATGCGTTCAGAAACTACTGCATAGCTTACTGAACAATTGAACATGATATTGAGGGCAAAGTAGCCATTACACAGATTGCTATTAAGGAGGCAGAAGAAACTACTTGAACTATCCAGATGCCTACTTTTCAGGTGTTCCCTTTGGAACTTCTGTTCTACTATTATCAGCTCACCTCATTTGACTCAGTAGTTCTTAAGAACCACCTCTGAATACTATTTTCATTGTTTGCTCTTATGGGATCGTTCAGAATGGTATCGTTTGTATTTTGGCTTTGTTTAAACAGTAGACCATCTAACTCTGGGGAGACTTTCTGCGTGCTTTAATTGGAACTCCTTTTTGCAGGACAAAAGCTGAGCTAGATCAAGAAGCTCTGATCAGTGGAAACCTGGCAACTGAAGCTAACCTGATCGTTCTCGATATGCAAGAGAACATCATCCAGGTGGGAAATGGCAGGGCTGGCTTGGTACCAATCCCTGCTCCTTCAGAAGCCAATAAAAGCAAGATTCATTTGTCCTTTCGTTTCTTAGGCAGTGCAAAATGTTTTAATTAAAGATCTTCTGTAAATTTGTATAATCTTGAAGGGAAAAAAAAAGGTGAAGAAGAAGGAATCCTAAGATGAAATTGCTGCCTGCCTTACACTGTTGCCACAAGCCCTTTCTACTATAGGGCATTGCACTACTGTGAATGAAAGGGAAATTTACCACCTTGTTTTCAGTAAATGTTGTTGAAAGCCATTTCCACTGTCTTACTATGATCTGTGAGTTTGGAGAGGATGAGGGAGGAAAAATTTTCATTTATTCTAGGAATGTATCTGAAGATATTAGTAATGTGGAACTGGACCGTTGGGTGGCTCTTGGTCATACTTGCATATATGATCCTGTGAGACAAAAGGATTTAACCTTGACTCCCACAGAGTGCTCAGTGCAGGAAAGCATCTCCTACCTGCATGGAGTCCTTCCAAAAAGAGATATGCCTCCCTAGACCAATGCAATGTGAGAACTTACTTCTAGGAGTCAGATGCAGTAAAATTTCACAGGTTCTTTGACAGCAGTGGAACCATGATAGTTGACTCTGCTCAAACATGGTCTCCTAGTTTAGGAGAGGCACTCCAAATTCGTGGGCATGGGAATACTACTGTTGGAGCAAAATGCCTATTCATAGATAGTGAGGAGAAAACTTTGTTCTTGAAAACCTGTTAGCAGAAGAGCATTTAGGTACTAGACTCTTGTAGTACTGGGCATGATTTTTGCATGACACCGCTCATAGCACCTAGTGTCCCCACTATTTAGTTTGTGGGTTTAATCAGAGCATACCAGTATGTCTGTTTAGACTATATGCCCGGGAAATTGGAGCATGAGCGGGCAAGGAGAACGATGGTGCTTGCCACCTTGATTCACTTCCTGATCCAAGGTACATGAAAGATTGGACAGAAGGTGGTCAGAGCTTCAAGAGTCACTACAGAAGCTGGCTGAGCTTAAAAATGCATTGGAGGTTCTGCAGACATTGACAAATGTTTGGGACGTTTTCCCCTCTGTCTTCCTGATCTCTACAAAAATGTTTTGAAATTATGCAGAGGTTAACAAATCAAAAACTGCAATCTCTTAAGCTCCTGGATATGTCTCCTGGACACGAGAGCAGAACTTCAGTACCTATATGCTAGTTCATTACTGAATTACCTCACTTAGTTATTGTTGTTTTTCTCCTCCATGTGTAGGCAAGCTTTGCAGCAGAGTGCAGAGACAATCTTTTGGGAGGAGTTTTGAAGGTCCTGGTAAATTCTCTTGGCTGTGATCAAAGCACCACTTACCTGACTCATTGCTTTGCTACACTCAGAGCACTCATTGCTAAGGTATGCTATTGACATACTTACGTTTTCATGCTTCCAATCAAGTTATTAGAGCAGCATTTTTAGAGCAGAGCTGTGTGCATTCACTTACCACTTTTCCTTTGGTATTTGTTAAATAAGTTTTGCATATGTAAATACAAATGTATACCTATAGCAATGTTAAGGGACTTCTACAGCTGTTGTAAAGTTGTTTCATTGACGATATGAGATGGAATAACTGAATCTGAATAATCCTGTGGTTTTAGCAGTCTACTCATAAATATAGATGATTTACTAATAAAAAGGTAAAACACTCCACCTATTATATTTCAAATACATTCTGATTTTAATTAGGAATCTGAATGACAAGGATTGCAGATTCCATAAAGTCAAACTTAAATTATTGTATCATCAGGACTAGTTTCCAATCAGTTGGGCAGCAGAGAAATTAAAGCTAACTCATCAGAGATCAGGGGGATCATTCTAGGTTTCTACTTCTAAGATAGATTCCAAAACTCTAAGCAGATTTTAAGATGTTGACAGATTTCATCTTCATTCTGGCTGAAAACTAAGACAAATCCTAATCTCTCTTTCATTTCTGTATCACGAATTAAAATAAAAAATTCAAAATATATATTAGGACAGAATTTGACCCAACATTTTTATAATATGAGTCATATTGGGTTAGGTGCTTCATGAGGACTCTCTAAAATCTGTTTAAGATTTATTCTCCTACAAAGAAAAGCGGTTTCCACAAAGTTTCCACAAATGAAAAATCCATTAAATCTTTTTTTCCCCTAACCTATTTTAAAATGCAAATAACAAACAGGATACTCCTGTCCAATTAATGCCTGTCTGCTGTCAAATGCAGATTGGCTGACAAAGCCTAATTACAGGGTAGGTATCTGAGTAGTTATGAAGCTCACAATTATGTTTTCATTGGACTTTATCTTTGAAAGCTAACTTCCAATTACAATAACTAATTTTGTGAAGCAATCGTTACTCTCATTGGAATAGATCTTCTAGTTAAGCTGACTCAGTTCTGTATTTTATGAAGCAATCATTCCAATTATTTCTATTACACTGTAGGTATATAGATGTTATTTTACAAATAAAAATAATAGAATCCTGGACCAGCAGGCTTGTAGTATAAATTAGAAATAAACCAGTGAGATAATGGGGTGAAGAAATGTTGAGAACTGGGAAATGGGCCTGCAAATGAAAAATTATGTCCTGTGTTCTGCTCACACACCTTTATCAGTCCTATGTATATACATACAGTATTGGTGCATCTGTACTGTGTACAGTGAGAGTTGCTTAGGGCAGACATCCTGCCCCTGGGTTTATTGTCTGCTAGGTGCATTGTGGAGACACACTGGAGGGCTGGGGAAGGGTAGGACATTGGTGGAAAAAGCTAGGAATTGCTCCTTATGCTTAAGGAATTATTCGAATGTTTCATCAACAATTACCTATTCTGAAAACAGAACTCTCCATGCTTCTAAGAATTTTGCAATACCTGATGTTTTCAAAAGCTCCAAAACCATGGGACTCTGAGAAATTTTTTTATTCTTTCTCTTTCTGCTATTCTTTTTCTAAAAACACAGACTACTTTCACACCCTTCTCTGTAGAAAAGCTTGAAAGTGGAACCTATAGCATCACAGGAATCAGAAATCCAAATTAAAAAAAAAGTATAAAATGTAGTTTTTGCTAACTTTAGTCTTTGTCTGAATCCTGTGATTTTTATGCACTAAACTAATGATGTTATAATGGACAGAAACTAGAGTAATGAATGTTTTCTTCTCTGTCTCCCTTAGTTTGGAGATTTCTTGTTTGAAGAGGAGGTCGAACAATGTGCTGACCTGTGTCAAAGAGTTCTCCATCATTGCAGCAGCAGCATAGACGTTACACGGACTCAAGCCTGTGCCACTCTTTACCTCCTCATGAGATACAGCTTCAGCTCTACCAGTGTAAGATTTTGAGAACAGCAATATGTTTTGTGCCACCTTTTTTTGTAACCAATTGAAACTGAAACTGAAGTTGTAATAGCAAATGGCATGCATCTACAGATAAATAATCACATGTTACACTGTTTCACTCATTTGAGCCAGAAGAAGTGCTAGAAGTGTAGGGGGTAAAGTAGTTTTAATTATTGTTTATTACTTTGTTTAGGAAAATGTGACTTTTTACGCAACATCTGTAAATGCATCTTCAAATGCAACAGCATTAGACCTCTGATAGAAAGGACTATACAGTGCATAAGCAATACTCTTCATTTTGTCACGTTTTTTTTTCACTCCTGTGTCAGAACTACTTAAACTTAGACTAGTTCTATTCTGATGCATATACAACCTCAGTAGAATTACTGTATGCTTGTATTAATGGGAATTCTTTGCTGTCCCCTTGGTCTCAGGACTAGACTCTGATTCTTACAACACATGTGGAGCAAAATATGTATGTTATGCATGTAGGTTCACAATGTCCTAGCATGAAAGGACATACATTAGCATTTTGGGTAGCAGCTGATCTTGCACAGCATTTTCTTCCCTAGTTGTTACTTTAAAAGCCTTGAATGTACAAAAACCGTTGGCTTTGCAGGAGGAAAACATGCCTCTGAAACACTACGATCAGCAAGGCATAGCACCTCACTCACTACATGAAGCCCTCAGAGGCCTTTTGCTTCCCAGACCTGTTTCCAGAATCTTTTCCCAGTCCTGCTTCCTCCTCTATGGGTGGCCTGATCTACACACCCACAGGTCTGTGCAGAGAGGGGAAAGAGGTGATTCCCCTACGTATTCCAAGATATATTTTTGCCCCAAAGTACAGACATGTCAGAATTAGGGAACTTTGGCTTAACCAGGTAAAACAGGACTGGCTTTGATGCACCAGAGGCCACTCATGTGAGCAGTGAGTTTAACACACTCAGTGTGGGCAGGAGAAATTGGGTTTGGTTTATATATTAGACAGAGCTGTATGAACTGATATGCGTGATGCAGTGCCGCCATCATTCTCTCATGCTTTTTTTTTCTGAAAGAATTTTGCAAGAGTGAAGATGCAGGTGACCATGTCGCTAGCCTCCCTGGTTGGCAAATCACCTGAGTTTAATGAGGAATTCCTTCGACGATCCTTACGAACCATCCTAGCCTATGCCGAGGAAGATGCGGATATGCAGGCAACTCCATTTCCCATTCAGGTCAAATCTTTTATGACATCTGTGGCTTTTATTAGGAACTTTCACATAGAAATGTGCTTGGAGCAAGTCCTAGATCTTGGTCTTCCAAAGCAATAAAAATAAGGATGCAAATGTTATTGCATGAGTTTGTTTCTAACATAACAATAAGCAGGGAAGAAGTGGAGGATATAATTCCATAGAATAAACTCTTAAGAAGTACCATGGAAAGGAGAGTCATCTCTTAGCTTTGTGTACAACTTTCTTCTAGATCCCAGCAGGAACTGTACTCTGTAAGTTTCCCAAGATGGAATTTGATTCATTATGTTTTCAGACAAGTGGCATCTTGGAAACTTCTCTCCCTTTTTCAATTCATAAGGTGGCAGCAGCAGCAATAATTGAAAACATTTCAGACAACTGTCAGATGTTTTGCTAAAATTCTTACCGTAACTCAGCTTTTGCTGAAGACTTACAAAAACATCTGCTTTGTTATCAGATCACAGATCAACTAAAGCTGAACATTAGCACATAGGTTTGATTTTTTTTTCATTCAGAAATAAAAAAATCAAAGGATTCCAGCTCATTTTTATTAATTAAAATGTGTGTATAAGATTTGCTATGCTAACAGTCTTCGCTGCATTGAATAGAGTTGGAAAAACATATCTTGTAACAATTCAGTATCCTGACATTTTCTTGGGTAAGAGGGACTAAAATAGAGTAACATCATCTGGTGTAGATGCTGTTATTTTTCTAGATGGGAAAAAATAAACACCTGAGAAATGCATGTTGATCTTTATATTACTCCAGGTAGAGGAGCTGCTGTGTAACCTGAACAGCATCCTGTCAGATACAGTGAAAATGAGGGAATTTCAGGAAGATCCGGAGATGCTCATGGATCTCATGTACAGGTGAATCCATTTAGATTTGCTACTGAGGAAATTCTGCAGTGAGGTGAGCACAAGAACTGTGCATTTTAGGGACAAGCTGTGGACAACCCTCTATCTGTTCTGTTCGTGTACATTTCCGCTTTAGCACAGCTGATCTGTCACAGGGGGCCCAGGTTGCAGTGGAGCCCCTGGGAGTTGGGCATAGACTGGAGCAAGGATAGGAGTCAGGGACTGATGAACACTGAAGAGTCTTGGGTTCTGCAGTTTTACTCTCCTCATATTGCCAGTGTGTCCTGGCTACCCCTGCCTAACCATTTCCTTTGCCCCGTGCTTCGTAAATTATACAGAATAAAGACAGAGATGTCTCCTTCCATTCAGCCCAGGTGGAGAATTATAAAGCTTCTTTCTGTTATTTGAGAAAAAGTGATTGTTCACACCTCCTTTCTGCCATGTGTTGTTAGAATTGCCAAAGGAT
The DNA here is from genome assembly GCA_013396915.1 of Stercorarius parasiticus. Taxonomy (NCBI): domain Eukaryota; kingdom Metazoa; phylum Chordata; class Aves; order Charadriiformes; family Stercorariidae; genus Stercorarius; species Stercorarius parasiticus. Next base: position 168,711 of record VWZL01005077.1, read on the forward strand.
ACCAGACGTCACCTGACTTGAGGCTGACTTGGCTGCAAAACATGGCAGAGAAGCACACCAAGAGGAAGTGCTACACAGAAGCAGCCATGTGTCTGGTCCATGCTGCAGCACTGGTGGCAGAGTACCTCAGCATGCTTGAAGATCGAAACTATCTCCCAGTGGGCAGTGTCAGCTTTCAGGTAAGAAAAGGCTCCCAAGCTCTGACAGCATAAGGCTGGGATGGCCTGTTCTGGTGTGTGTATTCCTTGTGTTAAGCAGAGTATAACTGCATGTATGGGGAGGAAAAGTTACAATAGCAGAGTATCCATCACCACTTGTGGTAGATTGTTCTGATGATTTATTCTTACTGATGAAAACTGGTACTTTAGTATCTGACTGTGTCTAGCTTCTATTTCCAGCAGTTGGATACTGTAATCTCTTGTTTGCTAAGTAGAACCCCTCTATTACCACATGCCTTTTCCTAGGGCTGTTTCTTATGAACAGTGACATATACATCTTTCAAACAGCTTTCTCATGATTTAGGTAATCCAGGCTACTCAGTTCTTTTAGGCATGTTCTCCAATCCTTTGACTGTCCTCCAGTTACTACCCAACACCCTTTTGATTGATGAATGACACAATCACCATAGTCTATACGCAGTCACATCAAAGTCAAATAAAAATGTCCCATAAATTCTTTAAGCCTGGGAAGAACCCAACTGGTTCTTTTGGTATTGTTGTGCTCTTTACTCAGTAATACATTGATCTTTTCCAGGGAGTTTTCTTGGGTTTTGTTTTTCACCCTTCTTTTCTATATCACATACATGAAAGCATAACTCTTTGTTGTTAGACATTTTAAAAATGTAGATTTTTATACACAGTTTATCGGATTATGCAGTTTTGGTTACCCTTACCTGAACTGACTTCATGTGCAAATTCAGTGATTTTACTGCTTTTTAAAAATAGAAATGGCTGAACCCTTGAAGTATTCCCATGTGTTGAAGTTTCCTCCTTTATTATTATTCTCTAAGACTAGTGAAGACCACTGTTCATTTACAGAGCATTTGCTGCAATGATTATGAATCATTCGAACTAATTAGTGGAAATGTTTTGCAGAATCAACTCAGATGTTGTATAGACATCTACTGTTTGGGCATTATTGCCTTTATGAGATTGTAATCTCTTTAAAAGTATCAGGTTTCTGTAGTCTGGTATTGATTCAGATTATTTACAATACCTTTAATTTTTTTCTCAAGTAAAATTTTGTATCAATATTTCCACCACTTTATCCTGGATGCAGTCTGATAAACCAGCCACTCTCTGCTTATCTTGTTTACTTTTAAAAAAACGTGGTCTCCAAAGCATACTGCCTCCTCTGGAACTTCCCCAGTTTTCTAAAACATATGGCAACTCAGTATTTGCTGCCCGAATACCCTTTTGCTTATCTCTTTTAAACTGTTGAGGAACACATTTTATGGTCCATCTGATTTTGAAATGGCTAACACTAGTAGTTGGTACATTCATCATCCGTTGATATGACCATACAGCCTGTTGTTTTCCTTTCAGAATAGTAAATAACCACACCATCTGGGGATTTTTTCCCCTTCAGAATAGTAAATGTGAATATGATTGAATCACTTGACATTTTGCATTGAGTTTAGTATGTTGGGCATATTTGCAATTCCACTTTAGCAATCAGGTGATGGACTAGTGTTACTCTTAAATTCCTTTACTTTTAAGATGGCTGTATATACTCTTTTCACTAGCTAAACTTCTGACCATTGATTTATAGTTCTGACATTTTGCATCCCTTATGAGTTTTGCATACTTCCTAACTTCTAACTTCCATTCACTACTTCTATTTTCTACTTTCTCCCTACTTGTATCGTACTATCATCATTTAGATACAGGTGAAATCTGCATTCCCTTCCCAATGTCATCGTGCTCTTAGGCTGCCTTGAATGCTTATAATCTCACACATTTGACCCTAATGCAATTCCTCCTTCTGTTGCTCCCAGATTATGCAGATTGTAATGGATGGGTATGTTTCCAGTTATTTTAGAGAGCTGAAGTCCATGCTACAAGGAACTAGGCAAGCAAAAACCTAGGAGTTTAAAAATAACAAATCAATCTCTCTCATCAAAATGCTTGTGTAAATACATATTTGCCAAAGGAACAGTTGCTCCATAGAAGAGAGGTAATAAAATGCCTTAATAACCAGAAACACAATTGCACAACTCTTTATCTGACAGCATAATTTCGAATTTCAGTTTGCTCAATAACAATGATTAACTATAATAACACTTAGCATTTTTACAAAGCCTTTCAAGAGAAGAGGTCTCATTCTTTACAGACAGGTTGGTGTTTTGTAGCACCTGTGAAGATCTTCTTCAGATGACCTTGATAAAAGAGATAAACACTACTCACACTGTCTTGGCTTTACCTGGAGTTCCAGATATCACTCACTGACTCTTTCTGTGTCCATTTCTTCATTTAGCTCAGATATGAAATTAACTAATATTGGTGATATACGTTTAGTTGTGTAATTTAGGGTGATGGTAATATAGTGTGTTAAAAAAAATTGTTCTGGATGAGCAGAAGTGTTATCTCCTTTTTACACATGAGTAAAATGAGGCAGCAAAGAATAAAATCAATTGACTTAGGTCTTCTGCAGTGACTTTGTTAGTGTCCAGAAAACTGATTGTCAGTAGAGTAACACTTTTACTGTGCCAGAAAAAACTGTACATGCTTCCCTCTGTGCAATCAAAACTATCCCTCAAAATCAGAATGGGATCCCTTTCAGTGAAATTCCCTTTAAGCTTAATTTGTGTTTACACTAAATCCTCCTTGCAAGTGTTAAGGTGGACTTAGAGTATGAATTGCATAAGGATGACTTTAAAGCCACTTTATATTACCACAGACAAGGGCTTAGTGTGTTGTCTACCTGCTGAGGCACACGACTAATTATCCTGGGCTTAGCAGTAGCCTAATTCAACTGTGCTCTTTTAGGGATCTAGGCTGCAGGTTACCCTAGCCATATCTAACATGGTGATAAGGGCTGGGGAACACAGTAAGGAAAAACCAGAAATTGAGCTGCAGCGTGGGTTGTATGAGTTGCCCTAGGTACATGCCAAGGAGGTTAACTCTCATTGAAATCATTATCTTCAATGAGCCTGGTAGATAAAAAGTGGCTAGTGTGCTAAAATGTGCTGCAGTTTTCCCTCTGGCTGAAATTCAGACATATTCTTAACTCCTGCTAGTGCTGTCCTGGGCTTTGTGCTCACCCTTCCAGTGGAGCTGACGTGATGTGCAGACTAGGCACTGCGATGGCAGCATGGCTGGAGTAAATTTCACCCATGGAGAAATAAATACATCCACAAAACCCAAAGGGGAAAGTCCCATGTTGCTAGTGATGTGTAGTGCCAATTCTTTATCTGAAATCTGATCAATAGTAACAGCCCTCAGTGTCTCTGCCATTTTATAAAGATGTCTTTAAGGACTTGGCTAGTTAGCCAGCTGGCATCTATCCTGCACACAGACAGATTGTCATTGCCGGTTTCTGCTGAAATGAGACACTATGACACTAATTTAACTCCTTTCGATTACTAGCAAATCAAAGCTTAGCATTTTTGCTGCTGTTGAAAGTTATATATGCTAGTTCCATACTGTATGTACACATATTTTAATGTTTATTTACATTTATTTCTATGTACTATAAAATTTTTAATGTTGACTCTACCCAGCGTCATTTATTCAAAGGGATCGTAAAGAATTGTAGACATGTTATTTCATGGTCTAGAATCTCAAAGAGTGACTGACACTGTGTACTTTATCTAGTTTTATTTAAACACACAATAAGATCAATAACTTTAACAAGAAATCAAGTAAATTCTGCAGAATCAAGGTGTAATATGGCAGAAGCTGAAACAAGAAGCAGCGTTCAATTATTGCAGTTTACAGAGCAATATTGTCTGTGTCCTACTTCTCCGCTGCTTGCAAAAGTAAAATCAATAACTTGAAAGTCCACCTTCTTCAAGAGGTGGCAGGAGGTGCAGCTTGGAATTTCCCATCCCCAGGCACCAGTAGCAGGAAGGGCACATTGGTTGTGACCCCTGTGGCTGGGAGATGGAACTCATTGCAGCTTCGTGGAAATCCAACCACCAGAGGGAGGCCAGTTTGCAACCTACAGGTGTCTGCCTTTTAAACCTGAGGCGAGAAAGAAAGTTCAGGATTCTTGTAGTGAAACTCCTGATCTGCCATCTGCAGAGATTTATGGCATTACATTCGCTTCTAAATGAAATTTAACTGTGTATCCCCTGGCTGCATTTGTATGATCTCAGTCTTCTTCTTGTCATATAAATATGTTGAAACTGTTTCTGCCTCAATCTCTATGATAAACTATTGATCTAGGTTTCTGATTTCTCTGCTCTGATGTATTTTAGAACATTTCGTCCAATGCACTGGAGGAATCTGCTGTTTCAGATGATGTTTTGTCTCCAGATGAAGATGGTATATGTTCTGGGAGGTATTTCTCAGAAAGTGGCCTGGTAGGGCTGCTGGAACAAGCAGCAGAGCTCTTCAGCACGGTGAGTGAGGGCTAAAATCACATGGAGATGGAGTGGTGGTCTCTGGGCCAGATCCATATCTTATTTTCCTGCATATGAGGAAACAAAGCCTTACTGCTAAACCAGGCCCCACTGCAAACAACAAGAGGCAGAGACACATCTTATGGATAACACAACCCCGCCTCAGCCAGGCTGGCTAAGCTAGGCTTCTCAGGTAGCCTAGCTCACCCATATATCCACCTCTACTGTGCAGACTACAGGCAGCACCAGCAGAAAGTGATTGTCCCAGGCATGAACCAAGCCTTTTAGTTGGTATTTTCATGGGATAGTACATTTAAAAAAGAAAATCTTTCTTAAACTATAGATTTTAGAAAGCATGTGAGAATTACTCCTGTGCTTTTACACAGCATACCACCACCAGCACTTACCACGTAAAGAATCATGATGTTAATACTCAAATAGCTCATCATATTGTTGTAGTGCTAAAGAGGATATATAATTTAGCATCTCCGAAGATATCATTTGTGTTCTTTTTGTCCATATGCAGCTCAGGTTGCCCTGAACCATACATGCTAAACAAATCCATTTCCTTCTGCTTACCTGCGGTGTAGACTTTTCTATCCCCTAAGTAGAAACCATGTGCTTTACACAGGATTGTAGGCTTGAGAGCCCAACAGATAGAGATCCAAATTACATCCAGTTGGTGTTTGCAGCTCAGAACTACCCATTTACTATTACTAGTTTTTAGAAAGCTAAAACAACCAACATAGCAGATTAAAAAATGAATCCCATAAATCCTCTTTTCAGCCAGGCATTAATGGAGATGTACTTCCTTTTCAGAGTGCATGAGGACTAATTTCTTTTCTTCTATTATTTTCTTTTTTTTTTTTTTCTCCCAAGGGGGGATTGTATGAAACTGTGAACGAGGTGTACAAAATTGTCATCCCCATACTGGAAGCACATCGAGACTTCAGGAAGCTTACCTTGACACACAGCAAGCTACAGAAGGCCTTTGACAGCATTATTAATAAGGTACTCATCAAGCAAGGCACTGCTGGCAAGACACATTGATGGGCTGCACTCTTTGTTTAAGACTGGTGATAATAAAACTGTTCATGTGAAATAGATCCATTTCCTTTTTCTAACAAAAGCTTTCATCTGCTTTGGCCTACCTACAAAGGGTAGTCTACAGTGAAAAGAGGCTCTATCCTCTATATAGGAAAAAGCAGAGATGAATGTAAAACTGATTTAAAGTTACAGAAAAATAGCTGAACAGGTCAAACATAGAATGAGAACATGCATGATTCCACCTGGCCATATCTATTTAAGAAAAAAACCTTTATTTTCAATTAACTAGTGTTTTCAGTTATAAAACAGAAGAAATACAACAGCTTGGCTAAATTCTCAGCACTCATACTGCCTCTTTTCTTCTCTTTCTCTAGAAGAATCTTATTGCTGAGTCTAGTCAGTTTCAAATTCTTACCAAATTTCATTGCAAAATTTTAGTTTTGTTAATGTGTATCCAATGGAATTAAAAAATAAGTTATTTTGTTTTGCAAAAGTCACTTCATGATTAACCTAAATTTTAAGTTAGATTTCAGTCAAATATCCCCTTATTTGTATGCTGTCCTTCAGGAATATGTGCTTCTAATCCATCAGCGCTGATGATGCATAGAACTGTCTCAGAAACAGGGAAAATGTAGTATTAGTGGATTTTCTTATACACCAGTTGGGAAAAAAAAGGCATCCAAATACTTCAATGTTGACATTAAAAAAAAGTAAGTCATAGTAAATTTCCTCTTTGTTTTTATCAATTAGGGTCAAAAGAGAATGTTTGGAACTTACTTCCGTGTTGGTTTCTATGGATCCAAATTCGGGGATTTGGATGAACAGGAATTTGTTTATAAGGAGCCTGCAATTACCAAACTTCCTGAGATTTCTCACAGATTAGAGGTAAAGAAAAAACCACTGTGTTAACATGATCTCCAATGTTATGTTATACTTACTAATGAACCCACACAGTTCTAATAGTATTATTGCTATATAGAAATCAGAAACAAACTGATTTGTACCACACGTTATTTCCTTTGTGTATATCCTTTCCATTGTAGCCCTTTTTACTGCAGAATGATGAAAGTGATCGATCCTCTTGAGGCCACGTCTTTTATGGGCAGGCCTGTAATATATTCAATTATTTGATTTGAGCATGCCAGATATTTGCCTTGGTATCTTTTAAGATTTTTCATGGAATTTCTTTCATGGTTCCCTTCAGATCACTTTACCTTGAGTTCTGCTTTTTTTGTAAGCAGCTCACACAGATCTTTGTCAGAAGATCCCTTACCCTGGCCAGCTGTGGTTCATGATTCAGTATACTGACTGCACAGAGCCCAGAAATTGTCATGGTTTCTCCTTTCTCCTAGAGGCATACAGATCATTAGCACTGTATTAAGGAGTAAAAATACTCTGGGATAATTCTGTTTCCTTTCCAGGGATTTTATGGCCAGTGTTTTGGGGAGGATGCTGTAGAAGTGATTAAGGACTCTGCTCCTGTAGACAAAAGAAAGCTGGATCCCAATAAGGTATCCCCTTGAAACTTTTACACTCCAACATTAAGGCACAAAAAAAATCCCAACTTGGCTGTATCTTTGTGCCCAGGGATGTCCTTAAAGCCTCTGTGAAAGGCTTAGTTTGGTAGCTTGTCACAGAGTGTGGAAATTAGAAGTTGTGATCTCTGGTCCTTCCTGTGGCTCTGATCCCAAGGGTTAAGCTGTGCCCTCCCCGGAGGCAAGTTTCGTCAGCTCTGAAGAGAATGATCCCTGAACAATTTCCAGCTCAGTGCACTTCCAGACCATGCTAAGCCAATGTGAACTATAGGCTATTTCATATATGCCATTCCTTTTACATTTCTTGGGTTGTAAGGTACTGCAATGGTTCTTCCCTCTTTTCTCAGGCGTACATACAAATTACTTTTGTGGAGCCGTATTTTGATGAGTATGAGATGAAAGACAGGGTAACATATTTTGAGAAGAACTTCAACCTCTGTCGGTTCATGTACACTACACCTTTCACCATGGATGGGCGCCCCAGAGGAGAACTTAGCGAGCAATACAAGAGGAACACCATCCTAACGACAATGCATGCTTTCCCCTACATCAAAACTAGAATCAATGTCATCCAAAAAGAAGAGGTAATTGGGTTTTGAGGACAGATCTAATTTCTCAAGGGCTGAAGGAGTTTCTGGGTGAGATTTTCAAATTCTATGCTTGGCAGAAAAAAAGAAGGCTGAATTGCCCACATGTTATTCTCATAAATGGGAATGGCATAGAATGGGTAGACAAACGCAAGATGGGTATTTACTATGGAGGAGAGAGGTTGGTGAGTGTATGTTCTTTTGAGCTCTCAGTTGTAATGCTGTGTAGGAGGATGTGTGGAGCTCTATGGCTGTACTTCTAGCTGATAAAATACAGTCAAAGAACTAAATTGCGCTCAGAGCTGGTTTAGAGGCAGGGAAGCTTTATAAAGGTAGGAAGTGCAAGATGATTTCAGACATGAAGTCAGTAACTTATAATAATAATGAATTTATGCAAGCAGGAAGTCAGATACAAATCCTATTCTTGCAAATGGTAAGATGCCAATGAGCTTTGGATCAGATGCAGCATCTACCAAGATGACACTTAGATTAAGTCTTCCTGGGTTTCACAACTGCTGCTTGTGGCACAGGAGAACAATAGTGGTTATTGCCAGATTTAAAACAGGTCAATTGCATGCATGATTCAGGTAATAAAGCATCTTTTCTTCCATTTGCGTTAGTTTATTTTAACCCCAATTGAAGTTGCTATTGAAGACATGCGGAAAAAAACACAGGAACTAACTGCAGCCACCAACCAAGAACCACCAGATGCCAAAATGCTCCAGATGGTTTTGCAAGGCTCAGTTGGAGCTACTGTAAATCAGGTAAAGGATACAAATAAGCCAGGTGAAAAGTTTCTGCATACTTTTCTCATTGTGCTTTCTTTTTCTCTCTCATCTCTTGCACTCTAAGAAGTACATCTAGTCAGACACATCTAGTCACAATGTGCATTTAAATTTCATCCCTTGATATTTAGTCATCGTATGCTGTTCATTCAATATGCTTTTGGTGAAGGTGCTCATGGAAGTGCTGTCTTCATTGTAGGTGCCTTGTGGCATCTGAGCACCTTGTGGCCCTGGAAGCCTTTTGAATGCATCCAAGGATTTTCCATTTCTAGCACGCTAGCCATCTCAGCCATTTTGTTCACTCCAGGTGTATCCCTGGGGAATGGGAATAATAATAACAATTCTGCTGTGGGACCACCACAGACTTACAATTTCACAGAAAATACATGAAGTCAAGACCTGAGTGCCCCAAAAGAAAATTGAGGTACAATAATTATAACCTAAATATGTCTGCTAACAAAAAAGGCAATTAAAAAAAAAAAGTAAATGAAAGAATGAAGACATAACTGAGAGAAAACTTGACATTATCCACAGTGTCACAGAGCTTGCTTTCTTTGCTGAAAGCCTAAATACTCTCAGTTTCTCCAGATTCTTCATCAACCAAAGCCTCTAGTCTGAAGTAACACATTGCTGTAAGCTTTGGAAAGAGGGGTCCTTTTCTGCACTGGGTTTATTTAACTCCCTTGGGTCTTGTAATGCCACAAATAGGAGCTGTTTTTCTCTCATGTAACCAGGTTTGGCATTAGAGCTGCCCCACCCCTTCTCTGCTGAGTAGAATTTGGCTGTTACCTTTCTTGTGGGGCTGGAGGAGAAATAAAAATAAGAGAGGATAAAATATGATGGGCAAAAACTCTGCTTACCAAAGGAAAAATCAGGCTGAAAAAGGAGCAAACCCCCATCCTGTTATGGTGACTTTTCTTTCATAATTCCACTCATGAAATAACAGTTTAACCAAACGTGGGGTCTGTTTCCAGTCTAAGCACGCGTTTTTGACATTTTCCTGTGTTATTCTTATAAGGGACCGCTAGAGGTAGCACAAGTGTTCCTGGCTGAAATTCCAGCAGACCCCAAACTTTATCGACATCACAACAAGCTGAGGTTGTGCTTCAAGGAGTTTATAATGAGGTCAGTAAAACAAAACTGAAATGATGAATTGCATCAATAAAGACAATAATTTCAATAATGCAACGATAATATGACTGTGTAATTAATTATTCAAGTTACCATCATAAATCCTGGCATCTCCATGCTTTAGACACTTGGTCCAGACTTGTCTCCACTCATGATCAATGCTTTGGTAGGCTTTGCATCCCAAATGGGAACAAATTTTAACACTTCAAAGTAATTATGTAGAAATTAAGATCTTCCATTTGTTTTTATCTTTTGACATTTTACAGAAATCAAGCATTTCAGATTATTGCCTTGATTTTCTTTTTAATAAAATGACATTTTTATGTAGGAAGCTATTCATAAGAAAACATTTGACCCTATCTGACAAGCAGACACATTGGTAGTGGTAGCCACATATGGCTTTTCCTTTAGATATATGTTTGTAAATCTTAACAAGCATACTCATATAGCAAGATATTCATCTTCTTAGTCCAAAAAGAGCATAATTGCTGAAGGATAACTTTTTGACTTAAATAAAAATTAGTCATATGCAGAAGATACAGACTGTACTTTCTGCTATTGTCATTGCATCTGTTTGCAGTAAGTAGGAAGGTAGCTCAGTATTCTGCAGTCGATTTTTTTTTATTAGCTCCCTCATCCATTTCTAATGTCTTAAAATATCACCTCAGTTTGTGTACTTGGAAAAGACAGAAGGTTCTTATTGGTTCATTATCATTTTGGACTTGACAAGTTATCACAGGAATACCTAGCTGAGAGGAGATGGATCCTTGGCCATTCAGATTACCTAACACAAAGTCCATGAGTTTAACAAAACTAGGTGATACATGATATGCCTTTTTTTCTTTTCTTTTGCCTAGGTGTGGTGAAGCAGTGGAGAAAAACAAGCGCCTTATTACTGCTGACCAGCGGGAATATCAGCTAGAGCTCAGAAAGAACTACGGGAAGCTGAAGGAGAACCTTAGGCCCATGATTGAGAGGAAGATCCCAGAGCTGTACAAACCTGTAGTGAAAGTCCACAGCACAAGGTACAGTTAGGGCAGGGTTATCTGTTGTAGCTATACAAATACAATGCCATTTTTGCAAGGAAGAAATGCAGTTGTTCTAGCAGCTAAAAACAGGGCATAATATACACTGCCAGAAGTCTGCTGGCTTCCACTGGAGCTGAATGTGGTATTAACTGTGTTTCTCAAGCTGCTCATCATTAGAGATTTCCCCCCACCCTAATGAAAAATCTTGGAAATATCTTGCCATTTCTTCAACATATGAAGCCAGGAAGGAGACAGAACAGGTATGTGTTTGTTTTGAACACATGGCACCATGTGGTGTTAGCCATCATCAAGTAAGAGTGATCCTTTCACTCCCAGATAACATAATCCAGTTTAGTCCCGTGACTGAGACAGAAGAGTTTTACGTTCTTTACTTATGAATATACACTTCTTCACAAAGCCACTGTGTCCAGTGTGGGGTGGGAGCAGAAGAAGGAATATGCCTCTGGCCTGCCAACACGTAACATGTTTCAGCTGATGGTTTGTCAGCTGCTCCTTTTCACAAGGCAGGTATTTCTTGGATTCTTTTTCGTTTGCTAACTTTATTTATGGATCCATTTCATTTCAGGGAATCTTTTCGAAACCACAGTTTTAGGAAATATGATGCCCAGACTTCTTCACAAAGCACTTAAGGACTAGCTGCTTTGGCCAAGGAAAAGCTTCATGCTGCAAGCCAGAAGTGATGAGATATTCAGCATCTATGAAATCAGAAATCTTTCACAAGACAGCATGTGTGCTTTCTGGACAGTGTGCATTTACACAAGATCACTGAATGAAAATGGGGGGATGACTCCTAATCAACTATATCCCATGAGGGCTTGGGAAGGAAGGGGATGCTTTTTAGTTACTTTTGCATAAATGGTAAAATAAACACATAGTGCAGAGGAGTGGACCATTAGAGTGGTCAGTGGCATGAGGTCAGTCATCACTAGCTAACAGACACAATTCTGTGTGGTTTGGTTGAGGTGTTCTGTGAATCCAAATAACGTGTTTAAGAGATTCTGAGAAATTATGTCTATTTATGGTCCTTTTCCAAGATAGCATTTATCCACATGCTTTTGGCAATAGAGTACATTCTGCAAGTCAATCACGTTTAAATGCTGTCTTAATGAGGAAGGACCTGGTCCCCTGCTCAGTGGTTGCTAAGCTGGAGCTGCAGGAAAGAATAATTTCCTCAATCAGTTTCTGTCACCAGTTTCTATCACGGTCCTTAACTGCAGGGAGAGTTCCGCACAAGTTTTCTCAACCAAAGCTTGGAAAGCAAGAAGTAGCAAAAAATAATTCTTATAGGTCTTCTAATTTTTTTCTAAGTATAGGGACTACTACTTGACTTGCAGTTGGATTTCTTAATAATCAGTGTCATGTTTAGCAGAGCTAATGAGTAATAGTTTAAAAAGAAGATGCTAAGCTATGAGTGATTCTTTTACTATACAATGCTTTTATGTAAATAACCTTCTCCACCATTAACTACAGAAGCACACAGTGAGGATTTCCTGCAGAGCACTTCACTCGGGCTTTACTGCAGTTTAAGAGAAATCAGCAACATTTTACTAAATAATCTTTACATCACTTCTTTGAAGTAAGGAAAAAATATTATAATTTTGCAGATGAGGGTGTTGAGAGAGAGACTCAGGACTTTGGTACTCACTTAGTGAGGCAGTGGCAGAGCCACAATTTGTATTGTGACCACACTTACCACGTAATGTTTGTATTTTGAAACAAAGATCCATTGACATTACTTCCTTCCCTCCACCTTTTCAGGGGTTTGGAAATTATAGTTTAATGCTGATTAAAGTAAGCAATCCCATTTTCCCAAACACAGAATTTAATGTTAAAATTTTCCTTTGTACTTCATTTTAAAAAATGACAGTGAACTTTCTCAGAGCTGATGCCATGTGTTTCTAAATGCAAAGACTCCACTCCGAAGGTATAAAGGACGTTGAGGCTGCTGCTGTTAGTGGAAACATTTTGACTTTTTATGGCCATCTGCAGCCTTGCCATTTGATAATATGAATTTTCCCAGCACTTCATTGACATCTGAGTGAGTCAGATTTTGCATGTGCTATGTAGAAGATTCACAGGGATGATCAAACAAGATGAGATGTGGAAATAGGTGAAATAAACACTGTACTTACATAGCACTGGGAGTGTAAGAAAACATTTGCCTCCTCATTCATACTATTGTTAGCTGCAATAATCAGGAATAAGTACTCTGTCAAAGCACATAAGGAAATGATACAAAAAGCTCAAAGCAAAAGATGCCTCCATGGAGTGGCTTCCCTGTATTCAAGTTACTTCGAAACTTGAACTACTACTTGAAACTACTACTAAGTTGAAAAGATGATTAATTTCCCAAAGCTTTGAAGCAATGAGATCTCTACCTATGGGAACCTAGCTCTTTATCTATTGTTTTTAACAGCCTGTTCAGGAGGAAGGTCAGAATACTGTCATCTGTCAACCCCATAATCCAGCCTCACTGTTTACAAGATGCTTATCCTTTACAGCCTAAATAACAGCAACCTCAGGTAAACAAAAAACTGCTACAGGTATACAATATACCTAGGTAAAAGCAATGAAGTGTTTCTTGTTGTGTGGTCCTTGAACTAAAACAATTCTGGGGATAATATGAATGCTGAAGGACTCTTCACTCACATTTTACAAGCTGAGCACCCCTCAACCAGTTGGCCAGTCTTGCCCTCAGTTTGTAGCTCAAGTTGTCCCTTCTACAAATGAAACATGGTTTGTACATTTCTTTCAAGAGTTGAACTATGTGTATTTTCTACTTTATGATATTCATTTTGCAATAAAGTGACTGTTTCACAGGACGTTCAGAAATGCCTTTGTGTTACACCTTATACCTTAATAGAATCCAGCTGGAAATAAAATTCCAGTAGGAACAACCTTCCCTCGTAGAAGCGTCATTCAGCAGAAAATACAAAGATTTCGGCAAGGGAGATGTCAGTCTGTCTCTAGGGTAATTAGTGTCTGTTGCACAGGTGACAGGCAACAACTTGCTCCATAACTTATTTTTTCATTTGCGTCCATAAAAAATGGCAGTGGGAAGATGAGTGACAGAAGTACCCTCCTTTCTTCTTCAAGTGTGTAGGTGTAGAGCAGAAACATGCCTGATTCTTGAATGACACGCCATCTGAGTGATTCAAGACTAGGAAGAGTTGCATGTGTCCACACTAGTTAGCTCCAGGGCTGAACTACCGAGGCTGTCACAGGGGAACCAGCAAGTGAGGCACAAAACTACACCCATCCCGGTCCAGAGATTCGCACAGGTGTCTCAGCTGGGAGCTCACCGTAGCTCACTTAACTCTTATGGGGCTGGAATCCTCCAGCTCAGTGCGAACATCTCTCTGTTCACCACCCAGGCCATGCCCCATCCCGCTGCATGGCACAGCAGTGGGCTGTGACCAGCAGTGACAAGTCTGTACACAGCCCCATTGCCCGGCAGAGCACAGCTGATCCAAATTGGAGGTGAGCACACACTCGCACGCCTGACAGCATGCAAACATCACACATACATAAGGAGCCCATGCCGGCTGTGAGAAGACCAACAATAATGCCCAGAAGTATGAATTAACCTGTCGGCATGTTTTGAACACATTTGAACCATCAAGGTGGGTGCTTTTGGTCAGCACTACTGATGCTACATGGGCAGCCCTAATGCTAGATTTCTTAGTTTGCAGAACAGCAGCTGTAAAGGGAGCACACCCCTCATACTGTATGAAAAAATCCCACGTTCAAGGCTTCAGCAGGTGATGGACTGAACGTTCAAGTCAAGACGTTCAAGACTGAACAGGCACGACCGTGAGCAGCTTTAGCCACACTTGTGATGCTTAAAGAGAAGTGCAGTGGTGTCACTTAGACCTGGCAGGTCTGGATTACACGACCTTCATGAGGGTCGTCCACCTCCTCAGGCACTTCAGAAGGGAGAGCCACCCTGCAGGAAGACCTGGATACACTGGAAGAGTCAACTAACAAGAACCTTATGAAGTTCAACAAGAACAAGTGTAAGGTCTGTCACCTGGGAAAACAATCCAGGAGTGCAGCACAGGCTGGGATCTACCCGGCTGAGGAACAGCTCTGTGCAAAGGGACCTGGGGATCCTGAGGGACAACAAGCTCACTATGAGTGAACAGTGTGCTGCTGCAGCAAAGAAAGCCACCAGGCTGCTGGCTTGCATCCACAAGGGCATCACCAGCAGAGACAAAGGAACTGTTATCCCACTCTACTCAGCGCTTCTCAGGCCACGCCTGGAATACTGTCTTCTGTTTTGGTCCCTGATGTGGGCAGGCTGGAGAGGGTCCGGAGAAGGGCCACAAAGATGCTCAAAGGACTGGGAAGCCTGCCATATGAGGAAAAGCTGAGAGAACTGGCTTTGTTCAGCCTTGAGAAAAGAAGGCTTAGGGGAGATCTTATCGCCATGTTCCAGTATTTAAAGGGTGGCTACAAAGAAGGTGGAGACTCCCTTTCTACAGGGAGTCACATAGACAAGAAGAGGGATAATGGGTACAAGTTACTTCTGGGGGGATTCCGACAGGACAGAAGAGGCAAATTATTCACAATGAGAATAATCTCCCCAGGGAAGTGGTGGATTCCCCAATATCAGACACTTTTAAGGTTCAGCTGGACAGGGTGCTGGGCCATCTTTTCTAGACTGTGCTTTTGCCAAGAAAGGTTGGACCAAATGATCCCTGAGGTCCCTTCCAACGTGGTATTCTATGATTCTATGACCTCTCTCTGGAAGCTGAACGCTTCCTCGTTAGGTTTCACACCAATGTGAAGACTTGGGAAAACGAAAGCAAACATTTTAATTCCTTTTTTTCTGTTTTTCCTTTTTGTCTGTTTGAAGTATCAACATCTCAAATATTTCAGAAACAGGAATTAAAGCTTAGCAGACAGCCTGACACAGAGCCAGCTCAGACTCTTTAAGGTGTTATGCTCTCTCAAAGCAATGCTTGTTATGAAAATGAAGCACATGATAACAGTGTTTTACTGTATTTTACTGCAGCATGGTGCTGAACACATACAAGGAGTGTTCATAGGGTGTTGCCATTAGTGCTGAATTTGGGAGCGGGGTAATTTCTGGAGCAGATCGGCTGACTATGTTTTAACCATCTTTTAAACCAGTTAAACGGAGTGATTAGAAAATAATCAACAGGTCTTGATAAGTCATCTCAGGCTGGGTAATGCTTTGGTCTAATCAGTGCACTGAAAGGAGAAGGGGCCCCTGTGGAAAAGGTGCATTTTGATTACATAAATAAAGGCAATGCACATTCACAGTAGAGTTCAATTAGTGTTTGGGAAAGTAACAGTAAAATCTGGCATTGATTGAGTGCTTGACATCGTGAATCGAACACGTTTCCATGCCTCCTTATGTCCTCAGTGAGGGATTGGTTTAAATGAAGCATTTTTATTCAAAACCTGACTGTTTTCCAAGTGTTCAAGAATTTAAAAACTAACCTTGATGAAATTTTTTTGCAAACAATGTAGTCACACAATATTGCTCTGTAAAAATCCTGAAAACATCAAACTAAATGTTTGGCCGATCAAAACAAACAAACTAAAAACCCAAAGACCCTCAATAGTAGATTTTCTAGGATTAGTTTAAGAAGCCTTGAAAGTTGTAACATTTTGTTCTGCTTGGCTGTTCTAAGCAACCTGCTGCTTTGCACCCTTCAAACCAAAATTTTCCCTTTAGGAAAAAAAAAAATGCAAAGTTGAATCCTTTTTTTTTTTTTTTAACTTCCCTTAATGAATTTACTCAACATATGCTGTGGTATACAGAGCTAAGCATGCATTTAGTCCCAGTTACTGCTCAGACGCACCATTTATAAGCTGTATACTTTCTAAAAGGAAACAGTTGTGAGAGGAAAAATGGTTATGTACTTGTTTAAATGCCACATGTACGGAATGAAAAGATACCTAAATGCAAATGTAAATGCTCTAAATCATTACACATACGTTTTCCTATGCTGTGAGACTGATTTTATATTTCGGTCTATCTGTGGATGGAATACTTCTTTTAGAACCATTTATTGTTTACAGGAATAAGCTTTTTCCCTATCTACCTCTATTCATGCAATATTTCTAAACATGTATTGGGTGCCTACTAGGACTGGTGAAATCCATATTATGAAGAAAGTTAAACTCTAATAACTGAAGAGACAAGGTATTTTGGCTGGATGGCAGGAGGACGATGCTATTTAACAAACACCTGTAAAAAAACGGGAAGAGAAGATTTCCTACCACACATTTCTGAATTTCCCAAATGTGAATGTCTGTAGAAATTTCTGTTCACCAAGAAGAGCTCTGTGGAAAAAACCAAACCAAACCAAACCAAACCAAACCAAACAAACAAAACCAGAAAAAAAAAGCTTAGCATTGCTGATACATCTAGAACTTGAAAGTGCCAGAAAGTTATCTTAAAGCCTCAAGCAAACAAGTGCTTCTGGACTTAATAAACAGTGAAGAAAGGAAGTAGGCACAAAACCATATCCTTTCCTTTATTTGCAGCTCATCTTCAAGAGAAATGAAAAACCCCTTCTCAGCTATCAAAGAAAGGTTGTGAGTGTTCCCAAAGGAGCCAAAGTCTTCCTTCTTGAGTTAAAGCATAAAATCCTGGGCTCAAACCTAAAGCTTTTGGGGTGGCATTTTTCCCGGCAGGGGAAGGGGAAGGGACTGCCAGCAAGAACAGCTTTGCAAAAATGAAGCTGATAGTGCTGCCTCAGAGGTCAGAGGTTTCTCAGCAGCCTGGAAGGATGCCATTTTCACTGCAACTTCGTGCTGCCAACTTTTAACGTTGAGAGAATAATACTAATTCAACAGGGTCCAAAAAGATTTCCAAGAGGTTGGCTTATGTAACAGACTTCAACCATTGATTAAATTAGGAAGAACAAAACTCTTGTAATCTGTGGCAGGTTAAACAGAATAAAACCAGTCCTGCGTGACTGTGTGGAAAGGATTGCTCGGCTCAGGTTGTAGAGAAACCCAGTTGCCCCCAAGGCCTGCTGCAGCCTAGGACAAAAGCTGCAGCTGACTGAAAGAAATCCATCCATAAAGAAATAAATAAGCAATCAGAAAGCAAAAGATTAAAAACCCAACACACTTCGGGGAACAAAGGGAGTAGTACCATGGAAATGGAATTAAGGGCAGGTCAAAGTGCTGAATGCATCTCACTTTCTAGACCGTGTGGGGCACCCGGCACCAAACTGAGGGCTGCTGGGCTTTAACAGAAGCTGCCAGGCAAAAGGCAATCACAAAAGATTAAAAATAATAACAATAATAATAATAATAATAAAAAATAGGGAAAATTCTAGTTCTTCTAGTAAAAATATTCTTAGGTTTTGGGGGATTTTGTGGATTTTGGGCATGGGGGTTTTTTGTTCTTTAATGCTGACTGCCTGGATTTTGCTAGTTTCCATCAAGAACCAGGGACCTGCAAAAGCAGAGAACAAAAGGCACAATGTGCTTTTCCATTGCTCCTTTGAAGGAGTGTTACTTCCAGTGCGTGATCCAGGCTGTCTGGGAGCTGCGGCATGGCCCCGCACGCCTCCTGCAGTAATGGGCGCCCAGGGTGACCACTGTTTCCATGGCCTATGCATGAAAGGGATGCTGAGGACGGAAATTATTCAGCTTGGAAATGCAGTCATAGGCAGGCATAGTCTGAGGAAACACAGGGCAAAGGCAGAATGTCCTGTTATTTCTGCCTGTTTTGGTTCGCTGCTAATCTTTTCTGTTGATAACCAATTGAGGATGCAGCTACCAGTGGCTTTGCAGTTACTGGGGTCCTGCTCCCAAGCCAGGCACCATCACCAGGGCACTGGTGGCACCAGCTGCCATCCCAGCACTCAGAGTGTTTCACTGACAGAGGTGATCCTCCTAGAAAGGCCAGCTAAGCCTTCCTTCACCGCTGATCATCCCCACAGACTGCTAAGGAAAAGCATTTAACACACAGTACTCGTGTCTGCAAAATGGGACCTTGTTCAATCCTCTGTTTAAATTCAGGCCTTCTCTTCCAAAGGGATCCCATCTCTGCTCTCCGTGATGCTGCCCAAGATCCCTGTACCCAACCGCTGTGAACCTACATGTGGGTTGAGTGGGACAGTCCAGCATAGGAGGGAGTGGCCACCAAGGCGTCGGTGTGGTGGTGGTGGTCTGAAACACTGAGAGTACCTGTGCCTATACAAAAACTGCCAGACTCCAGACGAAGCCTCTGGCTGGCAAAAATAAAGTGATAGGTCAGCTCAGTTTATGCAGGAATCTGTACTCACTGTCTGTGCCAAGTTGTGCTGTCAGGAGGTACATTTGAAGGTGGAAAACTTCCACTTGGTAGTCATGAGTTTGTTGAAACATAAATATAGCGTTATTAGACCTGGCATGCCACTCAGCTCATCCAGTTTCCTACCCGTGCAGCAGCCAGTATCAGATGTTTCAGGATGAAGAATCTCTGTGAGTTACGAGAGAGGATCTACACCCACCTCCAGCGCTATCAGTCACAGAGTAATCAGTGAGGCATGCATTTCAAGAACAGCTAAAAGTTTCCCCAGTCTTCACCAAAGCAGCTTCACACTGATGTCTGCAAAACAGGAAGGAAGAACCTGTTCTCCTCTTCAGCCTGATCACTGGTCAAGGTGAGACCTTTAGTGTTCAGAATTGTCACTAAATAACCATCAGATGAGCCCTAATTTGTTAAGTCAGCCAGCAGGTGAGAAAAACAGGAGAAGATAGCTTGACCACCCATCTCAACATAATGCCCAATTACAACAATTTTTTTGGCTTCCACTTTTACAGTCAAGGCCCTCCATATCCTAATCATATTTAAAAAAAAAAAAGTACCATGCCTTTAAGTTAAAATCCCCTTGTGAATATGAAACTAGGATGAAAGTTGAGAAACACCATTCTAAGAGGACAACTGACTAATGAATTTGATGAAATCAAATCAGCATCACAGAAATCAAATCATCATTTATACAAAGCAAATAAATCTGTCTGTGCATTCGAGCGGTCCTTGATAGCTCAATTCTGGCACAGAGCAAATTGTAATTTGAGAATTTGCAGTGTCCAAAGATAGAAAGAAAACTCCAAATGTCTCGTATGTAAAATGTAAGGGTCCTTCAAAGTGTCCCTCAGGTCCCATTTATCCCCTGCTGTGGAGACAAAATTCATGATGAGGAACTTCTTCAAGAAGCCATGCATCAGGGAAATGAATATTGGTATCATTAATTTCCTGATTCTGCAGTTCCCTGGGGTGAACATGCACAAATTTAGGATTGTACAAACTGAGTCTAACTTTGGGAGCTCATTTAACAAATTCCTTTCTCCAGCAAGAAATTGCCAAAGCTCCTGGGTTCTCCTGAGACTTGTTGCTTTTGTCTTTTACTGTGAGTCTCAAGTTTGCTGTCCGGGTGCTGTGAAATGTTTTCTGCCTGCCCCTGGCATGTGAGACAGGTATCCTGTGAACTCGTCCAAGCCAAGTCTCCCTCTCGTGAGCTGGCATGTGGACCTGCTCATCTTTACCAGCACACGTGTCCGAATAGACCTTTGGTGATCATTTTAGGTTTTAGCACGACTCCCCAGTGTAGTCCTAGACCCCAGTTGCTGTACGTACGTACCCCTTAAGGAATTTATTATTAGTCTTTCAGACAACTCATGACAGATGCCAAGTCCAAGTAAAGCTTTCTGCAGAGACTAAGCTTGGTAATACAACTGCATGATGCTGTTGATTCAACTTAAACTGCAATGGCCTCTTCACCCAGCTCAGATGTAAAATAAAGGTCTGCGAGCTCTGGAGAATCAAGCATTCTTTAAAATATTTCAGTGATAAAAGGTAGATAAAATCTAGAAGGCGAAGTTATGGCAACGTTTCCTCTGTCTTATTAGAGCTGGTCAAACCTCGGGGCGCAGAGTATTTTGACACCGCTCCTTTAAAGATAAGGGGAAAGGCAAGTGCTACATTTCCTCTAGTAAATGATTTCTGGGCTTGCATTCCTGTGCATTCATGCACAAATCAAGAAGACTGTTGTGCCTCAAATATCCGTAGGCCTAATGGCGAGACCCCAGACAATGTGTGGCGAACAGCATTGCGTACCCTCCAGCACGGAGAACTCAGACGATGGAGACGCAGCCGCACGCGGCATCGTTTCACTTCACTTTGGACTGACAGCCAAGCATGCGGTCCTATTTCCAGGCTGCCACCAATGTGAGTCCTGAAACAGAAAACTGCTCTGCCTTCTTTTGCGTAACATCCCTCCTTTGTAGATGGTGCTCGGAAACGGGCCATGCGGCGCGGTTTGCTCATGAGAAAAGAGCGACAATGTGTACACCTACTGAAACCACCGCTTCCCTAAAAGCAAGTCAGAACAGTAAGTGCACAGAGAATAAAATCTGGGCTTTTATGGGTTTGCCAGCGGAGAGGATTAATCTGAGTCTCAGCTGCCATGCCCACCGTGTGGAGTCATTCACATTCACACCTACTTTTCACAACAGTTTGCAGCATATTCACGGCAGAAAAGGTACAGTGCTTTTAAAATTGGGTTTTACTTAATTCCTTAGGTTGCTACTCAGCTTTGGCCAGGGCAGCTGCTTAGCAGCTATCTGCACTTCAAAGGGTCCTTCACACACAGGCCCCTGCAGGGAGATGTCCCAGCGACGCAGCTCTGACCCCTCTCCGCACCTCTCTGTGTGAGACCCCACAGAGGCAGGGAGGAAGGGGGGGGGGTGGCAGCAGGGGGTCGTAGTACTCTGATCAGGCTTAGGCAGGTGCTGTGAACACCACTCCCTATGAACCAAACCTTTTTTTTTTCTTTTTTTTCGGCAAAAATATGGCTTTTTTTCAGGTGAGTGATATTTCTAGAATGGACAAAATAAGGCATGGGAAAGCATTGCCATTTCCTATGGAAAGAATGTTTCAACCTTTTGATTTGTTTCGGCAAAACCAGAATTCCTCTGTTTATAAAATTCCAATAGGATTGTTCTGTTTACAGGGCAGGGCCGTTTCCACTGCCCCAACAAACGGGGCGAAGTTTGCTGTGGCTTCAGGGGCTCCCCTGGAGCTGTGAACCTTGTGGGACTGGCAGCATCCCAGATTCTGGGGGTGCAAAAGTGAGTTAGCCTCAGCCTTTTCCACCCACTGTGCTGCTGAGGAGCTGCTTGCTGTGGAGCCATGGATGCCCATCCCAGTTAGGGGAAGACCTAAGGCAACATCTAAGATACGTGTGAGCTCTCATGCTCCTGTATGGCTGCAGTTAAGCAAAGAACTGCTACGAAGTAGAGGAGCAGAGAGGATCCCACTCCTTTCCATGCTTCCAAACAGGGTATGGGCCACAGCTGGGAGCAGGGTTGGTGCAACCTGCCTCTAAGTTTAGCCCCCAGACCACATGCGCTCAGTGCACCTCCATCCTCTGAGGCTGCTGATGTGACCCTCATGCTCCAGCAGCCCCAAGGCTCCCGAGTGAGCTGCGCGGGATGTTCAACACAGAACAGGCTTCAGGCACGGTGAGTGTTAAAAGCCAGAGGGATGGAGCCTGAGGGACCGCAGGAACTCATTCTGCCCAAGCCCCTGCTCAATGCACCGAAAGTGACACTGGGTGGGATGACTTCTCTTAAGTCCCACTTGTTAACATACGCGAGCTATGTGTGCATGGGCTTTATCTGTGCTGTGTGCAACCCAAAACCTCACACAAAACTCTGCCAAAGCATACACAATATTTATCTGGACGAGATCCAGATCACAGAAAAATACAATGTGTTCTCTCTCTTCAGGTATTATCCTTACTTACTTCTGGACATGCCACTTAATGATTACCTACTCACAGACACGGGGCATCTGGCTTTTTGAAGGAAATAGGTGGGTATGGGGGTTTTCTGGGGGGATGGGTTTCTTTTTTGCTAAATGTTAATGGCGTTTCCGGCCTTCCTACCTGCCAGAGCAGGTCCTAAATGAAAAACACCCCTGGGAGCTGGAAAAGCCCTGCAAAAGCACCTATTCCTTACTCGGTGTTTCTTGCTGGTTCTTGGTCTGAGAGGGGCAAACTCACGCACTCCCACAACCCTGGGTGGAGGGTGGGGGCTGTGCGGGGGGGTCCGAGGCTGACATGGCCAGTGGCAGAGCCCCAGACAGGGCATGCCCAGCTAGGGAGCAGCACCCCGCTCGCTCCTCACCACTCCCACCCGTGGAGGGGTAGGAACTGACATCCTCATCCCCCTCTCTCCTTGAGGCTTTGCCCCGGTTAGTTTAGTCTGAAGCCAGTTTTTCTCTTTGGTGCTTTACAGGGAGTCTATGGAGGGTCTATGTCCCGTCTTCCAAACTCCCCCTTGAGCACGTGCCCAGGAGGCCAGGGCGGATGGACCAGAGGGGAAGGTGCTTACTGGCCCTTCTCACTTTCCACACCCTCGTGTCCCTGCTCTGCCCCATCTGGCAGATCCACAGGCTCACGGTTAGTGCACTTTGCAAGCTCTCTGCAGTGCCAGACAAGCCCCAAGTGCTGAAGAGTGAACCACGTCCCGGTGGTTTTAATTGCACCATCAAAGAAAAAAGCCCGATCTACTGCATGACCATGCTGAAAGTCTTTTGCTGTCACTCTTACGCAGGTAACGCAACAATTGACTTACTTATTTAATTTCACTTGTTTAAACTGTCAAGAGCTGGCAACTCCTGAAAGAAAGGATTAAGTGGGAGAAGTGGAAAGAGCCCTATCTGCTTGCTCTGTTCATTGCCGTAGTCTGGAGTGCTTTCATTCTGTGTTTGTACAGTTTCTGGTACAACATGGTCCTGACCCAACTATTCGGATGAATAAGCTGATGCTAAGGAGTTGTTTGCTGGCCTGGGTATACTTTCTTTTTGGTTGTTAATGTAAATAATGGTAAGTGGTGCTCACTGTTGTCTCAACTATTCCTTTCATCAGTTCCCCATTTTTTCTAGGGTTGGTAACTCAGCCATAAAAATTAGCCTCTGGATGGAAACTTAGCACAGTCAGGATTAATAATTATTAGTGTCTTAAAGAGTTGCAGGGTCTGGTCACAGATTTGGACTGCAAGTATTGCTAAAAATACGTGCTCTTGAATTAAAAGGTATAAAAGCGTTTTTTTTTAATAAAAGCTTAGTGGTTTGAGAGATGGTTTGTCTCAACGTCATAGCAGCTTTACTTACAAAAATACTTGATGTGATTTCATCTCTAAAACGTTTTAATGGCTTCAGACTTCAGAGATTTCAGAAGAAATACTGGAAATGATTTAGATGGAAATATCACCGAGCCTGTTAGCTTTTTATAAAATGAGAAAACCCTACCATTTGTTGTCGACCATTACTTGAGTGTGGTCCGCTGGGAAAAACAGACAGAGAGATTTATAAATTTCCTTAATATTCTCTTTGCTCTATTCTGGAATCAATATTCATTGAGACAGTCTTTGCTGGTCTCCATTCATGAGCTGCAGGTAACATGTCTGCAAAAAGAAAACCCACCTGGAAATATGCAGAGTTTCAGGAGAATTACACCGGGAAAAGCAAAAGAAAAGCAGAGGAATGACACAGAAAGAAGGAAATTAGAAGGGAAGGCCAGGAGATACCAGCGTTTGACAGCCCACTACAGGAAAAAACAGAAAAAGCAAGGAGAGGTGTGACACAGTTGTGTCCTTCTGTGCTGTGAAGTAACTAACAATAACCACGTCGCAGGGTCCCAAGTCCAGAACTGGAAAAGAAGTCCGAGTGTTGTCACACCCCTGACTTTGCTGAGTCTCCGGCTTCTTGCTTACTCCTGGCCTGTGGACTCTCTTGCTGACCTCTCTGTCTTTGGGAGGGACTGTCTGACTCCCAGCCGTGAAACCCTCCCTGGCGTTACCACAAATCCTCTGAAGCACTTGCTCCTGGCGATCTGAGAGCCCGGGGGGGCAATGAGGACAACACCTGAGATAAGAGTGGGAGGAGTGAAAGAAACCATGCGTCAATCCATTCCGAATATTCAAACTGTTAAGCAGAAACTCAAGGCTCATAGAACAGGGATTGCTGTATCCTTTCACAGATGAGAAGGCTTTAGAGACAGCCTGTTCTGGCCAGTAAAGATCAAGGCACAAGTTTAACAACATTGCTTCTAAGCTGAGATCCACAAAGCAATGCAGAGGCAGCTGATGCAGATTTTGCTCTCCTTTGAAAGCCTTGGCCCAGGACCCTGGTCCAGCCCCGTGCAGCAGAATAGCTGGCAGCCAGTGGGCACATTCTGCCGAGGCTCTGAGACCGAAAAAAGCATTTAATGTGACAGCCCCCGGTAGGGAATCCCAATCCCTGGGCACCGGGCAGCCCCAGCCTTCACCAGGTACCGAATCTGACCCAAACCGTGCCGAGGCCAACGCTCTTCTTGTGGGCTTCGAATCAGTCCCTCCAGCCCGAGCACAGGGAAGACTTCACCAACGTCAGCCCCACGCAGGTTCTCCTCAAGCGTGCTGTGTTTTCAGCCGCAGGCCCCGACGGTAGCCCCACTCCCCGCCGCCGGCCCTCGCCCGCCAGCGCATCTCCGGACCTGCACGGGGGAGACGCGCCGCGGCCGGGACACCACGCCGTGCTCCCCGCAACCAAAACCGGCCCAAAACCAATTTCGCCCCCCGCTCCCCGCCGTGGGGCAGAGGAGCTGCATCGGGGGATGGATGCGCTGAGGTGCGGGGGCACTGCGTTGTTGGGGGGCTGGGGGTCGCACTGCTGGGGGTGCGGGAGGGTTTGCCCTGCCGGAGGGGACACGGCCGGG
>VWZL01005077.1:194580-296629 GCA_013396915.1 Stercorarius parasiticus
GAGGGGGGCGAGGGAGACACGGACGGGCGGGCGTATTCTGGGCATCGCTGCATCCCGTCTCTACTTCGGAGCAGACAAGGGGCATCCCAGCCCTGCCCCTCACACGGTGCTCGTCCGACCCGTACTCACCGGAGCCCACCGGCAGGCTTCGGCCGTTCCCCCCCGCCCTTGAGGGCTGGCTGCCCCCTTCGTGCTCGTCCGGGGTGGATGGAAACGCAGGGGGGGGAGCATCGGGACAGAGGAGCGGAGGGAGACGGGGTACCAACGTATGGGGAATGGGTCACATCCACAGCGGGAGTTGTGCTCATCGGTGCTTTGTTTAAATGGACTGTCTTGGATATAGTCTTATTTGTGAGCTGGCACTTTAAAAAGACAGTAGAGAATTTTCTTTTCCTTTTTTTTTTGAGGGGGGGGACGGGACGGGTGTGTGTGGATGGGAGGGGTGTAGGGGAGAGGTCTTAGGGGCTTTGATGCTCAGCTTATGAATATGTCTGAACTTTGGCTGCTCTTCATGGATCTCAAAAAGCTCTTAAAGACAGCCTGAAGTGTTTGAAAACAATCTCATTCTCTCTTAAACAAAGAACATTGTGAAGCCCTATAGCTTGATACACAGGTATGTGTAAAAACTGATTCAGGCATAATTACAAGCCTCGGTAATGACAGTGACTTTTTTGTGAGTTCTTTGGCCCTGGGTTTCACATAAGACCAAGTTAAGTTTATCTTTCTTGTACTGATGTTAAGGTCAGGCATAGTGTGCTTTTTGTTAAATCAAAGCTCTCAAATATTTTAATTAACAGCAGAGCCCATCTGGCAGTTATCTTGCTTAGTTGACAACCTTGCATCTTGGCTAGCCAAGAAAGGTGACTATGACAATTTGCTTGTTAAAAGTATCAGATATCTCTTATTTCACCCCTTCTGGCAGGGTGACTGGATCTGAATAAAGGTTGTGTGGGTGCATGTTGTGAAGAAAGGAAAATATGAGATAAGTGAGAGGAGGCTTATTCGGTTAATGTGAGTTTTAGAAAGGCTGAACTAATTTACGAAGTGACCAAGGTGTGTGAAGAAAGCCCTGACACTTTCGTTCAGGTGGGGCTTCAGGCCCTTGGGAGTGCTGCTTGGGACTTCAGGTCTGGAGTCAGTTTTCCAAAGGGAGCGGATGCCAGTGGGGCTGCTTGACAGCAGTGGGGCTGCCCCCAGTCTGTGCTGCAAGCACCGTCTTTGAAGTCTTATCTCTCTTCTGGCTGGGAACACCTGCCTTGTATTAGTGATTAGGTAAAATGGGATCTTACCCTAGATGTCAACAGAAGACGAGGTGTTGTCCTACAACAGGGAAGCCCAGGTCCTTCCTCCATCCATTTTGAGCAAGAGAAGTGGCAGCTGTGGTGTGTGAGGCGTGGGGGGGCTTGGGTGTGGGACCTTGTTGCATGAGCATCCCACACAGTGCTGGGTGTGGGGAAACGTGGATCACGCCAATGCTGGGCCCACAAGTACAACTCCTACTGCCAGAGAGCAGCTTGGGCAGAAGTGTAGGTGGATACAAGCTCTTGTATCTTGTGGGGTTTTTCCCTTTTTATTGCTAGACCTTTAACTAGATGGAAATTCATCAGCTGAGGTAGATGGTTCTGTAGTGGCAAACATGATACTGCCATTAAATAAATTACTGATGACCACTCTGGGTAATTTGGTGACAAGTTCTGTAGCACTGCAGCCTATATGGGAGTCCCCAGTGTCTTAGTTTTTCAATTTGTACACACTTGCTTTCTTTTGATATTAGACTTTATATTAAAATTGCAATGGGGAAACTGAGAATAAAACTGGGTCCTTAGATTGAAAACTGAATGTGGATTGTTTTTAGGCGTCAGTTTAGCAGGTCTCTCAGAATACCACCTCCTTAGGAGAACTGGCAATGGATGTACTTCTCATTCCACAAATGACTTCTGAATGAGATGAGTCTGTCTGGTTACTCCTCCGCCTCCAATATCTGTTTGCCTTTTCCCATTCTGGCAGTTTTCTCAGGCTTGTAAGCCTCTGGTACAGCTTGCGGTCTCAGTTTCTGCAGTGCCCTGTTTGTCTAAATAATAGATGCTGAAAGTGAAGTGAAAACGTCTAAATGAAGAGTCTCTTTTGCAAATGATGCAGAGCCACTGTTGAACTGTCAGAAATGGGCAGCTGATCGTGCTTTTAGTTACTAAAGCATTAGTTGTTAATTGAGGACAGTTGCAAATTTTCTTGTGGTGTCAGCACCTACTGTAGCTGTAGGTCATGGAGAAGGAGGGTTTCTTCCCTACTCATTTAGCTAATGGAATTGACTAATGGGCCATAGGAGAAGTTTCAGGTGTCACTGCTCTGACTGTCTGATCCCTCTGAATTTCCCTGTGCACCTTAGAAATGGAAGAGGCACAGAACTTGCAAAGTGGCTTGAAAGCTTGTGAGTATATACATGCATGGGTATGAATTTTATCTAAATTGTTGTGGGTTGTGGCAAGATGACAAGTGTTAACCTAATAATTAGGCTATGATGTTTTAACGATGATAATGAGAAGTTTATGTGGAATTGCAATACAAAGTGGTGATGTACAACTTCTGAAAAGCTTTGATTCTACCTAACTTATTAAAGATGCAGTAAATGTAACTTACAGATGGCTTGAAATGCCAGCTGTAATTTTTTTACTGGATTGACTTGAAATTTTTTTTTTGTTTGAGCTATATAAAAATATATAAAAGTCACAATATCTTTTTAAGAATCTTATGTAAGCACTGAAATAACTTTGTCTTGACTAGAGATTCAGATTTATGATGAAGTTATAATGTGTCTGGTTCCAGTGGGAAATGATTCATTTTAAGTATCTTAATGGTATCTGTTTGCATGGTTGAATAATTGGTGGTGCTGTAAAAAGGCATTCACGCATCTCATGGAGAAATCGGGGAAACCACTTAGGCTTGTCAAATCTGACACTCCACAGTTATCTTTTGCTACCATTAATAGATGCTACATACTGAGTGGAAATAACATGCAAATTATATGGCTGTTCCCAGCTTTCAAAAGACTGGGACCTGAAGGGAAGTAATAATACATGTCAAGAATGAACAGTCAGCATTAATTGATCATTTTTTTGGGGGTTTATATATTTAATGCAGATTCTTTCTAGCAGTGTTATACTACGAACTACACTCGTAACATCTAGCTCATTCTCTAACTCTGAATGCTGCCTATGTATGTTACTTTGGGAAGCTGTGTCTGCAATCATGACAGCAGTGTTGAGGCTTGTAGTTAACTCTGAATACTGGTTTAGGGTATGTTTATATTTTCCCTTTGCCAAAGGTTCCCTGGCAAACTCTGCAAAACAGCAGAAAGATGTATATGGTGATAGTTACTTCTTCACCATTAAAGATGTACTCGTCCCTGAAGAGGAAAAGAGGAAATACCTTTTAAGGTGCTTTCGTGAATACTGAAAATGCTTTCTGAGCTTTGCTAGTAATGAAAAGACTTGTGTCATTCAGGATGGATGGCAGGAGCGTCTGATTTCACTTCCAGGCTGTCACAGGTCCTGGGCTCTTACCCCTGTATTAAGACCAATGACTAGTTTCAATAAAGCACAACTTAGAAGGCGGCATCCTGTTAGACTTAAAATGCTCCCACAGGCTTCCCTTGGTAGTTGATGCCAATTTTTTGTGTCTTTCTGTGCTCAAAAATGTGTTTCTGATTTCTAATTAGAGCTGTACTAGGGAAGGACAGCTGACAATTAAACATGAGTCACGAATGCGTGTTTTGAATGTCCCTTTAATTCTTTAGAGATGTGAGTAGACTGAAGATGGAGGAGTCCGACAAGAACAGTTGGAACTTAATTGTGGGTAAGCAAATCTGTCAAAGTGAGTCTGTCCTTTTTATAAGCCAAACTCCTGTTCATGTACTTGTTTGTTTTATCAGGCTCCCTATTGCGCGCAGGAGCCAAAACTAAAGCAGGATATCTGCCCTGCTGGGTTGGAAGCTGTAACCGTGTTTCCCTGAAATGAGGCATCTCCAGAAAATGTTCTGTTGAAGGTGGTGGTGGGCGGGTGTTGGTGGTGAGGGTGTCCCAGCCTGTGTCTGGGCTGAGGGATGGTGCCTCCGTGCCATTCCTTGCACAGAAGGAGGTGTCTGCGCTGTCCTGAGGCGCTGGGGTGTTGCTGCGTGGCACACAGAGCCCAGGAGGAAGAAACAGCAGTGAGGGAAGGGTCTTTTACACACAAAACGTGGGCTGTTTCTCCGTCTTCTCTGCAGCTGGGCATGCCATGAGCTATAGGCATCTCTGACTTTGTTGTTGTTGCTTGATGGCCAGGGGACACCTCGTTGGGTCTCTTGGGCAAATGTTCATAGCACCACACTTCCCAGGATGGATCACTGGTCTGCTCTGGCTTGGTGATTGCTTAAACCTTCTTCATGATGTGCCAGTGCTCTGGAGTAGAGGATGCCCTTCCTGGCTGTAGCTGCCCTAAGCTGTTGGTGGGGGACATTGAAGAAATACAAAAGGGTTTCACTACAGCTGCTTTTGCAGTGCTGGGATCACTGTTGAGTTCTTCACTGAACAAATGTACCCATGCCTCATCCCAAGGACCTGGGGTTTTCTTACTGGTCTACCGTCTTCTCTGCCCAAAGAGTGACCAGTGCAGTTACGTGAAGCAGTAGTGCCCTGGCAGGAGTCGACTGCGCTGGTGTTGTGTTTTCTGAGGAGGCGAAAACAGTAAAAATGTTGGTTATTGGACGAGGCACTAGCCGTAATAAGGCTGCTTAGTGCTGAGAGGTTTTGTACCAGAAGCTTTCAGAAATGTGCAGTATCCATACACCGAAGACTGATGAGGTCTAATCTGTTCCTTAACTCATGTCTGGTATGGGTCTGTAATTAGTGGAGGTTGACTTTTAAGCTCCAAGTCCCCGGACTTAATTTTTTTTTTCCTGGAGACTTTAATTAGTGTTCTGAAGTGTAGCTCCAGATAGGGCTGTTACCCACACAAGTGTCCAATCCTTCTCTTGGTCTCACTGAGCTGGTAGCCTTCATGGCTGCTGTGCAATGATAATGACTCCTGTAGAGTGTGTGTGTGTGTACACATTTCAGCCTCCTGATTACATAGCTTGATCATCCCTCCTTCTTGAGATAAGGAGAAACACTGATTTAGTTTTTACACACCTTTCGCTATTTTATGTAATTCCTCAGCCCCTTCCAAATAATGTTTGCTTGGTTTGTTAAAAACTGAGATGTGTTTTTGAAGCATTTTTCATGGTTTCTACGTATTTCTGATCCCTTCGTGATTCTGCAGTGTCGTTAGGAAAGGGGAGAACGCTGCCCAGATTGATTCAGATGATTTTGCGCATGAATTCCTAAAGTGGCATCAGAACTATTTCTGTTTTATTCGGCATCTGTACCGATCTCTGCAGCTCCTGGCTCTTTCCCATTGACTGCAGCTGCCCGTGCCACTGGGGCCTTACGGGGGCTGCAGGTAGGCAGTAAATCTGTGCCCGGCTGAAAGCAGCGGTCTCACCTCTTGCACTTCTGCTGCCAGCTTCTTTGTGATGGTGCTAATATTTTACGTGGCTTTGGGACAAAACAGATCGGAGCACTGCTCTGGCTGGAAACAAACCTGCTAAAATAATTCCACCCCCCACCCTGCTCCTGTCCCATCCCAGCTATTCTCTGAGTGCACAGCATCATGAGAGAGGGTGGGAAGCCTCTTGGCGTCAGTACAGGGTTGTGTCAGAAACTAATACGCATGAAATCATGGTACTGTGATTTGAGCCTGCGAACTGTTGGAAACCAACGTGCTTCATTCTAAAATTTGGTCAATGAGGACCATCTTGGCAGATGATGACCAGAAGCATCCTTCTCTGTGGATGGGATTGGAAAAGCTCCTTGCCCCGCTTTTCATATTCATGCATGCCACTGGCCTGCAACTTGCGCGTTTCAAAGATCACAGAATCATAGAATGGTTCAGGTTAGACAGGATCTTACAGATCATCTGGTTCCACTCCCCCTGCCACGGCAGGGACACCTCCCACCAGACCAGGTTGCTCAAAGCCCCATCCAGTCTGGCCTTGAACACTTCCAGGGATGGGGCATCCACAGCTTCTCTGGGCAACCTGTTCCAGTGTCTCACCACCCTCACAGTAAAGAACTTCTTCCTAATATCTCATCTAAATCTCCTGTTTTTCAGTTTAAAACCGTTACTCCTTGTCCTGTCACTACACAGCCTTGTAAAATGTCCCTCTCCAACTTTTTTATAGGCTCCCTTTAGGTACTGGAAGGCTGCTATAAGGTCTCCCCAGAGTCTTCTTTTCTCCAGGCTGAACAAACCCAACTCTCTTAAGCCCCTCCTGACCAAAGATGTAAGAGTTCAGTTTAAAACACTTACTTCCCCTGAGTTATTCTTACTCTTTCCCTTTTCTTTAACTGCAACTGGTTTCCCAGTTTAAGGGCTGGGAGTCTCCCCTGGAGTGAGAGCATGTCAGAGGTTGAATGTGTTTGTTTAGGTGCATAAATATGGCTGTGCATGGTGGGGCTTCGGTCACAATGTTTTCATTCACTTCATGAGCTGTTAAATGAGGAAAAGGATGGGGCTTATTCCTGAGCTGTTTTGGAACAGCTATGTCAAAAAAAACCAAAACAAAACAACAAACCACCCCAAGGACCTCAGACAATAGTGAACTCTCTGCAAATGTTGCTCTTTTCATCCCTGTCTCAGCATATGGTGATGTAGAGGATCTCTAAGAGTTACTCCAAACTAATCTGGTTTGGATAGAGAAAGAAAGATACATGAGTGTTTTAGTGGCATTTCAGTATTTCTCCAGAGAGAATTTGCCAAGAAGTGCAGTGATTTGGGGGCGGGGAGGGGGGTGTAGAAGTTTTTGCATACAGACTAGTGAGCCTTTGTCTCTATTTTGGGCTTTTGAGTGTTTTAAAATTAGAGTATAAAAAGTAACAAAGGACAGTCAAGATGTTGATTGTGAGACAAAAGTATGGGGACATGACCCATGCATAATTAATAAATGAAACAATATTGCAGAGTTTCTCTGAGTTCCAGAGTTCTGGCAGAAGAGATATTGGAATGAAAGTGTTGATAGGTCCTCTCTGTTTTGCAGCTTGGCAAAGGCAATTTAAGCCTTTGTGTTTTTTCTCACCAGTGCTTTGTTATTAACCCAGCTGCTTGTCGGAAAGTTGTACTGCTTCAACTCCCTCAATATCCTTGCAATGTTAGTAGGTTGACGTATTAGGACATAATCTGCTTCCCACTGCAGCTTTTGGAGGGCTGCACTAGAGCAGAGCTTCACTTTTTTTTTTTTCCTGAGTGGATGCACCTCAATAGATACAGCAAAATATCTGCTGAGAGAAGATGTTGAGTTTAGCTGAATCTTTCTTCAGAGTAGAAACTGATGTTGGGGTCAATCCTACTGTGGTATGGTGTTTTGGGTTTTGGGTTTTTTGTTTGGTGGCTTTTTTTTTTTTGAGCAGAGTGCTTTAATGGATAATGACACATCTATTGGAATCTGACTTTTCACTCCAATTACCCACAGAAAGACCAAGATGTACCTGCAGTTCTGCAGTACATAACTTCAGTGTGCATTGTTTACATTTCAGACACCAAACCAAGGTGAAAATCAGGATGTTCATTCATTGTGACCTGTCATGTCGCTGAGTGTGAGTGCACATCCCTTCAGGCTCCATTAGCATGAGTTAACTTTGTAATTGGGTTTCTGGGGCAAACAGGGACAGGAAGCAGAAGTAATTTGGCAGGCTAGGCTTAGCTTTTTTATTCCACGTGGTCCAAGTGCACAGGAGAGCAGAAGTAAAAGATGGGTGCAGAATGGCTGGAGAAATCCTAGCAAAGTGGAGGACAGTTGTCAAAACTGCATATGGACGTTATGGAATATCATGCAGCTTATACCAAGGTGGGACTTTACAGCTATATCAAAGTAGTATTTCTATAGCTCCTGTCCTTTCCAGAGCCCTTCTCTTGCTGTCTTAAACCTGCTCTTTGTTCTCCAGCTTTCTGTGCATCTAGCAGTCACACATTGTTTTGTAGAAGTTGGCAACCAAAAATGTGCTTGCTGAGTGATGAACAGTTGTCAGTTTTGAAACCACTTCACAATGAAGATGTTAATAAAAATGTAAGTTTTAAACTTTCTCTAAACTCTGTTCACAATCTCCAGTTTTACACAAACAAGCCAAAAAGCAGAAAGTCATCATTTTTACTATAATTTCCTCACAGTCTTAGCCTTTGGACAGTTTTTCTGAAAAGCCAGGTTTGGTATTTAAAAAAAAAACCACAAACCAACCAAACAAACCAGCCAAATAAACTGTCAGAGTTCTTGAGCAGGGGAATCTGGTTTTTTTGTTTCTTTTTTAAAGGCATTAAAAGTCATTTGGCTCTTTTCCGGTATTCAGTGTGGATTTACATGAGTGGGATTAGAATTAAGCTGCTTCATAGTATTTTTTTAAAACCACACTTCACATTTTTCAATGAACAATTTTGTTTTTAAAACAACAGTCTTTATCCCAGACTAATCTTAAGACTTACAAAAAGCAATGCAAGACAAGATTCTTAGTTTAAGTTCCATTCCTTCCTGACATGTGGTGTTGAACTCCTCCTTAAACTTTTAATTTGCCTTTTTTCTTTTTTTTTTTTATGGTAAGACTTTGAAGGCTTTTCTTTCCTCAGGTGAATGCTAGTCTTATTCTGGCATCACCGACCATTTTCTCCACACATGTACTTCACCAGCAGTCTGCTCGGATTCTTTTCTGTGCATGGCAAGTCGGTAACTTTCTCAGATGAGATAAAATCACCTGCAGGAAGACCCTGGGCTTGAATCTCTCTGAAACCAGGAGGTGCTGAAAGTGATTAGCTGCAGTTTGTGTATCTTGTCAGCATCGTTTAACCAGGCTGACAAACTTCATGCATGCTTCTTACTTTGTCCTTGCAGTGTTGTGGGCTGTTTTACTCAAGTTTTTTTTTTTTTTCGTGTAGGCAGGGGCTCTGATGTGTGCCCTTGTGTGGAGTGGGAATCGCCTTAGTCTCGATCCTGATCCCTTCTGTGATTTATCGCTCGGTCGTTATCTCTCTTTTGTGTTTTTCTTGCAGTTTCTCACCCCATCGCTGCTCCTGTTGCTTGTGGCCGCTGTCATGTTTTTAAGCAAAGTACAAGATTGCTCACATCCATGAAAATACTAGTGGCTGCGGGGAGCCTTCTCAGCTGGGGAAACTTAAGGAAAACAAACCCTTCTTTGTGTCCGTGCGCACATCATGATTGTCACGAGTTGTGCGGTAGGCGTGCTAAGGAGATGCAGTCGGTGCTCACTCCGGCAAGACCCGGCAGTGGGAGGCGCGTGCTGGTTGTGGGCAAGAGCCCCTCCTGGGTAGCCAGCCCCTCCTGCAGAGCCAGCCAGATGGGCAGCGCTCATTCACTGACTCTTTGGTTGGACCAAGACCTGTGGAACAAGAAAATATGGTAGAAATAAAATGGAGTTCTTCAAGAACCTTGAAAATAGCAGGTGACTGAGTATGTTCTTCATGCTGTAAGGAGTTGTTTTGGCTGAAGGAGTCTTGGGAGGGTTTCAGGTCTGTTTTATCTGTAGCAATTCCATCTTCTGTTAGCCTGGGGGAGAAAAGGCTTGTGCTTGTACAGCTGAGTATCAAATCTCTGGCTCAGGAAGTGTTAAGTGCATGTGTTTATTACTCTTAATGCTGGTATGTTTTTCATGTCAGCAACTAGCCAAAACCTGGGGGACCTGCACTTTGTTTCAGCTGGTAGGAATTAATGACTGACAGGTTTATTGCAAAGTTGCATGTAAAGTTTTGTTACCACAAGCATGGGCTGAGTGGGGACAACAAGGGACCCTTTGCTGGTTTGCAGCCTGCAATCGAGCCTTGTCACCCTTCCGCGGAGCCCCCTTGAAGGGAGCCCTGCAACTCTCTGCAGCAGCCCTGGCTGCCTTTTGGTCTTCTTGTTTCCTCTCCTACCCACTCCCATCCTTCTGTCCTGGGCAATGAAGCCCCCCTGGCCCGCATTGCTGACATTCCCGAGCTCTGCCTGTGCCTGCACACGCATGGGGCGAGGGAGGGAGGGCGGCAAAGCTGGTCCTGTGCTCTGGCTTGGAAACCACTGTCGGTTGTGAAAGCAGCCTGCCTGCTCCTGTCCTCCCTCAATATCCATCAGAGCCCCCCTGCTCACATAGCTCACATTCCTGAGCCGCGTTTCGTTTGGGGCGATGTTTTGCTTTGGAGGCTGTTACTGCTTGGTAGAGGAGTTTCCTTGTAGCTACATCTTCCTGGAAGGGCAGTGATTTACGTCCCAAGCGCAGTTTAACACATCTGGCAGCGCTTCTGGGTGGTTCCAGGTCTTTTTTGGTGACTGCAGGTGAGTGAGGCCACAGAGGCATGCTGCAGTGAGGAGTGTGTGCAACCAAGGGGCCAGAGCTTTGGCTGTGCACCGTCTGAAGGAGGGTAGTGGTGCCTTGGAGGAGACTCAATGGATGCTGGTGTCCCTGTGACTATTGTGTAGGGAGGAAGTTTCATTGTCACTTCAGTTAAAAGACCTTTTTTCCCTCCCCTCTTCCTCCAAGCAACTTGCTGATCTGCATCACAAAAGCGAGCCAGGGGTTGTCTCCTTAGTAAGTTGCAGAAAATAAGATCTCTTCAACTGTTTCAGTAAAAATGA
The DNA here is from genome assembly GCA_013396915.1 of Stercorarius parasiticus. NCBI lineage: Eukaryota > Metazoa > Chordata > Aves > Charadriiformes > Stercorariidae > Stercorarius > Stercorarius parasiticus. The sequence goes on from VWZL01005077.1 coordinate 205,265, forward strand.
GACGATTTATGGGTTGCTTTATGCTTACTGGTGCATTTGGATACAACTGGTAATTGAACTGGTTAATGCTGTATTGCTGCAACATCCAGTTACAGCCGTTCTTGTATCAGTGCTGAGAGTCCCATTGTGAGGAGGAGGACTGCCTGGGCTGTGGTACTGGTGCTGCCCTGCAGAGCTAGTGCCGTTTCCCCTGCGGGCCCAGTCTTCATAAACACTGGGATGTTATTTCCCGTGTCTTACTAACACTCTGCCAGAGATTCTTTGAGCAAATCAAAACTAGCAATAAAATAATGTATTTATGCACGGCTAGGAGGACAACAGTGCTGGCATTTATGATTTTCTGTCATCCAAGAGACATCTTGTATATAGATTAAAGCTTAGTCAAATTGACTTTGGCGGAGCTGGAGCGTCTCATCACTTGGATTTCAATGCAGAAGTTGTCAAGCCACAAAGCTGCTCTGATACTCCTGCCTTGAGTTTCTGTAAGTAGGTGTGTGAGTATGGGATGTCCTTGAAAATGTGACCAGTGTATCTGTACTGTAGGTCAGAAGCAGTAGGTACTCTGTATGTGCCTTTTCTCTCTCTTTTGTGTAAATCTTCTTACTTTTGCCTAAAACTCAAGGTAGTACAGAGTCTACAGAAGGGGCCAGAGTAAGGGATGGAAGTCTGTATTGCCTCAAGATCCATGTGTCTGTACTGTGTTGCAAAATTCTACTGTTAATGCTCTTGCTCTGAACAGAAAGCCTTTTGTGTCTGGCTAAACTTTGGAAAAGTGTTAGGCTCAAAGAGGAACATTTTCTTTCCCTTCATTCCCCAAGTAAAAATCTTCACTTGGACTCATGCTTGAATACTTAGGTTAGGCTGTCTTTGCCCTGTCAAAATCCACCACGGTTTTCTTTGCCAAAACTGAGGTAAGCTCCAGATAAAACTTTGCATGTGATGAGTTATCTTTCTAATTCCTTTAAGAATTGTGTTCTCTCACAATGAATTAGTCACATAAAAGCACTTGCTAAACCATGTCTAGACTGCAAAGACCTGGATTTGACTTGATCTAATTAAAGCAATGGTGGCTTGCAGGTGAGGATTCAACTGCAGTATGTTATCCTAGCTTGTGCTAGAAAGAGATTTGCCTTAGCTGAGATGGTTTTGACTTGCATGCAGAGGTAAATTAAAGTCAGATAGCTGAAATGGTCCTCCCCCCCCGACCTGCCTAGCCTGCCACAGGCTAAGTGAGAGGCATCTGCCCCCAGCAGGATGGCTGAACAGCTCATGGAGATGGCTTCAGCACAGTGTCCTGAGAAAAATGGAAATCAGTTTCCTGCTGGTTTTGGAGAATTAGGAGAATAATTCTGGAGAGTTATCAGGAAACTTCTGACTGTACTCTGCAAGTATGAGGCTTCTTAAAATATCCCTGTTAGAAATACTGGGTTTGATACTGGAGGCTAAACATGCTCAACATGCAGCTGTAACTGGTCCATGCTGGCCGACCACACTCCTGACTAAGCTTGTGAGTTCATCTCATGGTCCCATCTGTGCCCATCGCCTCATCTTGACCACTTAAGCCAGGTTGATTACCAGCTGCCTATTGATTAAGAGGAATTAGGGGTGGTCTGGATGTCTAACACAACAGGTTTCTCCCAGCTCTGAACAAGTCGCTGGAGTGGAAGTTGTGGCACTGCCTGTGGGTCCCTCCCAAGAGAAGTTCAGGATAGTTTTTATTGCAGTACCAAGCAGCACGATGTAACTCCTGGCTTCTGGTAGTTTTACCTTGTGGCCTTGAACGTTTGCCCAGACATGTTTATGAAGCATCTCACAGCTCGGCTGTTCTCATGCTTTTGCTATTCCTCTGTCTCAGCTCTCCGGGCTCCTTTTATTTCCTGTAACTTTTCTATCTAGCACACACTTTGTTCACGGCCTGTCAAGTTGTGCCTGCTCCTCCTCTTTTGCGCTGCCCCTGAATGCTCGCTCTGTTTAGTCAAAGTCTCTAAGACAATACAGAAAAGGGAGGTAACAAGAAGACGGGAGAAGTGAAAGAGCTGTTCCTGACAGAATTCAGGCTCCTCTAATCTGACAAGTAAAACTTTTTGTTTTGAGAAACTGTCCTTCCCTTCATGTTTGCAGGGTGTCATAAGATCTCTCCTAGTTTTGAACTTTGTCTCAGAGGGGCTATTGCAGGGGCAGAAGTCATGAGCCATCTGTGCAATTCCATTTCTCTGCTTTGCAAGTGGGGGGAGAGGGGGGGCAACCAGGCGTAGCTGCCTGTCCGTGTAACACAGCAGCAGTGGGAAACTACCACGCCTTGTCAGGCTGTTGCAGTCTTACGAGATGTTCTACTTTGGAAATGGAAAAAGATGTACTGGGCTATTCTTGGTACCAAGTTCAAGCTTCAGCATTGCAAAGAAAATTTATGTGTATCTAATAAAAGGTGCACATACTACTTCATGGCAGTTTGGGGAGAGGAAACTTTTCCTGGCAAGGAATATTGGCCTAAATCTTGTGTGTCTGAGAAGCTGCATTTTTGTTGTCTTCTCAGAAACAGAGCAGAATCCGACCTGTGATGGACCACATAGTGGCCAGGGGTCACAACACACAAATGTTTTGAGGTGCCTCAGTTGTTTGGAGCTGGGTGGTGTGGGCTGTGGACTAGTCCCCTTGCTCTCCTCTCCCCTCCTCTCACCACGGGCTGTGACCAGCTGAGCGTGCAGCACAAAGCACGTGCTTGCTCTGCCAGCTGCTCTCTTAAGCTCTTCCTGCTTTCTGCAGGAATCTGGTATTTTCTTAGCTGTGAACACTCTTCTAGCTTGATTCATGCATGTCATTTGAATTGACCTTTTGATTTCCTTTCACTGTTAACCTGTTAATTGAGAGCTGGTGCTTACAGGGCTGCTTACATTCTGGGTGAAGAGTAGCCACAATTTGTGTTGTACATTCCCATATGAATTATGTTTCATTACCGTGGGGCGAAAAAAGGCTGCTGTGCTCTATGACTGGCCCAACTGGGACTGAAGTTGCGTGAGGTGAATGATGGTCATGGTACAGGTAGGACTGATGCTGAAGCTGGAGTTATAGGTGAAGAAGGCTCCTAGTTATCTTTATTTTTATGAAAAAAGGATAATACTCACCTTGCTAGACTGAGATGCTGAGCTTCACTCTGATGTAGGAAGTTTCCAGTAGCTCCATCCATTTAATCAACTGTTTCTTCAAAACTTAATTTTAAGTCATGGTTAAACTTCTGTTTGAACGGAGGACACCCTTCTTACTTTTGTCTTGCTGGCTATCTGGAGTGACAGGAATTGCATCAGAGGCTGGATGGGTTTGGTTTTGGTTTTTTTTGGTAAATTAGTTTCTCTTCTGTGTGGCTCTGGCATTTGTCAGCCCTGTTCATGATGGAAGTTGCAGGTCACAGATATTTTAACTCCTGACCTAATACCACGTGGGTGTTTCCTCAGCTCTTGCCCGGTTTGCTCTATTCCCTGTTTGGTCAGCAGCTGGGGAGCTTGGCTGGAGATGGGCTGGCCTTGGCTCCAGGTCGCACACAGAGCTGGCTTGTTGCTGGTATTAGCCTCGTCTGACGACCGATGTGACCGGCAGGACGAGCAGGAGGATGAAAAGTTAAAATGCTGCCCGTGCTGTCAGCCCACGGGCAGGCCTAGATGGGGAAGTCTGTCAGGTTATGGGGGGAGAAGGGTGACCTGGGTGCGTGCCTTGTGCTGGGGACGGAAAGTGGGCTGAACCTTTGTGGTGGCTGCCTGCCACAGAGCCGTTCTGCCCTTGTACCTGTGTTTCCTTATGTTTGCTGAAGCGTAATGGTAAACAGCCACTTCCTACTTTTTTTTTTTCTTTGTACATCTATCTTCCTTTTAACCCTGATTTTTTTCCTTCAGGTTGCCTGTTACTTACAACTCCTAATTCCAGTTTAATGACTTTTTGTGTCTGGGGATTGTACGTTATTTGCATCACAACAGAGCCCCATGAGAGACTTTGAGTAATGTCATCTCTGCATCTGGCATTCAGCAGTTCAAAGCACCAGGCATGAGTTTTATCAAATTGATGCCTTTGTGCTGCTAAGTTCCAAGATACCGATCCAGTTGGAAGTAGGTAGGTGGCAGGTCAAGCAGCACATCTAAGAGTTGTCTGGACACCAAAACTTATTTTAAGAAGAAATAATAGAAGGGTAACAAGTCTGCCACAGGGAGGAGTTTCAGGAGTTCAGTTTTATGCCACCTGTAGTAAAAATAAGTTAATAAACATGAAAAGCATCTCAAGGGTTAGTCAGTTGCTTCTTTTTGGCTTGTGTATTATGGTCTGTTCATTCAAGGAGATTGTAGGATCAGGTTTTCAAAGCCTGGTAATAAAATAAATCAGTTGAAATGAGGATGGAGACTGGAAGAAACTACTTAGTTCTGTCGACTGTTTCTTTCAACACCTTGAATTAATAATGTTTTTTTAATAAAGAGTTCATCATACCAGAACTATGTAGCAAGTTATGCTTCTAATCTGTTTCCCCCCAAGCTGCATTTCTTTTTAATTGCCAAGTGCTATATTTGCTAGTAGAAACACAGGAAAATATGAATAGATCTGTACTGAGAGAACATCTGAGGGAGGATGTTGAAAGCAGTCTGCTACCATCAGGTTTTTTTGGTGTGGGTTTTTTTTTCCTTTAGGTTGTAAGTGTGTGAATGCTTCATTTTAAACAGGACAAAAGGAGGTGGCTATTAAACCTCAGCTCTGCCTTCACTTCTCCCAACTGCTGTCTCAGATCTTTGTTAAGCTCCCTTCTTGTTTCTCTCTCTCACTGGGCTCAGCCCCAAAGGTCGCAAAGGGGTCATTGCATTTGGAGATCTGTCAGTGTCTAAGCATCCTTTGGAGAGCAAAGCAAAGCAAAGCCACCTCCTCTCAACCCCCTGGTTGTAGTACATCCAGCAGGTTTTCCTATACTTCAGTGCTGTCAATGTGTCCTGCAGCTGCTTTCCTGTTTGTGAGTTTTGGTGGATCCCTGGTGTGTCAGCTTGCATCAGATAGGTAGCAAGAGAAGGAATCCCTTCTCCAGAAGGAACTTCCTGCATGCTGTGAATGCAAATGGACCATTTGCTCCCCTCCCACCACCTAAATCTTTCCTCTCCGGCTGTGTGGGATTTAGTGCCAGCTCACAACACAAGGGTGACAGCTGGTTGGTGTCCAAAGTCCTTTGTGTTGTTTCAACTTGAATGAGGAAATGATTTGTCAGAGGATCAAAGCGCTCCTGGGTGAATTAACTTTTTTTGCCAAACTCTAGGTTTGACGTGGATGTAAATATTGTCTGATATGTGTAGGGACTACCAGTGCTCCTGACACAGGAGTGATTTTTGGCTTGGGATTGGCACGACTAATTTCATAGAGCAGCCTGCATGGACTGTTAGAGATCGTATTTGGAAATCAGACCAGGTGTGCCAGTAGTTGCACGCAGATGGTCAGAAGGTAGTCTTTTAGCATATCTTCTGATACAACTCTTAAACCAGCAAAGAAGCTTCCAGTGTTGGCAGCAACTTGTCTCTTTGCCTCCTCTTCTGCCTCCATTTCTGAAAGATGGCTGCATGTTGCTTGGCTCTGCCTTGGCCTTTGGAGGCTTTGTGAAGCCATGGAGATGCTCTTGGGGCTTCTGACAAGGGCAGGGCTTAGGGGTACTCATTATGCCATGCAAATATGCAGTAGGGTAAGACCCCTGGGTAGGACTTTGCAGCGTGCACATCTTGTGTGTGTTTGTAAATATTTTATTGGAAATACCATGCTGCAGGAGAAAAGTGAGAGAAGAGGGTGGAACCCTGTGCTTGGGATCCCCTCGTTCCCTGGGGGAGGCAGGTAGGGTGTTGCTGTAGGGGCAGGTGTATACATGCCCATGCGGGCGGCAGGGCTGGTGGGAGAAGCAGGAGCTGCAGGTACAGATGGAGGTGGGTCTTCAGTTAGAGGCTGTGTGCTGGGGGCAAACGAAGCTACTGGGGTGTGGACTTCCGCTGCCTTTGAGACTCGGGCTGGTGGCTGGGGTGAAGGTGTGGCGATTGTGGGGGTCAGGATGGGAGGCAGTGAGGTACCGGTTGGATAACATCACCTTTCAGCTGCTGTTACAGCAAAGCTTGCTGGGGGGGTGCTGCCTTTTGTCCATGTCAGGACATGGCTCTGGGTGACTATTTGAGACAGCTGTCCCAGTATTTATGAAGGACTGACACCTTGTCTTCAATATATAGGAAAAGGGTGATTTTTTTTTTTAAAATACATTTTACTTGACTGAAAGACACTGGAGTACCTTGTTTTTCCCTTGGTCCCTGATTTGAAGCGCCATGTTTGTTAGTCACCCTGATGTTACTCCCCTCCCCATATACTCCCCTTCCCCCTCCACCTTTCTGTGCAGGAGGGGCCAGGCCCTGCTCTCCAGAAGCTAATGGATGATATGCTGCGTGGTGGTCCAGCTGTCTACCATCTGCTGGTACCTACCAGGTATCTGCAGGTACTTGAGTGGGCAGAGCCTTCCCTTGACAGGACGGACGCCTCTTCTTGACTTGCAGGTTTAGTCTCTTTGTGTGTGGAAACCTGGGACGGCAGCAAGACTGCAGCCCTGCTCTGCTGCCTGCAGAGCCTTCAGGGATGGGAAAGGCTTGTGCTGCAGGACTGCATGGTTGTGAGCAGGTGGGGTTTGCGTTCTGGAGAGGGGGGAAGAAGATTGCTGGTACATGGTAAGCTCTGGGCTACTGAGTTAGTATTTGTCTGGTACACCTGAGGGCAAAGTCGTAAGAAACTGATGGTGTCAGGATATGAGCAGAGTTGGATTGAAGCACATAGAAAGGGCTTGGAGTGAGCTGTTTATCAGTAATAAACTGAGTCATCCCACAACAGCTTGTGATGCCAAGTAGAGATGTACTATAAAAGGAAGGAATGTGCACAAGTGTGTTTATTCCAAGTAGGGAAGGACTTGCCCTCACATTTACACTCTAAAAAGGAGCAACAGGGTTTAGTAGGAAATGTGTCCCTACACATTTTTTTTCTCCATTGTGATCTGATAGTTGGTGTGAAATGCTCAGTAATCACCCGGAGGATTGCTGCGTAATTCCTGCTTACCCAGACTGGGTTTGGGCCACCTGCATTCCTGATCCAGCCTGGATGCATCTTCAGGGTCCTCCAACGACCTCTACCTGCCCAAAGAAGGGCTTGAAGCCAGTCAGCTCATCTGAGAGGAGCTTGTACACAGGAACTAATTAACCTGCAATGGTGTATTCTACAGTGGAGGATTTCTGCTTTAAAAAGGAAAAAAAAAACCAAAACAAACAGTATTCCCATTGTTTGCCCCGAGCAAAATCTGGTGTGTTTAAGAAAGTGTCTGGTCCTTGACATTTCCATTCTTTGGCTGTTGGCTCTGAATTGCACACCTGAGGTTGAACTGCAGGTGTCTTCTGATTCAAACCAAGTACAACATTCTTGCTTCTCATATTTCAATGAAGTTTGTGTGCTGTGGTAAAACCAGAAACTGTAATCCTTTTTTTTTTTTTCTTTTTGGGGGGAAAAAATGTAGCTAAGATTGCTGGGTGGGTAGAAAGAGAAGCAGTTTCAGCATGGGGACAAAGGGATGCAAAATTGATGTGAGAAAACACAGCTGGCTGGGCTGTACATCTGCTGCGCGTTCAGCATGCAGTCTGTGTGCCTAGGAGGTGATAATGCAGTGGAAAAAATCCTTTCCATTGCCTGCATTTGCCCAGTTGGCCTGTTGTCCGCTTAAACCCATGCAGTGTGAAGAGGGCTCCCACTTTGCTCTGTGTAGAAGCAGGGCAAAGAGAAATAGTGCTGGGAGCATTTAAACATAACTGGAAAAAGGTGATGAGATCAGAAGTACTTTGGGTGTTGCACAAGTTTATAGCTTGTCCAGCCTCATCAAACCCCCCAAAATATCAATTTAAATAACTGCATGCTTTGTGTCCTAGCTAAAATGAGGGACATCACAGTCATGAATAGAGTGAGAAGGATGAAAGTTTTTTGGATTAATGAGTCCTTGTGTTTGCAGGTGGATTTGTTTTTCAAAGCTTTAATGATTGTGATGTCCCCTTGGCACTCCAAAAGGCTACATCTGAGCTGCAGGTGTTTTGGATGCTACTTGACTTAAGGCTGTATCTGCCTACTGACAGCCAGGAGTAACTCTTGGTGTTAGAACTTCTTGTGTTTGTATGGTGATAGTACTAACAGAGCAGCCTTGCTAGACAAACAAACTATTGCTGGTCACATCGTCACAGTAAGCTCGAGATCCTCAGTGTTAAAGAAATCTCTCTTTGTGGGGGTCTATTGGTGTTTTTCCATTATTCCATCTGCCTTACTCGCCTGTTGTTTTAGTGCTATTTCCAAAGAGCTTTTTATAGCCTTTTATCCAAGTTAACTGAGCACCTGAGACAACAGAGTTCTGCTTCCTTAGCTTTAAAGTATTTTAGCTGCCTGTGTCTTGAACTGGCAATCTGCATTCTGCTCCTGCCCTTACAGCGAGACATTTCTACTCTCTGGCAGTTTATTCAGAGATAGTTTATTTCAGGAAAGCTTGTTCACCAAAGAGATGATGCAAGGACTCTTCCTCATGTAGAGTCATCCTTTTGAAAGCATCTATGCCTGTGGCATGCTGACCTCCCATCAGAATCGCTGGGCAATGTGAATTGGTGCTCTGGAAATTAACCAGGCTTAAAATACTGCAGGCAAGAGTGGTGCTGTTATTTTTTCACCTTTTCTTGCTGCTGATAGGAGAAAATGTTACAAACTGATCTTGTGAGACGATTGTGTCTCTTTTAATGGCGTTTTTCAGAACGAATCAAGCCTCTTTCTTAAAATGCTATCAAGTGCCACTTCCTAGATAAGAAGGTACTTTGCAGCTAGAAGCTTTGCAGTGCCTGGGTGAGGAGGAATTAATTAGCAGCCTTCTTGCTAGCTGGTGTCCTCTTTCGCTCTTCTCAGATTGCAAAGGGTAAGAATGAGGAGAAAAAAAGCTCGTCCGATGCTGTCTTTTCACGGCTTGATGCTGGCCACCCCGAGGCTATTTATACCAAGCATGCTGAGTTGAGCGGCATTCAGTTTAAATTTTCAGCGGCTGTTCTCATGGAGCCCAGGGCCTTTGCAGGGCAGGGTGGTTGCTGTTGCCTCCTCGCCTGCCCACTTGGTCCCTTCCCCTGGCAAAGTCCCTGTTGGTCGCTCCACTGAGGGGTGCTGGGGAAGGAGGGCACGGCCACTTTGGTATGAAGGGCAAGAACCGCCATGCTCACTGCAGGTTAGCTTGTGCTCATCAGGTTTCACCAAGGATTCACTGAGATGTGGCTTAAGGGGAAAAAACTCGGCACCTTTCACCCAGACCCTCCCTCTCTCTGCCTAGCGCTCCACTGTCAGGGCAAGAAGTAGCCTTTCTCTCTGCTTCATTTTGTTTGTTAACCATTGCTCAAAGAAAGTAGTCTTTTATTTGTTGCTGTTTTGACAGGGTATGAGTATTTGTTGAGAATGAAACACGGAAGTAAATCTGTAACCTCTTTTCCAACTGCATAGCAAAAATTAAATTTCTGCAACTGCCTTTAGAAGAACAACTTTTCACTTATGGTTGTGTGGAAGATGTTTTGTGTCAGTCTTGGAGTATGTATGTAGATCCTCCCTTTCCCCCCGAAACTTGTTGGTCCTATTGTTGCAGAAGGCTTTTGTTGATAGTACAGATATATTAGCATTGTAGCATGACACGTACAAGCTGCTACTCTTGACCCCTGAGGTTTCTGTGGAAGGTCACAATGGAGAGGCTTGAATTCCTGCGTTAATCACGCTGAAGCAGAATATCCATGCTGGTTTTCCCAAAAGATTAACAGAATGATACCACATTGCTTTGAAATGTGATCTCAGAGCATCCAGCTCTTGAGGACAGTTTCTTTCATGTTTAACATATGCATGGATTTTGTGTATTTATAAACCATGTAATTATTACTCACTGGAATAAAATGTGAATGATAGTTTATCACACCGGTTGTCTGCTACTGCCTTTGTCTCAGCAGAAGCCCTCAGTGCTCTCCCGTGGAGTAGCAGTGAAGAGGAAGATTTTGTTTCCCTGGTTTGGTGAAGGGAATGTTTTGAGGTGACTAAGCTGCAGTTGCTGAAATGTACAGTAAGGTACAGCTTCTCTACAGGTTCAGAAAATAAACAAATATGTAAAAAAATTGCCCTGTGGTTAGGCTTGATAGACTGCAGAGATGCCTGCAGAATTGCGGCTAAGCTGAAGGTACTGATTTTGCTGTTTTGGGGAAAGCATCCTAGAGAGGACCAGGAGCCTTTCCCTCCTTGGCTCCAGCTGTGCTGTGAAATGTGGTATAAAAGTATCTGCTGCGTTGTGAGCTACTGGTTTATTAATTATGGGCCCTGGCATGGTCAACACAGCTGGGAGCTGTTGTAGATGCCCGTGTTTCATACAGTGACTGTGGATTTCTCTATGCTGTCAGTCTGTGGTGGTATCAGAGTACACCAGGATGATTTGGCATTGTCGTAGCTTCTGGATGCCCAAAACACTTCCAAACTGGACTGCAACTCTAGGGAAAAGATGAACGTACCCGATTCTCACTGCCATTTTCCCCCAGAGCAGTCCAGTCTCCAACCCCTCCGGAAACAGCCTCTTATTATTAATGATACAAGGCACTTTCTTTCTCTCAGAAAGATAAGGAGCATTGGAAAACTTGCCTATGCACCTGAATTTTCCCTCCTCCCTTTTTCCCCCCAAATCCTCGCATGTGTATAGACAAGCTGTAGATTACAACATTTTTTTTTTTATTGGAGCCCTCTACAATATTGTTTTCTTTCTGTCACTGCTGATGAAACAGTGTCATGAGGACATTCACTGCAGGGCAGAGGGGGAGGCGTTCACATTTTTAGCGGGTGCTCCAGATGTTTATGTAATGTGCCTAAGCTTGCAGTGGAATACAAAATATTTATGAAAGGCCCCCAGGTCTGTCAGTGGATAAGCCATTTGTCTAGGTTTTCTGAACAAAGCAGGAGAAGGAGCTTAACTGACAAGCCCTAATTAGCTCTGTGCTGTAGCAGCTCTTTCCCAGGAGAATGACTTGGGGAAGGTTGTAATCAAACCACTTCTAAACTGGAATCTTTAAACTATAATGTTGACTTTTCCCTTCTCGTATTTACTGAAAAAGCAAATACTGGAAAAGACCTGAGAAATTCCTGCCCTTACATAGTGGCGATTAAATTATTCCAACCAGGATTTGATGCAAACTCAGATCTCTGCTCTGTAGCAGTTTCTGTGCTGAAATGCACCTCAATTTACCTTTCTTTTGGCCACAAACCACTTTTGTTTGACTTAAAGTATTTTCATCACGTAGATCAGATGCTTTGAATGGATATTTTAGGTAAGGCTTAAAAGGGTTGTTCTGTCATCTTTTAATTGTTTTTTTTTAGGTTATATGGAAGAGAAAATTCAAAATAAAGCTGCCTGCAGTTTTCAGAAGTCTGTAGGAAAGTATACAGGATTTAACCCCTGAATAAAAAATTATTTGCAAAAGCAGTTTTAAAACTAACAAAAGAAATCTCTAGTAAGTTCTGCTTATATTGCCTTAATAACTTTACACTGACCAATTTTCATATCTTGAGATTTCAGATACACGTGGAAAAACTTTGCTCGTAAGTTTTTACTTTCTTTCTATGTGGTCATTGTGACAGTTCATGTTCCCTGACATATATGGTTATTCTGCATAAAGGGGAAATGCAGATCATGGAAACTGCAAGATCTGACTTGCATATATCAAAAGGTACTTCGCTATGTGCATTGCTACAACCTTCAAGGTTTTGGAAGTATATAATGAAGGGGAAGAGACAGAGGAAGAGCTGGACTGCTTGAAGTGAAAAACAGAATTACTCTAGAATAATTCATGTCACTTTGCTGGAACAGTGTTCCAGATGCATGCATTGTCCCTAGTGCATGGGGAATTAGCTGAAATAAATACTGTGTATTCCACATCTGTTTGCAGTGAGCACCAGGAATTAAATGGTCTGAATCAAGATTGCAGGAAGTGTTTCATTGTGGAAAGGGGATGGGCAAGTTAGTTGCCCAGAACAGCAACATGTGGATGTTGATATCAAAATAAGTTGAGGACCAATGAGGATCACAGCAACTATAGATGTTGCTGTATCTCACTTGGTCAGGAGCGTGGCTAGCTCTTGAGATTCAGGAATAGGAGAACTTAATGTAACTGGAGAAGACTGTAGTTAGACATGTGTACACAGTTCTTCTGTCTTTGGGAACTGCATTTTTTGCCCCATTAAGAACAAAATGCACTTCGTGTTGTCTTCTAGCCTTAAAAGTTCTGAAAGTGTTGTGTATCTCACTAGGCTCCATCTGTGAATGTTTGTTGGCTTGCGGTATTTCATTGTCTTCTGGTTCTGTCACCCAAACCTCAAGAGATGAATACTGCTTTCCTTGAAGGGAGGAGAAGGCTACATACAGAGAGCACTCTGTATGCCTGGTGTGAAGGGGATATTGCCGTAAGCATAAGTAGTTGTGATGTGAGCTGTGGTTGCCAGTGCAGCCAGGAGCAACCATGGTGCCTTCTTTTCATTCACCTGCTCCAGTTGTACTTCCAGCAGTGTTTTCATCCCAACCAGCCCTATGGATGGACTGCTTCTGATAAAGGTCCTTGGTCTGACAGAGGTGCATGGCTGTGCTGAGGAGCAGGCAGGCACTGCACAGGTGTGTAAGAGGAATGGATGGATGATTAGTGTTGGGATGTGGCTGGTGCCTTGGCAGGCATCCTTGGCAGTGCTGCATCAATGGGTGCATGGGGCTGGAGGAGAACAAAGTGACTAAGTTGTCATTAGTAGGCAAGAAAGCTGAAAATCGCTGGTGTAGGCCACTTGTTGTTTTGGCTTTGAGCTGGCAGCACTATCATTGTGTCTTTGTAACATATGCACAGCTTAAGTCTGAAGGAAATGTCTCCTGCCCTAAAAAAATTTATTCTCTCAGGGCCACAGGAGAAATCTTCTTAATTGATGGCTTGGACATAATCTAAGCCTGGAGTGTCAGTGTGATTTTTCCATTCATATTTGTTCACGGATGAAAGAATGTGTGGCAAATACCCAGCATAATTATGCATGTTTCTAATGTTTCAGCTTGTATAATACCGCCCACCTTCCCAGAGAGGTCAAGTTACTGTTTCAGGCATTGCAGTTCAATGATGTACGGTGTGCTAGAGAGAAAAGGTGGACTAACAGCCCTGTAAGTTTAGCCTTTTTTTTTTCTGTTCTTTCATGAAATAGGGAAATCTGATCTGGTTTGAGTCGGTTTCTGTGTTACAATCTAATGGACTATTTAAAATATATCTAAATAGGAAAGTACTTGTGGCTTGAAGTGGTGATTTGTTTTTGAATGGTGGTATTTAATGTCAGGGAAGTATTTCAGAGGGGGTGTGTGTGTGAAATCTCTCCGTGATATCTCTTTCTGATGGACAAACTGTTTGCAAACTGCAGCAACAACCTGGGCAGCCCCACACAAACCAGAAGCCTGCTGGGCAGAAGCTGTGGTGGTTGGTGATTTTTTTCATCCGTGGTGACCCCGAGTCACTGCTAGCATGATGGGCCTTCACACTGACATGATAAAGCAGTGTTGCAAAGCTTGCCCTGGCTTTTCCATCTGCTTTTCTACCTCATCCTCTCCTTCCCCCGCCTGCAAAGGGGAGCCTGTGACTTTTCAGGAGCCTGCGACTTTTCAGGCGGAATCGAGTGAGGTCTGAGGCTTTGCTCTGTGACCTTCGTGTTTTATGGACGGTGTGGGCAGAGGGGAATTTTTGCAGTTTTCTATTATCCTTTTGATTGTTCAAGGGAAACGTATGTTGAAAATCACACAGTTCACATGTATGTTTTCCCCCAGTATAGTTTGAGAGATCAAGTTGTTAGATTACAATCTTAATGTCTGTGAGCTGGAGCCTGAAAATCCAGTATTTAGTGTGTGTATATATATTTTTTTCTGCATTTGTGGATATCTATATTTATATATAGACTACTGTTATTGTAATGACAGTTCTCCCCACTTACATTTTGGCTGAAGGGACAGGAATATTGCCATTTGTGTGTGCCTTCTTTTGTGGAGTTTCTAATCTGTGCCACTGCTCAGTATGCTGGCCACGATAAAAATTTCAACAGCCTAACCAGCACCGCATGTCTCGTGCTTGCGCTCCCCTTGCTAGTCTTCCTTGCTTATGCTAGGACCACCTACTCCCCTGCTTCGTTTCTGAGGGACACAGACAGATGTCTTCGAGTTACTACTTGAAACGAAACAGGGAAATGAAATTAAATTGGGGAAAGCTGTTCTCGTAAGAGCTAGTCATGGGACTCTGGAGTATAATCTGTCATTTCTGTTGGAGGACACATGCTTGTTTGCTTAATTTTCCCAGTCACTGAATCCCTGGAAATGCTTGTTTTTTGTCTACCGCCCTTTATCCAAAGTGAATCGCCATGTCTAGAACATCATGTTCTTGAAGGTGTAAGGGCATACAGTGCTTATTCTGAATTAGTTTTATTCACAAGAGGTAAATTCAGAAAGACTTGTTTAGCTTTTCTTGTTCAAGTCATTGATTCGGAACATCTGATGAGACAGCTATCATATTTCTTTTTTTATTTTTTTTCCCATTTGCACAAGGGAAAGGGGAACAGCACTGCCATGACAGTGGCCCTCAGTGATATGTGACTATGTTTACACTTTTGAGGATCCCTCATGTTGTAGCCTGCTGTAGCAAGGAGCATACCACCCAATAGCACTGTGCAGCTTGGCGTTCATCAGTTCGTTGCATTTTCAAACCTTTAGGCTGAAAATGGGACAGAGGCTTATTCTCATCTTGGTTCAGTACCGAAAATTTCTCAGAGCTATTACAGGAGTGTGTGGTGGGCATTGAGGGTTATTCTCAAACAGTACTCTATTTTGGAGGTTGGTCTACCATAGCCCTTCCAAAAATCCCATCCCTTAGGAATATAAGCTTTGGAATATCACTGGGGAGATGACAGTAGGATCAGTTTGAAAATCCCAAAGGCAGCTAGGCAGCACACATATGGAAAGCCTGAGCTGCAAAGCCAAGTGACCTCGTCCAAGGTTTGCCTTGGTGCCAGAGGAGGATGTGAGCCCTCTTGTCTTTTTTCCTCCCAACTCAAGGTCTTGGAATGTGTCACGTCCCAAAGTAAGGGGAACTTCAGCATCCAGACCTAGATATAGAGATGAATATGTGAGGGATATGGATTTCCTAAGGTGCAAGTTCTTGGCGTGCTTCTAGAACAGATCAACTGCCTGTTTCATTGTTGTTAGCTATAGCAGTGTTACACCCATGAAGATATGTAGTGATGCTTGACAGCTGGGGAATGTTTTAATTTTCTATGAGGATGGGGAAATAGCATGAAGAAAGAGCAGAGTTTTTACAGAGGTTTGCTTTTGTCACTTGAAATCTATCAATTAAGAATTTTTGGGGTTCATCAAGGTTACTAGTGTTTCTGAGCTGCTCTTTACGGAGATAATGGCAATCAGGTCTGTATCTTTAACTTAATTTTGAAGGGTAAGATTACTTAGTAAAGCGTCTTCTGCCTTTTAACAGCTGGCAGGCCCCTTCCCCTCCTTTCTTCTGCTTGCCTAGCTCGGGTGGAACCAGAGGAGTAAGTGGGTGTCTCTCCCCAAGAACAGCCTGTGTCCCCGTGCCTGTGTCCCACAGGCAGGTGAGAGGCCATCTGACCTAGGCACCAGCCAAGATAGTGTTTTATGGTCCCTTTCAGTTTCATTCTCCACCTTCCCCGTTCCTTTTCACTGAAAGACAAAAGAATGACCTTCATGCCCTTTCCTAATCTCTGCTCTCTTTAAGGCAGAAAGCACAGATTTATCATGTGTGTTGTTGCTTGTCAGAGGTACTTCGTGATATGGTGATGTGAACAAGCGAAGGATACAACTGGATAAGGGAACAGAATATAACTGGTGTATTGAGAAAAGTTAAATGAAGGTAATCTGTAGCTGAGGGTCTTCCCAGTTTTCCTTCTTTCTTGAACCACTTTTAGGTAACTTCACACCAGTGTTTCAGTTGTGACACCCCCTTCTCCCTCCATTGCCTAACATCAAATATCTCAACTAAACTGGCCTTGTAAAGCCCATCCTCCTTTAGGGCCCTAGGAATTATGTTATGTTTTTAAATCTGGGCTGAGTTTTGGTAGCTTAGTCTTGTAGACAAAGAATTAGATCTGTCTGCACAAGGGAACGTGTGAAAAAGAAAGGAAAAAACTGCCCACAGACGAAACTTGGGTGTGCTAATGACTTTACCTCCTCCTACTCTGTGGACATGAGTCCCCATATATGGGGGATGAAGTCCGTGAGCAGTGATTTCCCTGCAGATGGGATAAAAGAAAACACTGGGTGAGCCCTAGTACTGTCAGTGAAGCTCCATCTATGGCAGCAGCTTCAGTTGTTAAGAGTGGGTATTTGTCCTGTTTCTTTTCGTTTGCCCATTTCTGGTTAAAGCTCAGATTGTTGTCTGTCACCTGAAGATCTCCACTGCGGTGGTGGCTGTGTCGCAGCAGTGTTTGTCCTACCGAGCAAAGATAGCTTCAGAAAGCCTATGGTGAACTTTACAGTTTGTACAGGGAAGGTACTGGAGGAGGGAGCAGGACATGTGTCTGGCCTCTGAATGTGCAGTGAATGAGTTAATCTCACCTGACTTGACAGCTAAAGTTGTTAAGATTCAGCACATCTGTTTGTATGGCTTGCTGGGTTTTACTGTTTTGTCACAATCTTGACTAGCTTTTGTTGGTGGGAGACTGAAGTGTTTCCTTAAATTGTCACTTTTATGGTGTACAACTCACGCTCAGCCTTTGGGTAAAAAGAAAACAAAACTAAAAAATTTTTGAAGGGGACAGCTTTTTATTATTCAGTCTCAAACTTAAATGTGTACCAGATGCCTGTAAGAAAGCCTTATTGTTTTTGAAAGGGATTGGTTAGCAAATGTCTCTTGTGACACGTTTCCGTTTTTCATGAACTGACATACTTTGGATCTGACTGTGAGAATTGCTTCTTTTAATGTCTACTTATCAAATGCAAATTAATTTCTTGTAAATTAATGATTATGCTTTTTATGGCAGTGTAGGATTTGTATTCATCTGTGATGACTTATTTGAGTACTTCTTCGCTCTGATGAGAGCACGAAAGGCTCAAGGAGGGTTTTGATGCTGCTTATGTGATGTGGTTTCTCCCTGTCTCAATGCAGTGCACTTTTATACTAGACTAACAGTTGTCCCTGTGCTTTTGCCACAAGAAACAGCCTACTTGTTGAAACCGGTCACTGGTTTCTGACCGCTGTAGTGCAAACCTTGGACCAAGGTGAAGCTGCCCTTCCTCTGCCTGTGCAAAGGGACTGAAACATGAGAAGCCAGCCTTGCCCGCCAGGTTCTAGCTGAGCTGGTGTATTCCATTTACCAGCAACATGAGTCCCCTTGCTGAAGTAACTCATGCATAAATTCATAGGGCTGTGCTTTGCAGAAGGTCTACGTTTCTTGAGAGGGGACCTATGAACAGGTTTGTCTTGGAAATGCCTCATTTTTACATGTGGATTGGTGAGGAGGAGGAAGAGGGGACTGGACAGAGACTGTTCAGATTCTGAAGTTGTCTGTTCTGCTTGGCAGGAAAACGCTTTTCCCTGACTTTGGCTTGTTTGTGCCATAGTGAATGACCCTTCTGTGTCTTTCCATGCTGTGTTGCTGGGCAGGCTATAAGGCTATGTTCTGCTGCAGGTTGTACTGCATGTTAGATGTTCCCCTTCCCTCTTGTTCTCTTGCTATTCAGAAATCAGTTCCTCTTCGCACGGGCACATCAAGCTACTGCTGAGTACATTATTCCTTATGGCATGTGTTTTAACAAGCCACAAGAAGCTCAAAGTCCATTTGCGGTACGTGAAGAGCTGGTCTCTGTACCAAGAGGTGGCATCAGGTACAGCAGATAAGGTGTTCTGGCTTTAGCCCAAGACTTGTTTTATCACCAGATTGTTGAAAGGAGAGTTGCTTTGGCAACAATTTAACTTTTTTTTTAATGTGCTAACAACCACATCATTATCTGCTGTTTAGAACCTACTAACTCGCAAACATTTACACTAGCACTACAGGGTCTCTCCTTGCTCTGTTTTGAGACCAGCGGAGAAATTAAAACGTTGTGGGGTGAACTGCTGCAGGTGATTGGCAGGCAATCGCCATTATCATTACACATAGCTTCTCTGAGTGCTGTCCTGGACCACCTCTGCTGTGGCCAAGGAGACTTTCCATAGAAACAACCTCTCATGTTCTTACTCCTGGCAGCCAAGGATCCTCAGTAACACCATTCAATTATTTTACTGTTTGTTAAGAATTAGTGCGATGTACAGCTTGGTATTGTCTGCTGTAAGTCACAGGCTTGAATAAAAAAGGGCTGTATGACAGCTTCTGAGAGGAAGCACCCCTCCATGGGGGGCTTTATCTTTGGTGTATGGCACTTCTTTAATTTGAAAGGGAATGNCCTGCCCAGATTAATTAGTGTCTCTGCAGGGTTAATTAGCATGGTGCTTTGTGCTATGCAGACACAGCCTTAGCTATTTCCTTTAGCAATTATGAGAACTTATGGCAGTGAAGTCTACCCAGATTGAATATTGCTTTTGACTACTTAAAGGCTTTCTGTCCAAGAATTTATCATGTATTCACGAGGAAACAGTGTTTACCACTGGAAATGTTACCTTCAAATTTATTTTAAAATAGTGTCTCCTTCCCAGCAAGAATGTAACTACTCTTCTGGTGCTATGCAGGGCATCTTTAACTGACTTTGAAGTGTTTGACACAATATCTGAGGCATATCTCAATAAGTTATCCAGGCATGTCCTCACAGATGAGGGGGCTGGTGTTTTTTCAGACCAGCATAAATTCCTCTTTAGATAAGTGAATCTGGCTGCTGTCTGCTGGAGGGAGGTGTGTATGTGGGAGGAGGTGTTGAACGATATTAAAATGGAAAAGGAGAGAAGATGGAATATGTGTCCTGCCCGCCTGTGGAGAACTTGTCAAGCAAAGGTACGCTGGGATATACGTAGACTTTCTGTGAAAAATTGGTGAAACTGTCTTTGGGAATTTAAGAAATATCTGTTGAATAGCAAGCTTTGTTTAAATGTAAAATGTTATCAAGGTTAAGGCTTTCTGTAGAAATGACAACTTTATCAGCAAATGTGCTCCCTTTGTATATGCAATATCGCTGCCTAACTGTTTTACCATGTTTGTTTTCATTTCTGCTTTTCTTTGCTTCTACTTAGCACTCAGTTATGCTAATCACTGAGTCTGTTTTCTGCCTGGGAATTGATTTAGACTTCCATTTGTGAGGCAGTTTAGAAGAACAATTACTTTTTGATATGAGATACATAAATCCATTTTATACAGATTCAAATTTTGCTTACAGTGTTACATATATTTTTTAAATCCCCATTGTATCAAAATGTTTTCTAGTGTTTAGTGTTCTTACTAATACCTGTTAGGTGTGGTTTGTTCTCTCCTTAAGGGAAAAAATGGGTGTGCAGTGTAATGTTTTTTGTTTTGGTTGGTTTTGGATGTGTAGGAGTCAGATGACTGTGTATGCATGTATGCTGTGATGTGTTTGGGGTAGAAAGCAAAACTGAAGCATTCTTGCCACCTGGCATGGAAAACAGTAAGGTATGTGATAAATCTTGGCTCCCAAAGGATTTCTGAATTTGATCAGTCCGCTGACAAAGAGGAGCAACTCCAACAAAGTTGTCACTAGTTCATCTTGGAGCTCAAGCCATGTCCTAGTCCTGGCCTTTGGTGTTGCAGAGTTGCTGTGCACTGATCGGTGTACTGATCTGGATCAGGTGTGGGCATAAACACTCTCTTCACCTGAATTACAGAGAGTACCTGGTACAGAGTTTAGGTTAGTTGTGGGACAACGTGCAAAGGTGGAATCTGTTGGAGCAGAATTCATCCATGAGAAATACCTGAACAATCTTGACCCCATGTCATGGGGCCACGACGTGCTGGGTATGGTAGTAGGAGTTTGAAAGTCGGGGTTTTTTGTATCCTTGAACACACAGGAAGTGTAACTATAAGTGGAACATCTTGAAGACGAAGGCTGAAGTCTTGCAATATTCAGAATTTTTACAGGGAACTGCTGTAACACTTTATACAGACGTGTAGAACAGGAAGTTATACAGAAATACAATTATTGTGGTACTTCCTATTATCTATGAATATGTAGCTCCAAGGATATAATTTGTTTTCTATCATCTCAAGTTTCCTAATACATTACAGTTTTTAATACTATGTAAATGTAGGTACTTGTAATCTACTACAATGGAATGCACTCCCATTGAAATGTAAGAAAAGCATTTTTAGGGTATCGTGAATAGCTAACATGCAGTGTAAACATGTTCTTATTTTACATAAATAGCTGAAAGTAAAACTAAACATATTGGGGAAGTGTTAGAGGAGAGAAGAAATTGACTCCCGCTTCCTTGGTGTAACTTAAGAGCACTGAATACTATTTTAAAGCTCACCTAAGGTTGGGGCTTTTGGATTTCTGGTTTTGGAACAAATGTTGCATTAATGGTTTATCTTCCCAGAGTCTAAGGGCTCCCACTTAATCTCCTCTCCCCTCCTCCCACAGACAGACCCTTGTAGTTTCCCTTCAAAAGGTACTTGCTACTGTAGCTTATGAAGACATTTAACCCTTAGGAGGCTGTTGTGGGGATTTATGAACCATATAGGATTAGGGAAAAAAAAAGCATATATATATAAATGCATGCAGGGACATTGGTCTGTGACACATGATCACTGCTAGTTTGTTTATTAATTTATAATAAAAACTCTTTAATTCTTACCTGGTTTGATTCCATCTACTCCATTAAGCCCACATCTCCGTAGTTCTACAAACTGGGACAATGATCACCTTGCATGTTCATACCAAATCTTTAGGGGAAGTACTTAATTAAAACCTGGATGATAAGAAATGTCTTTTCCCTGAAAATAATCTTCAAAATTCTCTTGAGTAACCACGCTAGATTTAGATAAACTGTTCTGCTGTCCCATCCCTCCATTGCTGTCAAACATTGTAGCAGGGTAGTCGTGCAACCATTCAACACCAGCACAGCCTCAGGGTGGAGGTGACTTGGCTGATGCCCGTGCATGGCGGTGAGGTGGACTGTCCCGGCGCAAGGATCGGTGTCTCTCTATGTGTAAGCCTGTGGTTGTGGGAAGTTTGCTCCTTTGAGGGGATCAAACATGCCACGTGAGTTGGAATTGAAAAACGAGCGTGTAAACCTCAGTGACGCAACATCTTTGCTGAACTGCTGTGGAGGAAAAGAGCTGTCTTATGGGCTGTAGGGGTGCAGGCACGAACTCAGCTTACTCAGTAAGGGGTCAGAGTATGTGTGAGTCCTTGGAAGATGAGAACTTTGTAAAAAGCCTATTCGGGGAAATGAGACAAAGTAGTCTACAGACGTCTCCCCTTTTACTGCAATCTATAAAGTACTTCCATGTGTCTTTCATGTACACCAACATCCTGGCTTATGTAGTGCTACTGCTTAGCTCACGTGGGCTTCTGCTGCATTTGTCAGTTCAAACTAGTACCAGGTTACTTTTCCTGTTGTATTTCAGCAGCTGGCGTGGCTGGTGTATCCTGACATGCCTGGAGCTTTGTTTCTGTGCATTCACATGGACTGCTGTTTAAACAAAGAGGATTGAAATTGGGAAGACAGTGCAGGGTGATGCAGCTGTTGCAAGATGCATGCTTTCTTTCCAGGGTGCTGTAACCAAAATTTTGCTTGTGCATTTCACCTTGGAAGCAAAAAAATGACTTCATACTTGTGACTGGTAATTTCATTATTGTTTAGCAGCATGGATCTACCAGGCATCAGCGGTTTTAAGCATGTGTTATGTTGCCCAACATGTGCAATGACTAATTGGTGCTTTTAATTTCTTTTCTTGTAGGATGACTCTCAGGTTCCTGAATGTGCTGTCAAATGCTGAAGCATTGAACTAGCTGAATCCTCTGCATTATTTCTAATGTTTATAAAGGTCTAAAGGAAAGGAGAGGTCTGGAACTTCTGTTGAAATCTCTTAAGGTAAGACGTGACTTCTTTTGCTGGCGGCAGAGGGAAGAGAATGGACATGGTCCCACAGACTGTCCCAGCCCCGCCTCTTGCTCTGTAATAAACCATACACAGAGTCTTAGACTGGACCCAGTTATCAGTACTTGTTAATTATGAGCAAATTCACTGACTTCAGTAAGGTAAAAATTGATGCAATGAAGAAATGACTTGGTTTCTTTTCCTAAATCACCAAGTCTACACTCTTAAGTACTTGTGTACCTTTCCAGTAAAATGCCGTACTCCTTGATCTATGCATTAATAATGTTTTAGTAGTAGAAAGATTTAGTTTTCAGTCCCCACAGGATATCAGGCTGAGACAAATTCTTCACCAGGAAAAATATGGGTAAGAAGCTAAAAGAAACTGTAGCTAGAAAAGTGACCATTCTGCTTTGACTAGAGCTGCTGCTGCCATGTTTCATTAATTAATTACCCATATTTTGTACCGATCTTTTGGATTCTTAGCTGGATTGTCTGTGGCACTATGGTGCTGCTGCTGCTTTTCTCAGCAGCACAGTAGACTGGCCACAGAGTGGACCTGGTGCGGGGAGTACGGCTGTGCAATGCCCGTCACACAGTGCTGTCTTCTCTCGCTGCAGTCATTTTGGTCACCAGGGACCAGGTGTAAGCACCCCAGCAGGACAGGTCTACGTAGAAGTGTTGCTGTGCAAAGATACAAACTGGGTTAAGAGCAATACCAAAGGGAGCACCTGAATTAAACCTGTAATAAAATAAATCCAGATGGGTAACCCCTGTGTAAAGGCTCTCTTCGCTACTGACTCATAGATTCCCTCAGGTTTGACAGCTGCTGTTGGAAGTGGCAGCTGGCTTTTGTTTTTATTTCCTTTTGGAGTCTGTCACTGCCCACCTTGTTACGTGCACTGCAATGTGCTGCTGGTTCGGATGAGAGATCAGAAACACCTAAAACTGAACTCACCTCTTGAAGAGCAAAGGTTTAGTCTCTTGGCCATTTTCACTATTTAGGAGAGCTCACTGCGGATAAACTCTTGTCCCATGGGGCTTTCACTGCTTTAGTCAGAGTGAAACCAAGCAGCTTGTTCAGCTTTTGTGTGGAGTAAATCTTGTGCTTACAGACGTGGCCTTGAATTGCCAACAGCTGTTGGGACAGGTAGAGGGCTACTGAGTGTAGTCATCCCAAAGATGATGGGGCACCAGCTGTTTTTCCCGAACTGCAAAACTCAGTAAGCATGGGAGAGCAGATCACCTGCCTTTCTTCATTACTCTCCGAACTTGCCGTGTAGACGGGGCACGTGCGTGCGTGTGTGTATGTGCATGTACCCTGACTCCACTGACTCTCCCTTTGGCTCTCTTGCGTAAAACTTGGTTCAGAGAGGGGGCAGAGGGTGCTGCAATGATGCAGCAATCATGTGTTAAGCTGCACATGACGGGGAGGCCTGCCTGCGCCGCCTCAGCACACCTCGTGCCAGCACGTTTTGAATAGGCCCGGGGCTCTTGCTCACAGAGTGGTGCCTGTCCCTCCTCGCAAGATGCTGTTCTTCACTTGGGTGTACCAGGGCTTTTGTTCTTCTGGAGCTCCTTCTTTTCATGGGGAAAAATATTTGTAGGTGAATTTTTGTCTTCTCTGGTGTCAAAGGAGTGCTTTGCACAGGAGTTGGGGGAAAGCAGCCACGACTGCTTCTGGGCATTGAGGCAGGGCTGTAGCTGGCAGGGAAGAGAAATGCTTAGAAAAGGCTAAATAAGGAAACTTATTATCACTGTGACTAGGCTTGTCCCAGTTCCTGTGTGGCTGGATGCCACAGCCATGTCCTGGCTGTAGAAGTGTGCACCCTCAGCCAAGCATGGGCTTCTAAGCGAAGGAGATGTGGATATATGCATAGAGGGACTCTCAGGTTGCCCTTGCAGGTCCCCAGACATGGCTGCCCAGTGCTCTGCAGCGGGTGTCAGTCAAGACAAGAGGAAATGGCCTCAAGTTGCACCAAGGGAGGTTTAGATTAGATATTAGAAACATTTTTTACACTGAAAGGGTTATCAAGCATTGGAACAGGCTGCCCAGGGAAGTGATGGAATTGTCATCCCTGGAGGTATTTAAAAGATGGGTGGAGGTGGTGCTTAGCAATATGGTGTAGTGATGGTTTTAGTCAGTGTTAGGTCGATGGTTGGACTCAATCTGAAAGGTCCCTTTCAACCTAGCAATTCTATGATTCTATAATTAGTGTAGTCACAGCCTGGACGACTGATGGGGTGCACGGGTGGCTGTGCAAGGTACCGGGTGGGAGAAGAGGGGAGGAGGCTGTAAGGAAACAAGTGCAGGCAGAGAGGAAGACGATGATTGCAGAAAGGCTGGAAAACCCAGGGCATAGTTGTATCTGCTGTCGGGGAGACAAAGTAGCGATGATTGCTGACTACCTGGTGGCTCCTCAGAGAGCACGGGAGCACCATGTACAGTCACTAAGAAATGGACAGTAAAGGCAGCTCCTCTGCCAGCTGTTGACACAAAGCTGTGGCTACCGATGGGAGCATGATGAAGAGATGGTCTTCTCAGATGCTCTGAATTTAAGGACGCCTCGTGTTATATACATATATATCTTCTTTGCATATCCTTACACCGGATGGCATAGCAAATGGTCCCACTGTACATTTGAGTAGTGCTGGGCTGTAATTCGGTGTTACCGAGGACAGGAAAGTACAGGCATTAATTACAATAGCCATTGCTGTAGAGAAGTACTACAAATTAAATGTCAGTACGCTAGGGCTACTCATTTAGCAAGTCTTTGGAGAAGTGGGCTCAATTTCTCTTCATAAAATACAGCATTTGAAGATCACGTGTGCCCATGGTTGCGTGTAACACAATAACACTTCACTGTGCTAAAGGCATTTTGCATTTGTACAGACAAATGCTACTCCGAAATACTGATGTGACCACCTCAGTTTTGCCTGTGAGTTACAAAGCCAGCATCCCTATGAGGCAACACACTCCGTGGAGAGGGCCCAAGAGCATTTTGTGTGTGTCTGAACTTTACTGAATGTGATCCCTGTGCAGGTCATTAAAGCAGTGAGCTTCTAATTGGATCACAGACTTTGGCAATGTGAGATGAGCAATGAGCTTATTAATTTCCATTTATAAAGCCAAGGTTGCTTCAGTGGCTTTCTCAAAGCTGTGTCCTGTAACCTTAATTTAGCCAAGGGTTTTACTATGATCTCATCAGACTTCAAAACCGCAGTTTCACTTTTCACAGCAGAAACTCAACCTATATAAACGGAAAAAACCCCAACCAACCCTCTGAAGAAAACCTTACACTTCTAACAGGTTAAAATACAAGTACCCAGCAGTTGCTTTCCTTAGCTAAGTCTTAAGTTGTAGTTTTTTTGGGCTTCTGCTTATCTTAACTTAAAGATTTTAAAAAAAATCATGACTGGATCTCAGTATGACTTCATCTCAGATAGTTTCTGCCTGTAGGACAGAGCAGACAGATTCTGCTTTCACAGGGGTGAAGCAGCTTCACCGAAGGCTGGTGGTTGGTTGCCCTGGTACAGCAATCTGGTGAGAAGATTTAGTCAAGTCTGGCTTTTCAGTTTCTGAATTTTCTGGACTCCCTGGAGCACTTAAATCAGAGTTTTAAACACTGATTATTTGTCTTCAGAGTTCCATAAGATACTTGCATCTGCAAAGGCAATCTGATTTTTGAGACAGCACGCCTGCTATAAGTGAAGTTACACTTTGCTGTACAGTAGTATACACCATAACTAGAAAATTAAAAGTGTCAGCAAATCCAAATACCACTGATCAGGATTGTGGGCTTTTTTTCTTCACACCTGCACAGTAAATGAAGTAATGTTTTTTTATTTGGCCAGATATTTCCACTTGACCAACTTACAACAAGTGTGGCTTAAGTCTTGTCTCTTGCATCCTTCCTGCTCTTAGTTGTGGTTGTGCTTAAGTATGCCACAAAGCCACCAAGCTGCCCAGCCATGCTGTGTTACATTCTCCACCTTCCCACATTGTATGAAAATCGGTTTTCCAGGCAGGGATGTCATCTTGTCATGCCAGTTACCAGAGACCTGGAGGGTTCTGCCTGGAGTAGTGCTCTGGGTACAAAAAGTCTGTCACAAACCTCGTACTTGCCAATATATTTTCTTAAAGAGGGAAGCTGGAAGCATGGCTATAAAAGAAACAGCAGTAGAAGCCTGCAATGTGACCCAGACCCACCTCCTGGTGGTGCTGCCGTCCATGTTGTGGCTGATTACATGTGACTTGACACCTGAAACCAAACTAGGGAGGACCCAGGTGGAGGACCCAGGTGGAGGACCCAGGTGGAGGACCCAGGTGGAGGACCCAGGTGGCATGTTGGCCAGAGCAGAGCCTGGGTAAAACTGTTGGATGCACAGACCTGGCATCTGCATCCTTTTGCTGCTGGTGGCCAGCTCGTGCACGCCAAGTTCCTTGATGCTTTCTTGTGTTTCAGGCATTCAGGTGCTGGGACTGCTGTGGTAGGAAGAGGTGGGATTGACCAAAAACAACCAACTTGTGGCATACCATCTCTTGATTAATTTGGCCTGTGAAGGGATCCCACCTCTCACTTGTTTACTGGTGCCATAAATGTTGCTGAGGTGATTTCAGTACGATAACTAGTTCTTTATCTTGAAGAAAGCCTCATGTGTGCTTTTCTGATTTATATGATTTGTGAAGGATTAAAAATAAGTCTATTAATCTTTGGAGCTACCTAAGTGTAAACAAAACCCACCAAAACCATCTTTGGTTTTTAGCTCTTTCGCTGTCAGAACCTGACCAGTTCAGCACCTCTCAGTATTTTCTGAGACTGACAATCAATTTCTAGTATAGAAAACAAATTCTCTTGCTTCATGTTTTAATTTAATCTTAATGTACTCAGGGTTTGAGCTGTTGCATGTATATGGTTTTTGTTTTTCCGTTTTGCTATTTCTCTACATGTGCGACACAAGAGTAACTCATCTCTCCTTCTGCTAAATGTCCTTTTACTTTTTCAAAGGAGCTGCTTTGTCCACTAGGAACCATGGCCCAGAATGCTAATAAAACTCACTTTATGCCTTTAAAATGTTTATTCAAAGTGGCCTGGCTGGCTTACAGTAGCTGTGTGGGTGGACTGTCCTTGAATTTTGTAGACTTAATTTAGTACTACACAATACCCAGTGATGGAAAACAGCTATAAATTGTCTGTGCGCAGCCGTGCATTATTGATAATGGGCAGAATAAGCTCCACAATTTCTTTATTTGATGTTGTTAGTGCAACAGCTGGCTGATTTGTTAAGACTTCTTTTCCCCTATTGGCAGTAAAATATCTCTTCATTTTGAACTCTGAATTTCCTCCTGAATTTTGATTTGTGTGGGGGTGAAAGCTTGCTTTTTCTCCAGTGCTACTAAATCTAATGGAAATGTTTCCACAGAGTAGAAACAAGCTTCATTTCTGGAACAGCTAAGCAAACAGTAAGTTTGACTGTATAAACAGCAAGTTTGACAGTATGCAGGAAACAGGACTTTTTTAATTGCCACAAATATTTAGAAATGGAAAATGGAGCATAAATTGTCATAGCAGATTTAGAAAAAAAATAAATTCCTTTAATATACATGATTTGGCACATGCTTAGAGAAAATGCTTTACAGTGAGTTAGGCATGCTTTGTAATTTCAGTGTTCCTTCAAAGTTTATGAAAAATCTCAACAGTCTTAAATATGTCATGCTTTTTTTTCCCTGTTGACGCTTATGATGAGTAGAGAGTCTACTGAATATAATTTGCATATAAAACCATGCTGTAAACTAAACAGTTCTTTCCCTGTAGCTGAACAAAGGTACAATGAGCTGCTCAACAAACTGAAAATTAATAAATAAGTAAAAAATAAAACTTGCCAGTAAAAGTATCAAACGCTTAGCTTCCCAACAAATGTCCAACACTGAAACTTATTTCTAAGGTTTAATTTCTGGAATGGTAGCTTCCCACAGGTTGTTATGCTAATACAGCAGAGGGAATGTACAATTTGTGGCAAGCAAATATTGTATTTGAGTATGGAATTGTTTATTCCCCTCTCTTATGTGTGTGCATACATATCCTTTGGTAGAGCATTCCAGACCTCTACATATTTTTATATTATTTTCCTGTGTAAGAGTGTTAGGGCAGTAAAAAGTATGATTATAGTTGATCTTCTCGAGCTATACTGATGCTTATAATGGTTTCCTCTATTCCATGGAGAAGTGTTGTGTATTAGTTTAGCCTTCCATATATTTACAGCCTTTTAAAGTGAGAAGTCATTAAGTAATGAAGTAATTAATCTGGTTGTGTAATTTCAATCAGGAGGCAGGAAAAACTAACGGGGAGAGGACTAACATGATTGACAGAGGATTGCTGGAGATTTACATTGAGAATAACTCATTCTTCAAAACTTGTTCTGATGAAGTTGTGGGGTAAATCAAATACATGAATAATTAAAATGCAAAAGCTGTGAATTCTTACTGACATGGTAAATCTCTAACTCCTTCAGTGCTAATATAAAATCATTTATCTTAAAGGGTTCTTGTGGCTGTGAGGATATAAATGAAAGCTTCAACGTCTTGAAGACGACTGTTTTGATATTCAAGATCATTAATTTTGTGGCTTGCTTGATGCATGGAAAACTGTTGTGGAAGGGGAATGGGAGGTTTTCCGTAGGTCATCTCTTAGGTCTGTGGTAATTCACTCGATTGATCAAAGCGGCAAATTTCCCAGTAGTTTAAATGTTTATGCAATTCTGACATAATACAAGCAGCTAAAAATTCTGTGCTGGTTGAAGAGGATACCTTTGATTTCATCTTACAGAAGAAAGAAAATATTGGACACTGACATACCTGTGATTTGGAGCAAGTGTGCAGCTTCAGCCACGTAACTACAGTTCTGGCTTTCTTACAACCTTCTTCTATTCAGATGAGGTTTTAGAGTATGAGAATGCGTGTGTAATTTTTTTTTTCTGAAACGAGTATATTTCTGTAGTGAAATACCATTTTGAAAATTCCTTCTTCCTGGTGTTTGTCTAAAAGAGTGTCTTTCACTGGCATTGTTAGTGGATACTGTAATGAGAAAGTGCAAGATATGGAAACATCATAAAGTACAGTGGGGATGGATTCTCCTTCTCTGCATCTGGGAACTCTCTGCAGGCAGTGCATGGATGAAGTTACTCTGACCCCTCTTCGTTTACCCCCTCAGAAGTCAATCAGAAGTAGGCCGACAAACACAAAAGAGCTTTAATGCAATTTGACATTTGTTAATTTCTTCATACTAACAAAATATGCCTTAGTTCAGAAAGATCAAGCAACTTTCAGAAAGTTATCGAGATTAGAAATCTACTATGCAAGTGACCTAAATGTTGCTTGCTACTATCCCAAATTCTTTACCCTTGGGAAAGCAATCGTGGAGGAGGCCTTGAGAGTGGGATGGATGAGGTGGTAAGAGATCAGCTTCACATGACTGATCTCTGCAGGCCAAGCTCAAAATACAGGGACAGCTGCAGCAAAGTCTTTTTCCTACCCCCTGTAAGTGTGGCTTTTAAAAATATGAGGAAAAGAAATGGAACAAAACTTGTTTGACTGTAATCCCATACAGCTGGTGCAGGTGTTGCAGGAATGGCATGATGCAAAAGGACTTGAAAGTCATTAATTAAAAGAAAAAAAAAAAATTTAGTTTCCCCAAGGGAAAACATAGGGAGACTTTTCCTAGCAGTCAGTATAAATGCAAACTGGTGAGGCAAGTGGGCTTGGCTTGTGAACAGAAGTTATCTGACAGCCTTCCATTACTTTCCAGTTCCTTTTCAACTGCGTCAAAATATATGATGTTGAATTTTTTTTCTTCCAGTACAGGAATTAAGGTGTGTGAGGAATCAAAGGGACACCCTTCGATTATTTTTTGAAAGGTACTGCCTTTAAAATATTCTCTTTTTGAAAGCATGGGGCAGGAGTGTGAAATGTGTGTGGTCGCATCCATCCCCACCCAGGTGTAACGCCAAGTGCTTCGTCTGTGACAAGTTGCAGCATGCTCTCTTACAAGGGGAAGAAAACTCTCCGTTCTCCCTTCTCTTGGTACAAAAAGATGTATAAAACTTGTTTGGGTGGGACAAACTTTCAGCAGCCTCTCCCGGGGTTTGATCAGGGCTGCAAAACCTGTCTTGGTTATAACACACAGGGTGCCTTATGCTCCGGTTACCTCACCGTTGAAATCTGCAGCCCATTCATTGCCACACAGCCAGGCACAGCCTTGGGTGGGATTAGCGCTTATTGCGGAAGGTGGTTCAGCCCGCCTACAGTCAGTGCCAGCGCCGGTTCTGCCGGCTAGGTTGCAGGACATGCTCATCCTGTGCAACACAGGTGCCTCGTCATGGACAAAATCAGCTTTCATCTCTCTTTTTTTTTTTGGTACACAATATTGCCCATCGCTAATTTGTAAGGATTGGGGAGGATAATGAATTACATGCTGATTTTGGCAAATTACCATTGATAATAACGCTGTTCTCGGCTCTGAGGGGGTCTGCAGTGACAGAAACTGATTCTTAATGAGACCATTTAATGGATTTGCTGGATACCCATCCCAAACTAACTTTCAGCTGTAAAAGTAATGAATTTTCTGCAAAACTTGCTTTAAGAAGAGCTATGTCCTTGCCAAGTGTCTGTAGCCCTGATAACTGATTGTGTTTTGTCCTTCTAGAGGCCTCCATTGATTATCTTTCCACAATGAAGTTCGTGAGTGCTTTCTGTTTTGCAGAGGGCAGAACACTTTTTAACCCTCTTCTTCCAAGAACCATTTTGGCTGGCAACTCTCCTGCAGCTGCCATGAAATGTGGTGTGCCAAGGCGTGTTACCCATCTGCTGTCTATAGCACACATAGCCTCAGGGTGCTTTCCTGTTTTTCTCCTCCTCTTCCCCCTTTCCTCCTCCCTTCCATGCTGCTCAGGGATGGCTGCACAGATTTTCCCAGTATGCATCAATGCAACCATGGCTAAGCTGTATGCAGTATAAACAAACGTGGTTAGAAATGGCAGAAGAATTGCTTGGGTAGGTAGAAACTGAGCTATGTTGTTTGGGAAAATGGTTGTGCCTCCAACTAATTACAAAATAATTGAATAAGCAGTTGTGTTGCCTCACTGCAAGCTTTAAGTATGTGAAACACGATCTGTTTTTTAGTGCTGAAGTTTGCTTTGAAATGGAAAACGGAGTAAATAACATCTGGATCCAGCATGATCCTAAGATGTTTTTCAAGGTTCCTCACCCTTCCTCCTTCTCGTTTAAAGCAGGATATTCTTGTGCACCGAGAATACTGTACTAGAAAAATGCAGAATTTTGTTTATATTGTTCATATTGTTCTGTTCATGTTGTTTTATTTTGTGCTAGACAAATAGCATTTCTGAAAGCTTTCTGTAGTGTGCATATAGGAAAGGCAATGCTGGAAGGTGAGGTTAAAAAATACAGAATAGGCTGGAGGACTTCACTTTAAGGGGGTATCATGAATGGTAGGGTTTAATCTGTTTTAAACACAAAGAATTCTACCCCAAATAGTTTTGAGGTAAGTACAACTTTTTAGGAGCCACCATCTTGAGAATGGAGCCTGTGGTTTACTTCAGAGTGAAATGACAAGTGGCTTTAGTGGGTTTTGTTCCAGCTTTCTCTGCTTTCTTCGCCTTGGCCTCAAGTGTTTTGACATTTGCACAGCAGTGATGCATCAGCAATGACAAGTTATCTTCCCCGATAAAGAAGGATGCAAGGGAAAGACGAATGCTGTCGCATCCCAAAGATCATCGTGCAGATTCAGATGCTAACAATGGCAAGAGCGTGTCAGCCATATCTAGGCACAGGCATTGAGGAGTTGTTATAGCTGAATGTAGCTGTCAGTCCTCAGGGTGTAGAAGGAAAATTTGTCATTGACTTTGCTGAAAGGCTAATATCTACTCGTTCTTGAAATATTCCTCAAAAACCTCCAAGTTAATTCTCTGAGAGGTAAACAGGTAATGTTGGTTTTTTGGTTTTTTTTCTGAACCAATTTTTAAACTTCAGACTAACTTTAAAAGGGTTGGTGGAAAATCCATTTTCAGAGTTCCTGGAATGTGCCCATTATTCCCAAAGGGTAAAAGAGTTCCTGTGCCAAATTCAAAAGAGTGGCAAGACATCTCATTTTAAATTGGTCCTCAGCGAAGTATGGATTATTGCTTGTTCTGGCCAAATTAAAAATTGTAGGAAAGAGGGAAAGTGTTTTCTGACAGGTTGTCCCTCATTTGTGAGTAATGCTACCATCCCAAACTGGTTGCTCTGTCACATCACTTCAAGTTAACTGTTCCCTTTGTTTTGCTCCAAATTCTATAGTATAATATTAAGTACTAACTTCCCTCTGCTTTAAAAGGAAAAAAAAGTATATATATATTTCATCAGGATTCTTGATGTTTTAAAGAGAAATAGAGAAGCCAGAAGACTACCTTTCAAGGTCAGTAATTGATGGGATTTCTATTCAGGGAGGAGTTTGGCTTGTTTAGTGTAACTTTGCAGCAGAAATATGCATCTCATTATTTTATGTGTCTATATTTATTTAACTTCTGGCCGTGCACTTTAACGTGCCTGTAAAATTCCTTTTAGTCGTGCCTGAGATCAGACTAAGCAGGTAAGCATAGATTTAAATGCATAATAGTGTGGCTTGGCTGAGGTTGGTTGACTGGGGTTGGCTTTTAATTGAAAATGCATAGAAATAAGAATTAGTAATTTATTTAAAACTGAAATCTCCTTTTGGACAGCACTAGCAATTTTTCTTTATGTTAAAAAGAAAGAGGGGGTTACTGAGGCATTGTGTCCTCTGCTAGGTATCTGAAACAATTTATGATTTCTCAGTGGTCACTGAGTAATTGCTTGGACTGTGTTGGAAATAGGATTTCTCTTTAGACACCTAGGAAAAAAGGTGTTCAGAAGTTCAAGGACTTTTGAAGGCAAAGGAGGCTTACATACTCAGGAGAACTTGGTGATGTGCATGGGCAATGGACTGTGGCCTGAAGGAATTGAGAGAAGAAAAGCAGCTTGCTTCTGCTGCTTCACTCTGCAACCTTGAGCACCTCTTCCGCATCAGGTTTGCCCCTCAGAAGAAGAGCATCTGCTTAACTCATGCTAGCCCACCATTAGCTGTGGTGCTAACCTGCCTGCACAATGTTTTTTGAACGTAAAGTGACTTAAATATTAACTGTGTAAAGATTTGTGCATGTGCTTTAGAGATGGGTAATTGTTTTTTAATTTTGAGATTGCTAAACTATTGAGGAACAAAAGCTTTAAAGCCCAGATTTTGAAAGGAGTATCATAAGCATTATTTCAGCTGTAAAGAGCTTCAGATGTTGACTTTCGTGCTTCCTCTTGTGTTAGGTGATTAAGAGTTGCCTAATATAGTACTACAAAATCTTGTATTCTTGGGTAGGGCACTTCTGAAAAGGCTGTCTGAAGTTGATGGTACAGGTAATTCATTTAAGTCAGGTATGAGCTGACAACAGCAGTTGTTATCCTGAGAACTCTGCGCTCTGAACCTTCATCTCCAAATGCATGTACCCCTCATATAGGAATAATGAATATACACACAGGACCACATAAAAACACAATACAGGAGCCTGTAAACAGAGAAGACAGGTGTGAAGGAAGGGTATGTAGGAGATAACAGGACTTCAGAAGATGGCGAGCCACAATGCTGTTCTAGTTTTGAAGACTTTTTTGATGGACTGCAAGGCTTACAATGGTGTGTGGATCATCGTGGAAAACCAACGTTGTGGAAGTGTGGGGGATAGTTTTCTATTTTTCCTTACAGGACTTGAATAGAAGATTGAACACACTGAGTGTTTCACCAGCAACTAGCTTATAAAGAGGCTGAGCAGAAAGGGATTAAGGATCTGAAAGTTAAAAATCTATGTAGCATTTTAATTCAAATAAACATTAAATCAGTCCTAGTCCATTAATCTCCCATTCCAGTAATCTTTTTGGCGGGGGCAGAAAAAAACATAGTCAGAAGTAGTTTCCAGTGGTGCAATATTACTTTGTGCCTATGGGGTGACTTCCCCCACATATCTGGTAAAGGTTCATTTAGTGTGGCTTTCCTGGCCCCTTGCTCTGTGGAACAGTTCTCAGACAAAGCGAGAGAAACAGATGCATAAGGAGGTATGCAGTTCACCCTAAGTTATTTAAAAAAAAAAAAAGTATAGCAAAACTTAGATAACATTGTATTTTGTATGAATTACTAGCAGTGGGGAAGATACCTCACCAGACAGGGAACGGCTGTCTCTGATCAGGCCAGGGAGGAATTGAAAAAAAGAAAAATGTGTTTAAAATTATAGAAGTTATTTGGTTTGTCACTAGTTTATACATGTCAAATGTAAGTTATGTGAGTTTCTTTGCAGTAACGATGTGGTTAAAAATAGTTTATAGTAGGGAATGTGTTGATACTCAGTTAATCTGTACAGCCTACAGCTGTTTCTGTCTCTGTAAACCTCAATAAATACAATGGTTGGACTAGAGGAATGAATAACTTTGGAAAAGCCAAAAGCTTCATTGAGAACACCAGAAATTTGAACTGGATTTTATTTGTTGTTTTGCTGCAGATAGCTCCTCCCTCCTTCTGAGAGAACTTAGGTTAAAAAAAAAAGTAAAAGATTTTTATGATTATTACATTTTTCTTCTATTTTCTCTGTATATTCTATAATGTCTTTCTCTTCCTTGTATTTTCCCTACTGCGTGCTCTGGAAAGGCCTTCTGATTCAGTAGTTGTGTTATATCATGAGTATTCATAGAATCACAGAATGGTTTGGGCTGCAAGGGACCTTGAAGATCATCTAGTTCATAGAATCATAGAATCATTTACGTTGGAAAAGACCCTTGGGATCATCGAGTCCAACCATCAATCCCACTCTACAAAGTTCTCCCCTACACCATATCCCCTAACACCACATCTAAACGACTCTTAAACACGTTCAGTGATGGTGACTCCACCGCCTCCCTGGGCAGCCTATTCCAGTGTCTGACCACTCTTTCTGTGAAGATTTTTTTCCTAATGTCCAGTCTAAACCTACCCTGTTGCAGCTTGAAGCCATTCCCTCTTGTTCTATCGCTAATTACCTGTGAGAAGAGACCAGCACCAGCCTCTCTACAGTGTCCTTTCAAGTAGTTGTAGAGAGTGATGAGGTCTCCCCTCAGCCTCCTCTTCCTCAAATGAAACAGTCCCAGCTCCTTCAATCTCTCCTTATAAGATTTATTCTCCAGGCCCTTCACCAGCTTCGTTGCCCTCCTCTGCACTCGCTCCAGCACCTCAATATCTCCAAAACTGGACACAACACTCAAGGTGTGGCCTCACCAGTGTTGAGTACAGGGGGACAATCACCTCCCTACTTCTGCTGGTCACAAGTTCCAACCCCTCTGCCCTGGGCAGGGACACCTTCCACTAGACCAGGTTGCTCAAAGCTCCATCCAGCTTGGCCTTGAACACTTCCAGGGATGGGGCATCCGCAACTTCTCTGGGCAGCCTGTATTGCTACAGCATGTTATTTTGCCAGTGGTCCCTGTAGAACAGTGAGAATTGGTGGCTGTAAAGTGGATTAATAAATAAGTTAAAGGAGCTGGCATTCACAGAGCTGTATTAGTACCCTATCTCTCTTAGTACACCGTATCACAAAACAATTGCAGGAAAGCAATAGATGCAGATTTTAATCAATCACCTCGCTTCAGCATTCAGTAAGATTTTTGCTGCATTGGTCGTCTGTGGAGTTGTCCCCCTGCGGCATCATGCGGACTGTTTGCTGAGCGTCTTCAGCCCTGCGTGCTGCAAAGACAGGGGAGCAGTGATCTGGGAGGTCAGCCTTCGTAGTCAACTTTTCAGTGGGTTGGGGGGATGAAAGACCTTGGGTGACAGTACCTTAGCAGATGGCCAGTGATTCATGATTCTTGCAAGGCTATTTCATGTTCTGGAACTTATTGACGAGGCCCAACAGTTGTATATCCGACCAATAAGTTGTATATCCTACCCTACTGACAACTCAAGAGTTACTGAGGTTTTAAAACATATACCTTTCTTTAGCTCTGGATTTAAAAACTAGAATGGCCTTGCATTCCCTGTAAATACTTAGCATATGTTCAGAGTTGTGGTTTTGGACAGAGTAGGTATTCCTGTTACAGAGTGCAGGATTTTGGTGCAGGAACTACATGTTTGTATTGCACTGTGGTTTTGGAAGGAGCAGATCTGGGAGGAAGGGTCAGAGGAAGAGGGGGAATACTAGAAAAAACTCCTCTTTAGGGAAGACAGGGAAGGCAGGCATGTGTGTGAATTCTGCATGCAGCATTCTCCTTCAGCAGGTTGTTCTTCTGCTGGAGAAATCTCATAGTCTGGGTCAGGGATGGACAGTTGTGCCCTGGAGAGACAAGGAGCGCAGGAGAATGGAAAGTAAGCAGCACTAATTCAGCATGCTGGTCAGCAGAAAACTAACCTGACAAAAGAAAGAGTTCTACTGTGCTAGTGAAATGAATCACTTGAGTCAGACTCAGAGGGAGAACCTGCCTAAGGAATAGGACAGAACTGCATAGCAGTGGTAATTTGTCTTAATTGTTTTCTGTTTTGACATTCACTGTTTTGTTCTTCACGCAGAGGAATTCAGGGAAATGCTGCATGCTGTGTTTCAGTGTGCAGTTGCAGAAGTCAAATTAATTCTTAGGCAATGGAGAGTGAAATGTAAAATTATTCAGTTTCATTTTAGGAGGCAGGACATGTCCATGCTTCAGTCCATAAACATAGTCTTGTAGAGAGAAGACCTTTAGGTGTGCTCAAGATCGTGGGTTCATTCTTTTGTTCATTTGTTGTAAGCAGTAAAAACTGTTTTCATCGGATTACAGTTAATCTTGGGCACCTGTGACCTTCTTTCCTCCTGTGTGATAAGGAAAAGGTAGAATCCATGCAGAGGTTTTTCAGGCACTTCTGTCTGGGGTACTAATAGCTATTAATACACCTTAAGTCTGATTGCTTTCCCTCCTCTCTTGGGAAGCAAGAGATTATTTCGTTCTTGACTCTAACACTCTGTCCATG
The DNA here is from genome assembly GCA_013396915.1 of Stercorarius parasiticus. NCBI lineage: Eukaryota > Metazoa > Chordata > Aves > Charadriiformes > Stercorariidae > Stercorarius > Stercorarius parasiticus. Next base: position 242,466 of record VWZL01005077.1, read on the forward strand.
TAAAAATGTGCATGTTTAGAAAGAAAATCAACGTTTTTGTTAGCAAGCTATTGGTATGCTTATGTCATTTAATCTGTGTGAGTCTGGTTTCCAAAGTAGTAGATTGTTGTGGAATTCGGGAGATTTTAAGGTCACAGTTCCCAAAGTCACCAACCCCATGACAGCTCTGCAGGAGTTATCCTATGTCTACTGTAGAAAGGAGAAATTTATTCCCAGGCTAGAACTTGCTGTCGTGGCGGGTGTAGCAGGCAGTGTCCATTAGGTGGCTCTCGGTTACGGTATATACGTTTTAAGCTACGCACAGGGTAACTTTTAAGAGGCAATAGCTGTGTTTTGTGCCCTGTTGCGCAGTTAGGACGAATCAAGAGGCCGTAAATTCAGACTTTCTCAAAGGCTAGCGGCTCTTGGTATCCTGAACAGCTCTGCAAATACTGCCTTATCTCTGTTTGTTTCCGTTGTTTATAAACTGCGCTCTGTTGCAGGCTCTACAAGTAGAGATTATAAAATGGTTGGAGATAGTATTACTGTCAGTTACAAGGCACTGAAAAATGATTATGCTGATTCATTGTGAAAAGTGTCTTTTTGATACGAAGAAGCTGATAAGGTAACATAAGCACTAATGGGGGTTGTGGCTCCTTCCTAAGTGGAGTAAGGCTGCTGCAAAATTCAAGCTGTTTTCTTGTTTGTGCCTTCAATTAAAATCTGGTACAGAAAGGAGGGAGCCCCGTTCCAAGCAGCAGGTGATATGCACGCTTTTGAATGTGCAAACATGCTGGAGCAACCACAGAGTGGACTAATCTGTCCCTTTCCGTTCCTTGGGCAATTAATCCTGGAGAATAATGATTACAATTCAAATACGCGATGATTACCACAGGCATGGTTATATGCTTTGCCCACGATGGTTTGGCTGATTTTTTAGATGCTGTCATCCATGTAAAGCATGGAAAACACTGCTGAAACTGCCTGCCACAATGCTGTGGGTGCTGCCACAGGTGCTGCTCTGAAGATTTGTGGGAGAGGGGAATAAGGTCAAGGCTCTGTGTGATAGTCCCCCCGTCCCCAAGGCTGCAGCAATATGGTACAGCCACAGGCTTTATTTCTACATCTTACAGATGCCTGCACAGAGGAGCCCAAGGATAAGCCTTGGAAGCGTTGACGTGCCTTGATTGTGCTTTGCAAGGAGGACAAACAAACCTTTTTGGGGACAGTGGAGGGAGGAAGGGCACAAGTTTCTTGTGGATTCCTCGCTGTCATCTGGAGAGCTGGCACAAGGAAGAGCGGGTGGGAGATCTGGCCGGCAAAGAGGGAGGGACTGTGTTTGTACCTCCCAGATTTAATTTGGAGTAAACCGTCCCCAGAGAGTCCAGCTCCGTGACATCCCCACATGCCCGCACACCAGCCCGCCTGCCTGCGTGTGAATGGGGTCAGGGGACTAAATGGTAATAAAACCAGCACTCCAGGGGGAAAAAACCCCAATGTTTTCTAGCTGTTCATCTGTCTCATCAGCTTACAGTGAGGCACCTGGGGAGCAGCTGGGTCCAGGCAGAGTGGTGGGGGTGGAAAGACCTCTTCTTTTAGCAGCCAGTGTTGGGATCAGCTGAGGTGTGTTGCAGGACTCCTGGTTTAAGGACTGATGCTGGCCATCTGCACGGGGACTCCATGCTGTCTGCTGTGCTCTCCTGCTTTGTCCGGGCAGCAGAGATGGTGGTTTTCCTCGCAACTCACATGCCTGTGCACAGGCCACACTTCTTGAAGGAAGAAGTCTTGGAGGAAATGGGGACTTTTTTCCTTTTCAGCATTTGTATCAAATGTCCTTCTGAAGGAAAGTAGGGCTGCTGGCTTGGATTTCTGTAAGGGAGGAGATAAGCTTTAGAGAAACTGAGATCCTGAGAATCGCATATCGGTGGCAAAATGGAGACAAACTACAAGGAATAGTGTTATTTATTGTGGATTCTTGGTGCCTTACCAAGAGTCAGTATGCAGATAAACTTAACCGGAGTTTTATTTCGTCAAACATACACATTTTTTTACTGGATCTGGTATACTTTATACCCCCATGTCTTCTGTGACAGCACATACACATCACATGCATATTCTATGTAGCACTGCCAAAATGGTTTAATTTCTGAAAGGCAGCTTGTGTACCCAGTCGTTACTTGATTCTTTCTGTAGGATATATGGATTATAATAAGAGTTTGCTGTATGGCTTCAGTCATTGCACGTTACTAATGGACAAATGTTCCACTGATGGAATGTTCTTCTGTTATGAGAATTTAGTGTTAATCCCAACAGTGTTATACTTCATGCTTGAGACCGTTTTCATAAATCTTTGTTACAAGCCTGTCACCAGATGCATATAATGTATGAAGGAAACAGAAGACCCTAGGCACACAGTGATCATAGAAAAATTAGTCTAAACTCTGTCTACACAGGAAAGACAATTTGGTGGCTTTAATGTGCTTGGGTGAGTTGAAACTCATTGTTTCTTCTGTGTTTACTGCAGACTTTTAATAAAGAGAATTATCTTGGCAGTGCCGTTCTAGATTTTAGATGACAGCAATGACAGATATTAGAGAAACTTCCTTGTTGTTTTTTTTTTTTGTATTGGGCTTTGCATATATCTGTGTGTACAAGTTTTGAGTAATGAGAAGGTTAAAAGTGGCATCCAAGCACTGTCTCTGAGTGTATACATTGGCTTCTTGAAGAATTCTGTCAGTCTTTCTATTGTCTCCTGGTATGTATGCATAAAAGCACAACTTGCTTCCAAAATAGTCACAAGTTTTGAAACTTGGCTGTAAGGTTTCAGAAGCATGGTTCACTTCACGCTGAAAGCATTAAAGGCAGTGATATATAGTGGGACGGTTCCCAGGGCTTCTGAGCCATCCCTATCAACACTGCCAAAAATGTTCTTACAAGGGGGAAGACCTTGGCACTCATTTATGGACCACTGAGGCTTACAGCCTGGAACTAGATGTAAATCAGAGGTATGCTGTGGTACTTGCCCTCAGCCCAGCAGCACCAGAGCGGGATGGATCCCATCCCTGGAGTTACAGAAAGCCCTCTCTCGCACACTTGCACAGTAGGGGAGCTGGCACTGTCATGACGCTTCAATACCTTTCCTAATTCCTGATGCCTTCAGAGCTCCAGACAAAGGCATGCCTCAAATGATTACAACAGCCATTCGCTGGTAGGCACTTTGAATGCTGTGTCATCCCTGAGTCTCCTTCTGTGCTTGCTTGCAGAGCAAGTCTAGAAACCCGATGAGAGGAAATGTGGCTTTTTTATCACTGCGCAGTACTTTCTGTTAAGCACCATGTCTTTATGAACGTCCCTCCATGGGCCACCCAGCCTCCTTTGGCTGCAGTGGGGCATTGCCTATGCCATTGTGCTCAGCAGCATCCTCTCAACATGGTGTTACCCTAGGGGTGCTCCATATGCCCTCCCTTCTCTCACCCTCCTGTTTCCCACCCCTCCCAGCTATGTCTGTTCTACAGGATGGAGTGTCCCTGGTCAGTCTTCCCAAAATGTGCTGAATGAGTCTAAGGAAGAAGTACAGCCGTCAAGACAGATACTGTAGATGAACTGCTCTATTAGCTGTCAGATGCCCTGTAGGACTGCCAGAATTTTGACCCATGTGGAGATAGGATTGTTCTTAATCTAGTCTGCATTGGATTGTTTTTAAAAAAAAAGTGTATTAATATTGCACAATGTTAATACTGTACGAATTGTTCTGCATTGGCTTCAATATCATAGGCAAGAGAATTAGACTAAGGATTTGGATGTGACTCATTAATCAGTCTCCTGCTAGCCTCCCTGTCTCCTAGTAAAGAAACCACAAGGGGCAAGCTGGGCAGAAAGTTGAGTATAGATGGGTTTCATGGGCTTGTACAGTAAGTGCAGTTACCGAAACCCAGATATTCGCCTATGGCATTTGTGACAAGGACACCACTGATACCTGGGTGAGAATCTCACACTGCGCATCAGGTCTGTTGCCCGATGCCCCTCTGCTCTACCCACAGAATTGAACTGTGGGCAGATGAGCAGCTGCCTCTGGAGCCCTGGCGGGAAACAAGCACATCTATGTCCCCAAAGGGCTTTTCACAAGTGTCCAGGGAGGACTGTGCATGACGGCCTCCATCGGTCAGAGGGCTGCAGTTTGGGACTCATGCTTTGCTCTCCTGGTAAACCTGTGTGAACAGTCTTTTAAGAAATACATTAAAGGCTTTGCTTTCTAAATGTTAGAATATTCTGGGCAGAAAACTGCCACAGAGGCTTGGCTTTCCTTCGGGGCTCTGCCCTTCCCTCTCCAAAAGCCCTGGTGTGTGCAGTAGGTAGCTCAACAGAGAAGGTGCTGCATGGAGTCATCATCAAGATATACAACTTAAAGTGAGGAAGAAAAGCCAAGAATGAACAAAGCAGCCTTCAGAGGTTCCCAGGAGTCTCTGTAACAGTCGTGAGGGTGAGCAGCCACAGCAGTTTGGCAGCAGGCGCCTCTGTTTTTCTCAAGAGCCAGGCTGCTTTAGGACTAAGCTATCAGGTAATATCTGTGTAAATCTGCATGAGTATGCCCTGAAGGATGTTCTCTCTCTCTGTTCAACAGGATGGCCTCCTTTGCAAACACTGTTTTTCATAACATACTGTGTATATAAATAAATCATGCTAATTAGAAAGGTGGGCAGATTTTTCCTCTCCATCTGAGAAGAACAAATTTTCAGCACAACGCACTGTGGGTGTGAAAAGGGCCTTTATTTCCTAGTCGGTGATAATCCCTAGATTTGCCAGGCTTCTCTCAAGAAATGTGTAGCTTACGTTAGGCATTCCTTAGCAAAATGCCCTATTTGTAGACGAACAACACCCCCACAAACAAGTTCTGTCTGTGGGCACTCTCGCACAACCTGACAGAGAGCTAGTCAAATATTTCCATGCCTTTGAAATTTAGTTAGTAATTCTGGATAAGTTTTGGCATGTGTCTGCGGAGATAGCATACAGAGCTTGTGCCTCCTTTGAAATGTCTTTCCAAATAGCTTGAAAATGTTAAATGTTGATTTTTTTTTAAAAGAAAGAAAACCAGAAAGCCAGCTGTCTGGAAAGCTTTAAGAGAACTGCAAGCTCACCACACTATCCTTAGGCTCTTTCTAGAGTTGCAGAGTTTAGCATGCATTTTTCCATAAAAAGAAGAGATTGAATACTTAAAAATAACACAGTCACTGCAAACCACTTCTGTTAATGCTGTTACCAGTGGAAGAAATTATCTGAAGTGGTGCTCTCCCTCTGTCACTTTATTCTGTCTTATTTGTACAGGTGTGGCTGTAGTGGATCAGGTCAAGGTCCACAGGGTTCAGTTTGTTCTCTGGCAATGACCAGAGAAAAGTGCCCAGGGAATATAACATAAAAACAGGGCAGGCACGTAATGCATTCCTAGAATATACCACCAGCCTCCAGCAATTTGCGGTCCAGGGCTTCCTCAAGCCACAGGTAGTTTCTTTCTTTGTTTCAGTAGCCCTTGGTGGACAAATACATTGTATTTTTCTTCCATCAGGTTTTTAAATATGTAGACTTTTAGCACAGTCAGTGTCCTATGGCAAGGAGTTTCATGGGTTGTTTATATGTTGTGTGAATGCACCCCATTTTTACTTTCCTTTTTTTTTTTTTTCACCCTGCCTGACGTCCTCTAGTTATTGCAAACCTGGGAAACATTTGTTCCCTGCTCGTAGTTTTCAAGCCACACATTTTCATTAATGGAAGTTTTGATTTTCTCTGATGCACCAGTAAAAAACTTGAAACAATAAGTAAAAAAATTACTGAAATTTAAATTAAAAAAAATACTGAAAATGTCAGGTGTGTGTTGGTGTTTATTGTACAGAATTTTTCTCTTCTGCCCAATCTTGTGTTAATAGATGAATACTGGGAAAAATACCTGGTTGTCGTTGCTGTTGCCAGAGGCTTGTTGTTAAACTGGTAAAAATATGATCATGGAACTTTTAAGTGCATTTTTTTTGTCTTCCATTTGGAAGTCTTTTGAGTATTTCTAGTGCTGAACAAGGAGGAGGGAGGAGAGCAGGAATCAAGGAGATCCTGTTCTGTTTGTGCATACATTAGCAGAGGTGAGGGGTTTTACATATTTAACAAAGACTTGCTTCTTGTTTTCATAGTATTTGATAGTCATTGTTTTAGTGTGAGAGAGGAGGAAACATTACTCTCTGTTGGTGAAATTCCTCTCCTTCCTTGCTGCTCAGGTTTGGTCTCTTAATTGCCGCGATACCATCAGTGTCACTACTCATCAGCTCTGCCTTCACATGGTGAGACCTGAATTGTCAATGTGGTGAGCTGGCCAAGGAGTTGCCAAGTCCTCCTCCCTCCCAGACCAAATGACTGTTCCCCCTCGAGCTTTATGGCTGATCACCTTTTCAGTAGGACTTGTTGGCAGGGTAAAATGTCGCTGAGGAGTGTCTTGGGTACTGAGTGACCTCTTACTGTCCCTCTGGGTTGTGACCAGCTGGCCACTGATGGGCTGCAGCTAGCCTGGACCTAGGAGGTATGGCAGAGTGGAGCTGCAGGTAAAGGTGAATTCATGGTACCAGCTGACTGCTGGGACTTCAAGAGAGGCTGTAAGAGATGACCACCATGGCTGCTGGAGCTGGTATAATGGGTGGTTATGGCTTTTGGGAGGCTAAAGCTGTTATTTTACCATGGTGTCTTCCAGACTGGGCCATTAGCCTCCTCCCCCTTTACTTTTTGCTGAGTTGGGAAAGGTGAGACTTTTTAGATTATTTTTAGATAAAAGCTCAACTGTAGGTAATGGATCTGTTGAGTTTTAGACAAAGCTTTTATGTTGCTGAAGGACAGCAGAAGGGTAGATAGAAGTGACTGCTGCCTCGTCCACCTACAGCAAGGCTTGGTCTGCTGGTCACAAAGGTGATGGGGATCTACCAGGCCCCTGTCTCTACTGTGGACCAGTTTACTTTTCTCTGCAGCGCTGTCCACTCCCCTGAAGCGAACTCTTTCCCATTACCAAGCAAAAAAAGCTTCGTAATTCCACTTGAAAGAAAGGTGCCAGACTGGGGCATGTCCACTGATCCAGCCTCTTGGGGCTGTTTAGCAGCAGCGGGGGTGAGCTGAGGGCTGCAGAAAACAACCGCTTTCTATGGTGGGGAAGCGTATATAGGCTCCTGTGCTTTTTTTTCCCTCCAAGGATTTTTAGGGCACAGCACAGAAAAACTATAGCAATTGATTAGAATGAAGAGTCTCCTCTTTGTGCCAGCAGCAAAGTATTTGTTGTTTTAAAAAGCTCTAGACTCCACACCTCTGTGTTTCTTGTAAATTGGTGGCACCTGTTTTCTTTATAACAAAACCACAGAACTTTTCATTCTCTTCTGGGGTGCCGTTAAGGGAGCGAGCATCACTGGATCACTGCTCTCAAGGTCTCCAGCCCCAAGGTGGAAAGGAAACTCGTGCAGAAGACTGGTTCTGAGGAGAGTCATCTTTTCCTAACAGGAAAACCACTCGGGTTCCTCTCTCAGAGGTGCTGAGCAAAGTAACTATGCAAGTGTCCTGCCTGAGAGCTGCGGGTAGGCAGGCTTAGTAGGACACCAAATCTGGTGTAATTTCGATGACTAATCCAGGGCATAATACACAATAAAAATGACAGTGAGCAGGCTGCTGATTTAAGGATTTTTTTTTTTCTTTTTCACTCTTACAGGTGTCTTTTTCAGACGCCTTACTGCAGGAGGGTGTTACACATTCCTGCTTTTCATCTAGAAAAACTCAAAACTGCTAAAAACTGGATGCTTCCAGGTGTCCTGCAGAGGCAGCGCTATACCCCAAGTGAAATGTAGACCTCATCAGATTTTAACATCATGTAACTGGGGCAGTTAATCGAAGAGATGTGTTTTGTTATTTTCTCTTTATGGGTTGATGGGGGGAAGCGGGCAGACTTCTGCAGTGGGTAAGTTACAGCATTTACTGGAAGTTTTGACTGCTGCTTCTGGGAGGAGCTGCATCTTCCCCTGCTCTGGATAGAGGCAGGCCCCCACACATAGCAATGTAAGTGGGGTGCTAAATGTTAGAGCCATGAGAATCCCTTAGTTAAGTAACAACTCAGACTAAAAAGGTGCACCTTTTTTTTTTTAAAAAAAAGTGCATTTTGGTACTAGGCAGTGATGCTTGAAACAGCCAGACTCAATACTTAGTTGGCAACAGGATTTTCTCCATCATCCCAAAAGAAGGACAAACAGCCAGTGTGGACCCCTCAGCACCCTGTGATGCCCTGGCACCAGGCTGTGCTGGCCGAGCATGACCAGCACTGCATCCTGCAGCTCTGCCTCGTCCTTGGCGAGTAGCTGGGGCAGAGACTGGCCCAAGGTGCTGCTCATTGCCTTGGCCACTCATTCCTGTCCCCTCACAAACCATCACGGGAAGCAGCTGCCTAACCCTCATCCTGCGCGGTTTGCTTCTGACAGCAACAACAGCCAGTGGTGCTTTGGCTGCAGACGTAGTGCAATGATTAGTGTAACAGGCAAACAGTAATTTTGTCGTAACATCTGCCACCCTCTTGGGGTGAGGCTGCGCATTTTCCCTGTGGGCTGACACTCGCTGGGCGCATTTCATTAAGGTTCCCAGACACACCCTGTTTTCTGTATAATTGATGCGCTTATTAAAAAGGGAGCAGAAAAACCTCTTCTGTTTCCAATACCTAATTTAATAATAAACTCTCATTTCTGTCTGTGAACAACTCTTTCCTCCCAGCCCTCATCTCAGATCTTTGGGTGTTGTGGTCTACAGTTACAACAGTAGGAGATATCTGTGTTGGCCATTGTAAAGAAAGGAGAGGAGAGTTTTTCAATTCTTATTTCCTTGTGCTGTATAGGTGTTTCCTTTTGGTGTATATGAGAAACACACTGGCAACCTTCTCACTTAAAAAGAAACTGCTAGTTTTAAATTTTTTTTTTTTTTAAAGCAACTCTTTGCACTAGATGGCAGTGTGGCTAGTTCTATGGGAAACTTGTTTTATTTGCAAAAATCATAAGAATGATGGTAAACAGTATTCAGCATAAAAAGTACTCTATAGTGATGACAAAAGCACTTCTCGACGCTTGTCCGCCACACATCCATGTTGAGGAGGAATGGGTATTCCAGGTCTGAAAAGCTTTGGTAGGAGGTGCCCGTTCTCAGAGTTGCAAATTACTGCATTTTTCTGCTTTTCATTTCCTCCTCTTACATCTCAGAAGAGCTGAAGTCCTGCAGGGCTGAGTGTTCATCTACTCACTTTTAAAAGCGCATTGCTATTGTCCTGCATATGTAAACCCTGAGGAGGATTCTGCTGAAGGAACAGGGACAATTGCTAAATATTGAGAAGTATGCTAAAATTATTGGCTCTGATTACACGAGCCTGGCCAAGGGTTAGCGGTGGATAAATAGGTGTATCAAGTGCAGATATCTTGAAGGAACTATCAAAATTAAGCTATAGTTAAGAAAAATATGGCATCCTTCTATATATAAAAATATCGAGTACCATAGATAAACTTAGTTAAATAACAAGATGCTTATCCTGTAACTTGAGCCTCAACATGAGAGTAAAATCCTAGTGAATGCTGGCAATCTTTTATTGAAATATAGTAGTGCTACTTTACATTGAAAGAAATTGAAGGGCAGACCTTAGTTGAGATCTGTATCTGAAGTTCCTTTCTGAGTAGGTGATCATGAACCTGTTAGATGCTTGAAAAAGTAAAGTTCCATGTTCTAAGCCGTTCATGCCAAAGCACATCTGTCTGTGAGATGGTGGAGTTTGTCCTCCTACATTTTTCTTCTTAGCAAGACTTTCCTACCCAGAGAGAGAAGGGGTTGTCCTGGAAAGAAACCTAAGATAATCAACGACATATCCATTTGCATTTTTATTTTGAGTTAGGAAAAAAAAATGCTATCAAATGTTAAGAAACTTTCTAATTATGCACAAGAGGTAGCTTGAGTAGAAAAAGCACCATGCGGGCACCTCTGTGGAAAACTTACTTGTCTTAGATACACAAAAGTGAATTTTCACTAGGTATTTTGTGGTCTGTCCTTTAGCTTTTATATATAACACAAAGAAGAAATTAAAATTAGTGATTTGAGACTGATGGTCAGAAAGGTTTTAAGGCCAAGTTAATTACATTGGCAGGAGAGAGAATTATGGAATTTTTAATTGCAAATAGGCAGCCAGTATCCAGATGCTTTTATGCTGAGGTGACAGCATCTTTCTTGGACTTGTACTAGCTGCGTGAGATAAAACTATGAAGGATAAAATTAAAACCAAAAAGGAGACAATCAACAGAAGGCATTAACCTTGGCTTGCAGACTATCAAAACTGACATCCATTAAGCAAAAGCCAAGTAATGCCTGTAGTGTTATGTGTGTCTATATAACAAAGGCTTTCAAATAAAAATGCACCTTCTTTTTGTAACAATACTGAGAAGAAAGCAAGCAGGTTTGGGAAAAATAAAATTATTTTATTGAAGTTCTTGACCTTTCCAATTTATTGAATGCGAAAATGTTTTAATCCTTAAGGCCAGTTGAACAGAAATAAAATGGTCAGAATGCTTAACAAAACAACTCTAATTTCCTTGTTTGCAGGGTCCGTATTCTTTGCTTGTCTTGTTCAGATGTCTGCTAGTTAACACATTGGATTATTCATTAATTTGAATACAACTGAGAGTTTATCCACAAATGTATGCTATTGGAATGAGTAGTTATTTCTCTATTTCCTATTGCTCTTTCCCTATATTTTATTATGTTTCTTAATATTAAGTTTCTTAATCAGGCAGAAATTGCAGTGTGGTATAGGCTGGATTAGATACTCAAATGCAGATAAAAATGACATTTCTTTCAAGCAAAGAGAGCAAATTGGATGACATTTCCTTGCATTCTCTAAGTGACTGAAAGGGGCAGTGCTGTGGCATGGTCTGCTTTTCAGTGCCGCAAACGAAAATTTACAAAATGCTGATGCTCTGTCCTCATAGGCAGTGATTTAAAGTATAGCTGTGGGAAGACGTGGCAGGCAAACTAGGAGGAGCACGGGCTTTACAAAGGAGGTTCTTATGCAATTGCTCTGCTTTGACTGAGCAGCAAAGCTAGAGGACTATGTGAAAACAATTACCACTTGAACGTGAAACTCTTATCTGGCTACTGCAGGGAATCTTTGCGTTTGGAAAAGGGCCCTCTTGTTGTAAGTAGGAGATAGCTGAGAACATAGACAAAGATCAGGCTCTTGCTGAAGGAGCATGCCCCGTCTAAGCAACAGCTTGTGATCGCAGCCTCAGCTAATGTTTCTGGCAGTTTTGCAGGCGGTTGGGCTGAGCGATGGTACCAGTCTGTGGTACCAACCGGGTACCAGCTGGGTTTCTCACCCCCCTGCTTCAGCTCCCCCCTTAGATGTGTCTCTGCCACAATTCACAGCCATGCTGGAAGTTGCCATCCTCCATGCCACTAATGAAATCAGGTTTGCGACTGCTTACAAAATGTCTCTTTTTGCTGAACTGTTAGACTAATTGATGTTGTGGTTTAGTGAAAGGTAGACACTGCGTTATTTCTTTTAAATGGTTAGGATTTTTCTTAATTAAATACAGAATAAAGCAATCTCTAATCTTACCATCTTATTTTGAGATAGATAAGGAGGTTAGGGCCACAATATATTGTGTGGTCACATTAGTGCACATTTATATAAGTGTCCAGCCATCCTTCTGAAGTGAGTCAGCAGTGACAGGTTTTATACAAAAAGTTAGGAAAGATATTCTGGCTAAAGAAAATGCAGTTGGGTTTGTCCGTAAACTGTACAGCATGTCCAAGTTTGAAAAAAAAAAAAAAAAAAAAAAAAAAGGATGCGTCAGATCTCACCTCATACTAACCTGTTTTCTCTGCCTGTCTTGTATTGGAAAAGGGCAACAAAGCTAGTATGTTTTACTTTTTCTCCTCTCCTTTATAAAGTATAAATAAATAAATAAATTGCCCACCCCCACACCCTTTCTGCTCTGTTTCTTTTTCATGGACTCCACAGTACAATTTTTGCACTGTAACCATTATAGGGCAATATGTCTGTAAAACTGGTTCCCTAGGGGTGCTTATTAAGAATCATTGCTATTTGTTTCACACTGCGGTACTAAACAAACAAACAGAAACCTCAACCCCTCCTCCCAACTTAGAGCGACAGATGACCTTCAACAGAGCTAGCAGTGCCAATGAAAAGGTTGTGGTCTACCAAAGATAAATGGAAATACATACATGCTATAATATAAAAGTTACAGAAAATTGTGTAATAGCTGGTTTACATTATGCCGTAACCACTGGGCTGAGTGTGCTCAAAGCCAAGTCTATTTTCTGTGAGTAAGAGGGGAGGAATTTGTTGACAGGAACAATTGTTAAATGCCAGTGCTTTGACCAGGGGCAAAAGGAAGCTCGATTTGTGCAGCTGTGTCTTGCTGATACAATATCTCCTGCAGAAGTGAAGCCTCTGTAGGAGAAGATTCAGTTGTTCCAAAGAAAACTCTGCTCCGTACTCGCAGCACAGGTTTTTAGGAAATTGTCTTGATTCGATACTGGTTGAATTAGTTTGAACTGAGAGGAGCGTACAGTTTCCTGGAGGAGTAGCCACAATACTTGGAAATGAGATTTGTGGTGCTTTTACCTATCTGTTGATTATTCACTATTTTGCAGTAAATAAGGTTGATATTACCACCAGTTTTCACACTGCTTTAGCCAGCTTTGCACTCAATAGTTGAAATAGCGCTGAAAACCCCGTTTTCCACGCCGATCAGAGTACAGATATATCTCATCACTCTCTACAACTACTTGAAAGGACACTGTAGAGAGGCTGGTGCTGGTCTCTTCTCACAGGTAATTAGCGATAGAACAAGAGGGAATGGCTTCAAGCTGCAACAGGGTAGGTTTAGACTGGACATTAGGAAAAAAATCTTCACAGAAAGAGTGGTCAGACACTGGAATAGGCTGCCCAGGCAGGTGGTGGAGTCACCATCCCTGAATGTGTTTAAAAGTCGTTTAGATGTGGTGTTAGGGGATATGGTGTAGGGGAGAACTTTGTAGAGTGGGATTGATGGTTGGACTCGATGATCCCAAGGATCTTTTCCAACCTAAATGATTCTATGATTCTATATGTACATGCGTATGTACGTATATATCTCCTCTTCTTTTTGTAAGTATTGAGAGTCAGACTACTCCATGGAAAATGCTTATGCCTTGCAAAATATCGGGGTCATCTGCAGCTGGATGGGTTGGTCATCACTCTGAATGCTTTGCCCAAGAGGGGCTGACCAAGCTTAGGAAGTGAGTAGCAAAGTTAGGGTTTACAGCTTTGAGGACTTGTGTTCTCCGGGTGAGAGAAATTTTGTCTGAAAGTTTTGGCCTCCCTTAACGGAGTTCGATCAATCAGTGAATTTTTTGGCAGTTATAACATTTGTTTCGGGTGGGTTACTCGCTGAGAAATGGACCCAGATGAGGGTGAGCCTTGCTGTTGACATGGGAGCTCTGATCTCAGCAGAGTGTGCGCACAGCCACTGCTCTGAACCTAGTCTCGACTCTGCTGTGAGCTCCCTGAAACAGCTGCTTATCAGTTGGCGTGGGTCACTGCTGGCACATTTTTACTGCTCATGCCTGGGAAAGTTGCGTGTTTGTGCATCCTGTACTTACCTATTGTTAATATTTCCTGTGACATTCTGTGAAATAGGTGGGAATAATACCTTGCCGCTTGCTGTTAGCTTTTATTTTATCAGCTCCTGGTACTCGCTGGCTTAAGCTGAAGGAAGTGGCTGGTCCAGAGGGCAGGATGGGGCAGCCCAGGCTTTGGTGTGGGGGCGTATGCGGGGCAAGCAGCACCCTGCACACTTACCTGCAGCAGGTCCCAGCGCTGTAGGCTTGTCGGGGGAACCAGGTTACTCAATTACTAAATTAGCAGTGTCTCCTTGTGGGTTTTTTAGGTTTTTTTTCGCTGCGGTTTTCACCCTCTGAATGGGCCTGCTGTGGGGTCTTATGATCTTGCAGGAGCAGAGGCATGGCAGCACAAACTATTAGTGGTGCAGACCACCAGCAAGATGTGTGGGAGCAGCCCACTGGGAAGGCTGGAAGTGGGGCAGGTCTTGGTAATGACCCCTTGAAATGTGCCTTTGCCATCTCCTGTGGAACTTCCCACGCTAAATCCAGGGGAGGCTTACAGATCTTACTGGTGCTTGGGTCAAAACTCTGAGGCTTTTAGGAGCGTAAGGGTGTAGCATGCACACCTAGCATGTTACTAGCCCAACTCTTCTAAGATCACTTCCTATACAGGATGCAATTGCTTTAGTGGGTTCCTGCCTTTTGAAAATCAAACGGCGTCCTCATAATTCCTTTAAATCTGCCCCTCGTTAGCTGAGGAGCCTCCATATTCATGTAGGCAATGTTCCTGGCAAAAATGGCGTGCCATTTGCTGTTTTACTGTGAATTGCATTGGTTAGGAATATTAGGCAGTCTACTGCAGCACCTGTGGTGTAGGGGCAGGAGCTGTAGTCTCGCCAACAGCAGAAGCATTTGCCTCATTACGCCCATGTAGAGACTGAGAAATTTTCTGAAGAAAGTTTGCTAAAACTAGCACAAGTCTGCCACAAGTCAATGTGATACGCTTTGATTTCGTAATGTACATAAACAACCCTCATTTAATCAGCAGATCTGGTAAGGTCAAGAGCGGGACTGATAGGACATAAAGAATAAAGACAATAAATCAATAAAATTAATAAATAATCTCCCCTAGCATTAGAGGTTGGTGTGAGAGAGTTGGCAGGAAATAATTAAAACACATTCACTGGGAGATTTGGTTATCTTTTATTCCTGTTATTTCTTCCTCCTACTTCTAAATAATGCAAATTCCCACCCATGCTATGACTATGAGCTGGTGCAAAACACATCTGGCCCTGAGGGATATTGAGAAGTCTGATGTCTGTTCCGCCCCCCACCTCCCTTCAGTGGCTGCTCGCTAGAAGTGTGCATTACTATGCCCATTGATAGATTTTGTCAAATTGGGGAATAAACTGTGTAGGTTCCACCTGATGGTGATCAGAAGCCACCTGCCTTGACACTAGAAAAAAAACCCTTAATTGCTCCACAGTGTCCCACAAACAGGTTTTAAGTGTTGTGGTTTGAATGTTAAAAGTGAAATTTTATTGCTGTTAATCAGTTTTTAGACGCTGAAGAGGTTGATACCATAAGCTTTTTAATGAGGTCACTCTCTGGAATTAAGAAAGTTTGGTTTTGTTTTTTTTAAAAAAAGCTAATTTTTGTAGAAATTGTGATCACCATTGGGTGCATGGGAGATAATATGTTTTTCTTGTGGAAACTATCTTCTTTTGTTCTGAAATACTCTGGTTTGGTGTTATTCTGAAATCTGAGATGCTATTTTTCATTGTGGTGGTCAGGTTTTTTCAAAGGTCGCTTATACATAGACAAGCCAATACGGCAACCACTCAGTGATACCGCGCCAAATTGTAAGTGGGTTGTGGAGTGAGTGTGTCCCGTTTTTGGAGAGAGGATGGCATTGGGTAGCCCCGACTGGATTTTGTTCAGATGAGCTCTGTTCAGTACTCAGCCGTGCAGCAGTTCGTATTGGTAGGACCAGCCCTTCTCAGGGCTGCAGAGGAAAGATCTTGAGCATCTGTCATCCTCCTAGCGAGTCACAACACAGCGAGCATGGTGGCTCATGAAACATGTTTTTCTACAGTATTTCGCTCTGCAGGATGAATGGATGAAACTAATAATGTTTCTGAAGGAGTGTCCAAATACCTTGGTGCTGCTTGTTGGTCTCTCTGATTTTATTTTGTCGTTCCTTCAAACTGATTAACCTATAATTTCTAATTAACTACAAAACTCAGTCTGCAGTATTTATTTTTACTGTAACTAAGGCCTTGAAAGTCATTCACAGGGAGAAATCAACTACGTCTTCAGACAGTAGTTGTCTCTTTCCATCAAGTTAGTCAACACTAACTTGCAGTATTTATCAACACTTTTTAATAAGATGAAATTTATATTTACAGATAATATTCATATACATAGAGTAGCTGTGATTTCTGGAGATTATTTTATTAAGTGTGTTATCTTCATTGTTGTTTTTGAATGCTATTATATTATTGCAGCAACATAAATACATACTGATCTCGCAGCTTCTGGGAGGGGCTGGCTGCTGTCTTCACAGGTCTAGAGAGTATAGGAAGTGACTTCTGCTCTTCTGTCCCACCTTGCCTCAGCAGCCTGTGTGCTGCTGAAAACCAGATGTTCTCCCAGCCGTCACATTCCTTCTGCCACTGCTCATTGCTGCGAGTCAATAAAACAAAGTGGCATTTCTTAAAGCTGTGTGGTTTTTTTGTTTTTGTTTTGTTTTTTAGCCTGTAATGCCTTTGCTTTCCCAGCAAAGAGCTGCCACCGCCGAATGTTATGCCTCTTCAGGTTTCGCCTTCCCACATACTTTGCTAATTGGCACTTTTGGGAAGGTTTGTGTCTGTAGCTTTTCGGGGCAGAGCAGCCGCAGGCAAAATGCTTCAGGAGGGGAGGTGATAGACTGGCGTTCACATGCACAGCTGTGTTTATTTCGATATGAGCTAAAAACTGTCCAACTCCAAAATAGACTACTCTAAACCAAGTCACCATATATAGGGATCAGGGTTTATGCGCCCGTCCTGCAGCACAGCCAGCTTGCCTCGAGCTCTCAGCAGAGGGACATAAAGGCCATGGAGAGCCGTGCATTCATGGGTGTCACTGAGCTCATGGGGAGATGATGTTGGGAGGCACTTTGAAAATACTGATGCATCTTTATAGTTCTTGTGTGAAAGGCCACCTCCTACTTGAGACAAAAATCACATTAGTTATGGAACATGAAATGTTGCTGTTGACACCGGTGCTAAGAAATCTGTTTTGACTGCTTTTTATGCTACTCCTTTCCCTGCATCTGGGAGCAGACTAGATCACAGAGAGGGATATTCCCATCTCTTGCGGATCGGGGATTCCCTGCTGTAATTCTCAGGGGTTCTACAAGTAGGTTTTGAAAGTCCTCTGCTGCTTTTGCAAGTCCTGCATGAACTCCCTAAGGCAAATGAAGTGCCACATACCTCTGAAGACCTGCAGTCCGCTTTTTGTAGTTGCAGCGTCCACGGCTTAGTTCCCCTTTCCTGTTTCTGTCCCACTTACTCAAGAATGTATTCTGGTATCTGACATGTAATATAAGATAGTGGCTGGTGACTTTGTTGTGATACTCTGCAGCGCGTTAAGCCCCCACCTGTTTTTTTTTTAAAAAAGCCACCAACTATGAATCTCAGCAGTAATCATAGCTACCTAGTAATTATTCCAAAGCAACTGTTGCTGACTGATTTATGCACCAAAAGACAAATACCACAATTCTATTAGAACTAGCTGAGAGCTGGTTTTAGTTGAGCAAAGGGAGAGATGCATGCAAAGTTGCGAGGTTTTATGCTGCAGGACTTCAGGGAAGGATGAAGTTTGCGATCCTTCAGTTCTTTATTCACTATCAGCCATGAGCGTAGTTTGCACGGAAGAATGTGGTG
Organism: Stercorarius parasiticus; assembly: GCA_013396915.1. Taxonomy (NCBI): domain Eukaryota; kingdom Metazoa; phylum Chordata; class Aves; order Charadriiformes; family Stercorariidae; genus Stercorarius; species Stercorarius parasiticus. Next base: position 260,027 of record VWZL01005077.1, read on the forward strand.
GGACTTGGCACATCAATTTGTGAGGTGTGTGGTGCCCAGTAAGGCTTGACCAACAGTTTAGATCTGTCCATGTTTACCATCTCCTTTCCTAATTCTTGTGGGAGTGGAAACAATGTAAACTAAAGAAGTTTCCATAGGAATTTTTTTACTTAAGTACCATTTATTTTTCTTAAAATTGACCCATAAGAAGCATGCCTTCCTTGATAGTTGCTGATGAAAATAGTGCTTGTCAATGTGTCCTTAAAGGCTCATGTGCTTGAGCTATCATATGATGAATTTTAGCTATACTTAGAAGGGAACTAATGCTGGCTTTCACCCTTAAAGAACTTTATTTTGATGTGTGACCTAGCTAGCCTTTTCTCATTTTTGGTCATGTCCTATTTTCATAGCAGTCATTGTTCAGTGTGATGGCAGCAGGTAAGAAGCCTACAGAAATCTGTTCATGCCCTCAGATAACAGAGGATAGCTTTCATATTTTGTGTATTCTTTTTTCCAATTCTATATGTGCTGTAAAATAATTAATAGTTAAAAAAACCCATTTGAATTGTACTATTCAGTTACATACATAAATATAGTCTACTTCTTAAATCAGAGCTTTAAAATCATAATATGCACACAGTGTTCAAGATTTCTGTTCTTAAGGTTTCTCTTCCACAAACTTTGTCTTAGCATTGTTTGCCTGACATTTCTTCTCTCTTCTCTTTACATTTTTCTGGTGAAGCAGATATCCTTTTGCTGTGTTGGAATCCTGTTGGATTCCAGTTGTTATCCTGTTTACAAGCAAGTATTTTGTACTGGTAATTCTGTACTGGTAAACTGTAGCATTTTTTGTACTCTGTACTTTTGTAGTCTCTGAAAATCAAATCATGATTTTCTCAACAAGGTGTTTCCCCACCTTAAGTGATTGCAGAGAGCTTCGACCTTGGTGGCAACCTTCCTCCCTGAAAGTGGAAATGCTTTTTTGAGTAGGGAAATATGGAATATTTCTAAATACTGTGCAATCTAATTTCTTAGTCTTTTGTTTACTGTACTGCTTAATGGCACAGCATGGGATATACCCTATGTGTAAGTAAGTATACATAAGATATGTAATGGCATTGAGAATATTTCCATTCCATAGAGAATGGAAAATGAAATGTTTACTTAAGGAAACTTTTGCCTAGCTTACATCTTCTCTGCTTTTGAAACTTCACTGCAGGCTAACGTCAGCATGCTGCCTTCTTTTTGTTCATTTTCTTGGCGATGTTTTGCTACTGGATGTAGATTGTCAGAAACAAAGGGCCAAACATGGATTAATAATTAGCACCAAATGTGTCAACAGAAGTTCAGTTGTAACCTCTGTGCTTGCTTTTGCTATTGTATTGTGAGGAGGAAACAAAAAAAGTCATTCCAGTACAGCAGAGAGGAGCAAAGGGTAAAAAGTTATTATTTCCTCACATAGTGATTACATAGCTTTAGAAAATTAAGAAATTAAAAGTAGGAGGACGAAAAGTATTTGCGAAGGCTTTTAATCATAACGTGCCATGCTGCCTTGTAAAATTTTTGGATGGCTGTTCTCTTCCCTCTTAGTAAAAATGTGTAGAAGTGTAAGAATTCACATTGCTGGCTTTTCGGCACAGGACCTGTTGTTCTGAGGAATGGGAGCAGGTGAAAATTAGGGCTGGTTAGCCACAGATAAGGTGCATGCACTCTTGGGGACAGAAATAGTGAAAATAAGTAGTTCCTCCAAAGAAGTAAGATAAGGGGGAAGGAGCTTCAGCATATCTAAGAACAAAGCCAGGGAGAGAACCTCTGTTGTAATACCCTTCTCCTATAAAAACATTTCTCAAGATTTAAAATCGGTAAAAGCTTATCTGTATCGCTAAAAAGGGGCATTTTTAGGCTTTGTAGGGAAATTACAGTGGCTGCAGAAGGGACCTTTAAGTTCTGCTCAGATCCAGAAAACCAAAACCTAAATCTTAAAAACTTTTACTTTTTAACTGACTGGGACAGACCTTGTTCAAATTCAGCTGCTCTGTTCTTGATTATGCATGGAGTGAGGGAAAAAGGGGGCAGGGATAAAAAAAAGACATATATTTTCTGTTTTGCAGTTGTTCCAAGAAGACAGATGGATCTGCTTTTAGCTGTGTATTGGTTCGTTCACTGCGGCTGGGTGTTTATAACACACCCATGGGCACTGGGGCTGGGGATGGCTTGAAAGACGGCTTAGCTTCCTGGGGAAGCGGGATGTGGATGGGAATAATCTCAAAAAAGAAAGTGTCCCTTTCCTCGGGCGTTGGTGGTATGGTTTGAGGAGGACATTCATAATTGTGTGGTGGCTTATTTTGCTCTCCAGATAATGCAAGTGAATATGAAAGCCATTCTTTTGTTACGAAGAACATCTGATTTAGTTTTAGTTTTATACATGCCACATGGTTTGCTGCCTAGGAGTGGCCTTCTGCGAAGAAACACATGAATCACATTGAAGATGCATTGTTTCATTGACAGTCCTGCTGTGTTGCTCTTCAGAAGATTAAGTTCTTGTATTGCTTTTTTCCCCAGAATTTGGTTTGTGGTGAAAGACACACTGCCATTTATTTATGTCTGTATGCTGATATGGTGACTGATAGAGATACATCTTATTTTGCTATTTCTTTGTTAATGCGCTGCTATCCAATAATAAATCAACCAGAAAGATTTGAAAGGTAATATGTTTATGGATCTCCATAGAAAGGTACAGTTTTTGCAGTTTGTGCTGGACTTCATCCACTGTCTCGGGGTTGTAGGAAGGTGACTTTCAGATTCATACATCATTTGGGGAATTACAAATTTGATTCTAGCTTGACATGTGCTGTAAGATATAGATGGCCCCATGTTTGTAGAACGTGTCTGCTCCTGTCAGCGCCGAGGTGTAGTTTTGGCTGACAGGCAGTCTGAAGGAAGGCCGAGTTTATCGGGATGTGACTGAACAGTGCAGAAACAAGTGCGGCACTGTGAGGCTGGATGCTGCGCCGGGCAGTGGTACCACACATGTCCCAGCAGCTCGACACTCCCTCGCCTGGTGAGCACCTCTCCTTCCTGGCGCCTTCTGCCAGCAACCAGATGCAAGGCTTAAGACTGGAATTTGTAGGTGAGAGACATAATTCACCAAGTTTTAATGCCCGGCTCCCTAAGGTGAAAAGTTCTTGTGCGATTAGTTGATCAGGACACTTTCATGTGCAGCGGCACTCTCAGAACTCGCCACTGTACAGCTGCTTGAAATAGAGGCGGGGCATGAGCATGAGAAGATGCTTTGAATAATTAATGTAAGTATTAGCTCACCCTCTCACTGAGAAGGAGGAAGACAGTTTATGTGAACTCGATGCTGACTTAAATTTCTCGGATAAAATTACAAAGTCCCTGAGCATTAGGAACAGGTTGTTTTAAAGTCAGTTTGACTAGTCGGCAGAGAGGAACGCCCCCTGTGAGGAACAAGTGCTTTGCCCCAACTTGTGGTCCCCTCCTTTGGGTGGGTAAGTTCTCTGCAGGTGGCCACATGCAGCAAGATGTTTTTGGCCACATGCAAGGCAGAGGCAACATGACACTTGCAGAAAGCTGACAAGTCTTTCTCCGTGAGCTGTTGAGCAGGAAGAGTTTGGAGATACCCAGCTAGCCTGGCTCCACCACACTCCACTGGAGGTGCTGCCAGACAGTCTCCAGTTGGTTCATGCCAGCTCCAGGTCAACATGTTAGTTGGGTTCGGTGGCTCTTTGCATGCTCAATAACAAGAGGTAATTTTGCATGTGGTGGGGTGGCTGGCAGGTTTTTGCTGCCATGAAATACCGTGCCCCTCCTGCCAGAGTATGCAGGCTTGCAGTCCACAGGCTGTGGTGTGGAGACGGTGGCTTTGGAGGAGGGACCAGAGAAACCTGCTCACCCTTGGGATGAATGCAAAAAGCCTTGGAGAGATGGTCTGTGGCCAGGGGAGGAGGCTAGAAAAACTGTGCACACATGCTGGCTGTTCCTATGAGATGCTGTGTGATGGGGTGTGGGGGGGAAAGCAGCCTGAAGGATGTTTCAGGTGTGTTCCCTGGCCAAGCTGAAGCTGTGTGTTTCTGGTCTCAGTGCAATGGAAAAGTTGTAGGGGTTGGGTTGGGGTCCCCCTGTGTTTCCAAAGGGCCCCAGCAACTTAAAGAGGAATGGGCCCATGTTAACATTGAGGTTGTAGATGCAGTCTAGCACTCAGTAGTGATGGATGTTGGCAGTGTGGGCTGTAGAGTTGCATGGAGGGTAGCTTTGCAGCCCTCTGTTGTCAACTGTGATAGAGGAAAAGTGAGAGGCCGGTCCTTTCAATATTGTCTTCTTGCTCCTAGAGTCTTCCATTTTCACTGTGGAAAAAGCCTATAATTTCTCTTTTCCTGTACGGTAAGGACTGATTGATACTGAAGTCCACAGCACCCATATCACTAGGAGAAAAAGGAAAAGAGCTGCTGGGATTTGGGTCTTGTTTTGGGGCAGGAAGTGGCACTTTAGGGCTAGATGGGGACAAAGCTGATCTGCTGCAAGAGCTGTGTCACGTAAGATACTCCTTCAGGTGGGACCACCATGGAATAGCTACATGGGCAAATGCTGCTAGACAAAAGTCTTCAAACTTACCAACTGTCCCACAGCATCATGGTTGAAATGGACGCCACCCTTTTGTCATAGGAGATTTTATGTTTTCTCTGACTATGTATAGCATCTCAGATGTAAAATCAGAAGAAGAGACAGACTAAGATTTGGCCATCTACCTCTAAAACTGCGTGTGAAATGTCACTGAAAACTAAATACTTGGGCACTTTGTAGAAGAGTTAAATTTGTCTATTTGCCAGAGTTTATACCGTAAAATCCTTGCAGTTTGTCTTAGATGTAAAGTCTAAATGAGATCGTAGTCCATTTCATAAGCTGTTTATAAACATCCTTGATTGGATTATTCATCTCAGCCTTCAAGTTTATCTACCTTTAAATTCACTTTAAATAAGTGAATTTTAAAGTATTGGGATCTGCAGGTGTGCTTTTATGGCTGTTACTCAACTTCTAATGTTTGAAGCCAAGAGAGTGAAAAGAATGCTGTGTTTTGTCCTGCTCCATTGAGCGAACAGATGTGATGGGTAGTTTATGTACAGGCTGTAGAGGAGAATGTGGAACTGCTTCTTGTGCCAGACAAGGTAGCTCCTGGGTTGTCAGCACTGGGAGGCCGCAGGTATACTGTAGCTGGCATGCATGCATCATCCCCAATATGAATTTGTTCCTTTCCTAACTTAACACCTGTTTTGGAAGCCTTTTCATTTGTTATTGGTGCTGGATTCGAGTCTTTGTCTTGTCAAATGAAAATGCTGCTCAGCACACATGTTGTTTCATTTCCCTCTTGAAGAATGATCAGACTGAACTACTTCACACCATAGAAGTCTCAGCCCTCCCGCTTCTCCACAAGAAAAATGTGGATAGCCCAGTTGCATCCTTTGGGCTCCCTGTCACACAGCAAGCATTACAACCCATAGCAATATCGTACTGGCCTGAATTCGTGTACTTTCATGTGACTCATTATTCACTGGCATAAACCAAAGGGAGTGTCTTCTACATCACCCATTAGGAATTTCAGGTATAAGAAAAAAAAAGTTGTTTTTTTCTACCCTGGATTGTGTTTCTTTTTCAGTTGACTTTTTTTTTCTCTAATATAAACAGAAATTGGTTTCTGAGTTACAAAACTGTGCAGGCTTCTGAAGGTGGGTTTTTTTGTGTTTTGCTTTCTAATGCAATGTAATGGCCATGATGTTGTCAGGAATGACTTCCAGAACAGACGGGTGGTCTGAGAACGTTTGCAGGGTGTGGGGGCCCTGCAGCACTGTGTGATGGGTGTCATCAGAACATAGCTGTCCGTGTTCAGGCTCACACCACGTGAGCGAAGATCATGCTGTTGCACCTGAGACATGGGCCACCAAGTCCACAGACTGGACAAAGAAAGAAAATTTTATCCTGGTTCTATATAGATGGGGTGTCCTCTTTATCGGGAGTGACAAAAGCATATGCCATCTATGATGTACAGAATCCATACAAAGACTTCCTTTTACCAGTGAATGCTGATCCTGATAGTGAGAAAATAGTGAGAGCTGACACTCCTGGCTGACAGCGAGTCTGCTGGATCTTGGGAGAACAGGCATGGTTAACTAAAGTCCATTAGGCTGACCTGATGTGTGTTTGGATACTGGGGAGGGCTGTGTCCAGCCTCAGACCTATGCTAGGGAAAGCTGCTTGTGCTGCAAGTTGTGTTTTGTTTTAACTCTTCACTTGCTTGACAAAAATTACTAAAAAAATGAGGCTTTCCTTCCCATGTATTAGGTGGTTGTTAGAGCCAAGCCCAGTTACGCTAAGAAAAGTATTGAATGTACTTTACTCCATTTTCTAAGGTTGTTCTTGCAGGTAATTTTTTAGTAGGATGCTGTTCATGACAAGGGTCTTCCGCATGGTGAGTATAGATGACAGAGTACAAACAGGGCAAGTAAAGTGATCTGGGGATGGGCTGTGAGAGAAGATTAAAGGTTTATAAAATCATGAAGGGTCTGGAAAAGCTGAATTCGCACTGATGTTCACCAAGTCCTGCGGTGCAAGAATTTGGTGGCACTCAGTAAAATCTGTACAGCATCAGTTTAAAACAAGAAAAAAGTATGCAGTGGAGTCACCATCCCTGGAGATATTTAAAAGATGGGTAGACATAGTGCTTAGAGATATGGTTTAGTGATGGTTTTTGTCAGTGTTAGGTTGATGGTTGGACCAGATGATCTGAAAAGTCCCTTCCAACCTAGACAATTCTATGATTCTATGACAGCCTGGGACTTCCTGCCCCACAAGGCAGCAGAGGCAGGCGGCATCAGCAGGGTCAGAAAGGGGCTGGTCAAATTGCCAGGTGACTTCTGTGGGTATTAAAAGTAGGGATATACCTTTAGATATTCCCAATCCAACCACTGCTGGTGCTGGGAGAACACAGAAGCATGGACCATCATCAGGCATGTGTCCTCTCCTTAAATGGTATCTCTTGTTGCCACTATTGAAAACAAGGTAGTCTAGATGGAGCATTTGCGTGGCTCCACAAGGTGCTTGTTATGTTTGTGTCTGCTGGGAGTATTTTGAAACCCTTCCCCTGTGGCTTGGTACCGGCAAGTCAATGAGTGGCTTGTGCAGAACAGCTGATTTCTTTTCTGGATCCTCCAGACCCACTTGGGATAAATCCATAGGAAGGGAAACTAAAACCCAACAGCTGATGGTAGAGCATTGCTGTCATCCTTAACAAACGTGGCAAAGCAATACTGGGGGAAATTCAGAAAATTGCTGGTCTATTTAGGGTAGCTGGAAGGATCCTGCCTTTGAAAGATTTTCATTTATGTCCATTTTCTGGGTCACTTTCTGTGCTGAAAGCTGGCCAGTAACACCCAAATCCCGTGCAGTAGATAGGTGGCTTGGGAGAGTGAAGTAGAAGCTTTGTAGAAGCTCAGCTCAGGAGATGAGGAGGAGACCATTTTGAAGTATGCGGAAGAAAACCCGTCAGACCCTTGTGTTACTGAAGGTTGTACATTTATTCTGTACTTGCAGAAATAACAAGGCAGGCAGATAGCTTAATGCAAGTCTGCTTAACATTGTGGGGAAGACAGTTTAGGACATCCCCATGGAAGAGACTAATCGTTAATTCCAACATAACTTGAGAATTAGAGCTTGGCATTGCAGTAGTTGGGAGTTTGCAGTTAAAAAGCAACGAAGCTCAGAGTTGGGTGTGATTTTCTTTTTTTTTTTTTTTTTGGTTTGTGGCAGAAGTGGGGAAGCATGTGCCCTGGCTGGGAGCACTCTGACTGTTCTTTTCTTCAGCTTGCTGACTCAGGTCCCAGAGTTTCTGAGCCATCACTCTCTTCTCAACAGAGCTTAGCTCAGCTTTTGCCTGGAGCTCTGCTGTGAAGAGAGACCTTTTACAGGCCAATGCCATAAGTGGAGGGAGTGAAGAAGGCAGGCAGGTAAATTCATGCTGACCGTAGACATATCTTGTTAATTAACTCGCCCATGGAAAGGATTTACAAGGCTGCTTCTGCTCCCAACGTACTGCAGATCCTGCAGAAAAAAAACCCCATACCATAGTGAGAGGTGGCTGTTTTGGTTGCCTGCTTAAATATAGTCCAAAATAAATTGCCTGTCATATTGCATATAGCAAGAATCGTCTCTGGATCATCTCTTGATGGAGGAGGCTGCAGGAAACACTGATTGCAGGGAATTTTTACTTTTGCGTTTTAGGGTGGCCAAGGCAAACAGCCTGTGTTAGTGATTTATTTTGTTCAGTTAGAGAGACATAAGCAGCAACTGAACTTGCGTAGTTTTGCTTGTGATTTGGATGCAACATTAAAAAGACATTCGCTCTACAAAGTATGTGAATAGATGAATTGTTACATGATTAAATAATTAAGTGAAATTTAAAATTGTTCACACTTTACCTTTATCTCAAAGTTGACTGCTCTGTGTCTGACCTGAAAAAAATCCCCTTATGCCTGCATTCTTAACTTGGTTTTTAACTTAAATTATAAAAAAAGGCAACAAAAACCCCCATTATTTCTCCCTTACAAACTCTGCCTCTCAGTTTATTGTCCATCTGTTTTGATAAACATATGGATAAGAAGAACAGAACCACAGTAGGGATAAGATTGAAAAGAAAATACCAGTGAGATACACAGTCATTCTCCCAGGGCAGATACCATCCACAGAGCAACTCTCCACATACTTTCTCTTTTGCTGTTGCTGGCTTCAGCCCTTGCTTCATTTAAATTACACCTGGCATATTTGGTTAAGGGTACGAATTAGGTTGCAGACATTCCTGTTTCCTGTAGAGCCGCACAAGTTTGGAAAGTGCCTGCGCCTCTGGCTGAGCAAGAGGAGGGATCTCCAGTGCCAAGTTCTTCTTGCAGCTAGAGAAATTACCATGCGTGTGTTTAGATGGGTTTTGCATGTATCTTGGCTGTTGTTTGCAAATGTTATCAGTATCTTGCAGAATGAAACTGGGCGAGTTCTGCTGCTGGGACGACCCACATGTGAGGGGGAAGTGTCTGGCAGAAGTCTTGTTGCACTGATGTGTAACAGGAATGGAGCAGTACCAGTTCTTCCTCGAGCGTTGCATCTCATGGGTCGACTTGCTCTGTCAAACCCCTCTATCCCAGGCCTACTTAATCACCGCTTTGCACTTGCTGGACAGGATTGCAGAGCTGCTTTCCCTCCTGAGACCATCCTCTGACTGCATCCATCTGAACAATTGGGAGCCAGTACCTTTGAATCCCACACAGCTCTGCCCCACAACGTTCCCACTTTTTAGTCCAGATCTTAAGCGATAGCATCGTAGTGTCTTGGCCACACTCGCCCTGTGAGTGGTTCAAGATACCTGCAGATCTTGAGCTTGTGTTGAGTGGCTGACGTGACCGTTTACTCTTAACAGTCTCTGCGTGCCATGAAAAGAAAGTTACATGCCTACTTAGCCTAAAGCCCCATTGCCTGGGAAGCGAAGGCCTGTCTTCTTGAACCCCACAAACAAGTGTGTGCGCATCACCATTTCCCACATGTGACTGCGGCCCCGGGACAGGAGGACTTTCAGGATTATTTTTCTGGGTTAAGAGATGAGTTATATTTGTCTTCTAATTGCTGTGTTGCCAACATGCCCGCTCTCAGATCAAACCTCAACCATTTTCTGTCCTAAGCCTCTCTTGCAAACATCAGACTAAACTGGGAGCCTGGATTTTCAGCAAGGTCCATGGCTCTTGTGTCTACAGCTCTACTGTGTGGATGCCAGAACTGATGTATATATACTCAGATATTTTGGGTGCAGAAATACTGGCATGGGTGTAGGTGACCTGACAAGATGCAGCACAAAGGAAGAACGAGGTTCTTGTCCCTTGTGATTAGAACAGGATTAGGACATAGGCTTTATGTTCTGCCTAAAGATTCACCACTCTGGAAAAACCTGTAAAAGCTGGGGTGTCGTGATAGTTTGTAGAAACTGAGGATCATGTGTGTTTAAGGTTTCTGCTATTGAACCTCAGGGCAGAAGAGGGTTTGAATATCTAATTCAAAACATTTTAAACAACTGCTTCATTGAGCAATAACACTTCATATAGCTAGTCTCTGCTTGTTTTGCATTCGCCCTAGGGTTTGTAAATCACAGTGTTCACAGGCAGGCATGGGGTGAGCATGTAAAAACACATGGGCAGAAAGTTGAAGAGTTAGGAATGGAATATATAAGCTCCTCTACTAATTTTTTTTTTAAGATGTCTGTACTGGAGAACATGCTTTGCTGTAGATCAGGCTAAATTTTCCTCCTCTGTGTATTCCAGCTGGCCTCTGGTGGTGTCCTGTGCCTTGCCCACACAAGACGCTTCTATCGAAGTGCTGCTATTGGGGTGTGAGTTCCTGGGGAATCACATGTGATACCTTTCTAAAAATGGTCCATATACGTGTTGGTGCAATATCAGAAATTCAGTTCCCGATGTGTTGTTGTGGCTCAAAGAAGTATGAATACCCTTCCTCCGTGAGTCAGATGAGCTAGATCAGATTTTTGCCATACTTCAGCAGCTGTTTAATAGGCAGGTTGTCAGCTCCAGTTACATTTCATCTAAAAAAAAAAAAAAAAAGGACCCCATTCTTCCACTTACCTTAGGTAGCAAATTATTAGACCCTATGTTTTTCTATCTTTTTTTTTTCTTTTCTCCTATCTCTTGGACTGAATTTGCCTCCTAAATTATTTTGTTAATCCTCATTTACGCTCATAAGCATCATTGTTTTAACTGAAGGTGAGTTTGTCTCCTAATGGAGGTACTTAAGCCTGCACAGCTTTGAAACCAATAGAAGTGTACCCAGAAGGGAGTTTGTAGCAGGTCAATTACAACTCTTTAAGCCACAACAAAATGTAGACCTGAGGCCCTGTTCTGGCTTTCAGCAGTGTCTTTATTAATTTTACGTCAATTCTTACCTCAATTGCATTTGCTTCTCGCTGTTAGGAAGCTCTCCTCATGCGTGCCTGTGATGGTGACGAGTGTTTTTGAAACTGATAGCACAAAGCTTAGGGCTCACTTTTGTGCTTGACCCGCTCTCATTTGGGACTGCAGTGCCCCTAAAAGAGGTGGGTCCCCTCCGCAGGGCCCCCTCCCACCCGTACCCATCCCTGGGTACGTGCTCTCACGTCTTCCCCTGTACCAGCCTCAGTAGCGGTACAGTTGGTGGTGTGAGCTGAGCAAGCTCAGGCAGCCAGCTAACACCCAGCCCTGCAGAAGGGCTGAGACAGGACTCTGGAGGACGTTGGCCAGATGGATGCAAATCTTGCGTCAGGTTCCCTGAGCAGCCTCCCTGGAGCTTCTTTGCTTCTCGTGGGGTAGGAAGCCGCAGACTGTCAGAACATGCGTCGCCTGATAAAGCAAGGGCCACACCAGACAGTGTGTATTTTACTGGGCTTCGTTGGTTGGGTTTACAGGGGTGCAAAGCTTCTGCTGGGGCAGCGTACAATAAATATATACAGTAAAAGCAGGGGAGCGTGCCTGTTAGAGTGCCAACGAGAAGCACAGAGCTGTGCTGACCAAATCAGAAGCGGGTGAATTGCTTCAGCCCCGTTTACCCTTGGGTGCACTGCTAGTAGAGTCCGATGTCCAGCTAAGTGCAGCCTGCCCTGGGACGGTGCCTGTCCTGAGAAACTTAACATGGAGGCAGGTGATTAATTTTTCAGTAAGCACGCGTTGTGACTCAGGAAAAATTTCCCTTCTTGAACTTGAAGCATAATTTTGTATCCTGATGGCAATGGCAGAGATGGGAGTGATCCTTTAAAATGTCTTCCTTTGAAAGGAAGTAGTTAATATTTTCCTAAAAGCGCACAGATTTTCAAACTTAGGTCCTGGCTACAAACTCAGCCAGCAACATGCTTTGCGCCTTTTTTTTTTTTTTTTTTTTTTTTTTTCTTTTTTTTTTTAAAAACTTTATAATTTTTTTTTTTTTTTTTGCCATGCTTCATTGTTTCAGAAATCTGATAATTATTGTTATGCCTGGAATCTTGTGATGGCCTCTCTGCGTCATGGTCTGTGTTGGACGCCTGCTTTATTTTGTTGTTTGTAGCCTTTTGCTTGTACAGTCTTTATGACAGTTTCATGTCCTGCCCTCCGTTGAACAAGACATCGTAATTTTAAGAGTATACAGCAGAGCCTGGGGAGGAGGAGTTGCAATGGAGGTGTTTCTGCATTCTTGGAAAATTGATGTCAGGATTGTACTAAAAATGAAGTGATTTGTGCTTGTGGTCCTTGAAGGGGAAAGCTAAGCGATACTAGCCTGTGTGATGGAGCTCCATCAGTTGTAAGAGACAACCAGCTTCGCTATCAGTCGGTATACCTTTCACTCAGATTTACATGGTGCTCCCACTAATTCACTTCTGGATTTTCTTTTCCTTTGCTAATGTGCAGAGCTTTTAAATATTTCCACGCACCTACTGCCAGAGCCAAATCAAATATAATTGGAAAAATGTGACTGGTTTGTTGAGGAGCTGTCAGCCTAAGTCAAGACGGGGGTTGGCGAAGGCAGGGTGTTCTTCATACACTAAGCTCCACCTATCTGAGTCCACAAAAGGAAATGCTGTTTGTATTGTAGAAAACTTGAAGCAGAGCCATGAGGATGCATCTCCGCAGCCCTGGACGAGTCAAATCTGTTGCTCTGAGGATGGGGGTTTTGATCAGGCTGCCTCCGTGGTGGGCAGGGAAGGAGGAGCAGGAGCCCTGTTGCAGAGCCAGCAAGGCTGGCTGTGCAGAGCCAACCAGCAGCCAACTAGCCACAAAACTGCTGCCGGTTTTGCTTCTGCCTCTCACTTGGCTCGGCAGCCACCCGCCCTGGGCAACAGCGCCCTTCTTCTGTACCCGCAGCCTGAGCTTCAGGCGAGCACCGCTTCTCGGCGGAATCTGCCACATGTGGATTAAAGACAACCTCACACACAGAAAACCTGTCACCACTGGGACCTGCAGGGGACAGGTCTCGCAGTCCGCCATGCACCGTCCCATCCTGGGGTCCATGCCAGTTCTGGTCCCCCCACCCCACAGGCTTCCATGCAGCGGCCACCGGGCTTGTCAGGCGATGGCGATGCACGGACTTGCTTTGTCTGCCTCTGCGGTGGGGTCCTTCTGCCCTCATCCCCCTGGGGGACATCGGAGCTCGGAAATTGCACTTGGTCCCCCACTCACTGGTGGTGCTCTTCACCTAAAAATCTTCTAACTCTGCCTACATAAACCTTTGGGTAGTCTAAAACTTACACAGGTGCCAGCAAACGTGAGGAAACTGCTGTGGTACAAGGGAGGCTAGGGACAAACTGCAAAAAAGCTCAGGGTAGACCAAAAAAACAAGGCCAAATGCAAAGTCAGGTGGTTACATCCTCCCTGAGGACAGATCCAGAGCAGCAGTCCTCCTTGCAGGTTGTCAGAGCCCCACAATTCAACTTCAGATGCCAGCAAAGTGGTGGGATTTGTGATAGGACGCTGGTTAAGAGGAATATGTTTACTGCTACAGTGAAGCTTGCACTGAAGATGAGACTGTAAGCACTCAGAAATGCGAACTTAATGTACCTAACTTCTTAAAACTGTACGTTTTTAACTGCCTTTTTCTTGTCTGTTTCAGGTTGCATGTCTGGTTGGACTTGATGCATGGCATTTGCATGACACCTAACAGCCTAGCTCTGGATGTGTCACTGAGCAAACATGGCCTACCCAGCAAACACTAAGAGCAGTGCTACAGGTAACTAATCGGGAACGCTTTTCCCACTTTGGATTATAAATTTATTTTTTTAAAACTTTTATTCTTAAATTGTGGAAGTAGCAGAAAAGGGAAGTAGCAGCAGCTAAAACTAAATACTGAAAACTAATTTCCTGGTAGATCAGAGCCTGTCTGTTCCCCCACCACCACCCCTGATAATCTTTTAAAGTGTGGAAAGTTGTTTGCAAAGATGTATGTGCTGGCACTCAGTTGTTCAGCATGCAGTGCTCTCTGCTTTCACGGACCTACGCTGGCATACACCAGACTCCGAGAGGCCTAGAGGTTTGCTGCAAAAAGTCATGTGGTTGTTATCCTATGTCTGTAATTAACTTGTGAGATTAACCAGCTCTTACACATCGAATCCCCAGCCCTTCCTGGTCAGGCTGATTTTTGTTTCTTTCTTCTCAGCAAAACATAAAAGCATTTCTCCAGCAACATCAATAGGAGTTGTGCAGTTCATTTCACTTTTTCATTGTGAAATGAAAGAAGTTCCCGAGATGTCTATTTTATTCAGGTGATACTCTTTCAAATAGATCGCTTGGCATGTTCAAAGGTTGCTGAAGAGAACTGACGGGTCAGGAGGCGACAGAGATTGCAGAACAATTGATAACAGCACAGCAGCAGCAGCGTTCCTCCTGCGGTTGTGTCAATATTTTCCCATTCTCCTGATCACTGCACAAACAGCATTAGCCCACTACAGCTGAGGTTGCTGCAGTGGGATTATACGGAAAATTTCAAGTGCATGGCAGGAGCTTGTGGGTGCTCTTTTGAGACCTCCTAATGTAGGTATGAAGGGAAATGGATTTATCAACGAAAGCTGGGGTGGCTGGGAGCACTTTGAATATCCTGGGAAGGAACATTAACTATATATATTTCTGTTATGTATGTAAATAGAAGTTTCAGGGTTTTTTCTTCCCCTAAGGCTCATGCACTTGTGGTCAAATGCTACTCAGTAGATCATGACACGCGCATATTGAGAATTGGCTTATCTGGTGGATTTTAGAACCAACGTGCTTTGAAAATATGTTCTGGTATGAAAACGAATCCTGAATTACTCACTGTGCTCACTGTAGAGTTGTTCTAATTAGTGCAAGGGATTAAAGCATTTTGTGTGCAGGAAATGAGAAATATGGAGTGTCGTTATCTGCAATTTATGCAAAAGAAGTATCCTTTTTTAAAGGCTAGTGGAAGTTACACGAAAACATTGGAGTTACTTTTATACGTTGATGATTTAAGGCTAAATTTACCAATGTCATTACATCCTGAGACTGCTGAAAAAGGATATTTTCTCCCCTCACCACCAGTTTTATACAATTAAAAGTATAGTCTCTAAGAAATTTTGTAATCTTCAAAACCTCTGCTGTGTGACTTAACTGTCGCTGTTTACTGACTAAACCCCCCACTTAAATTGACTTTTCTTAGTAATACGCTTTTAACTTAAGTCATGCAGAACAATTCCCTCTGCTTACAAGGAAGGAAAAATTGTGCGTGGACTGTTACTGATAGGTTCACTAANTTGATAAGCTGACATGTAAGTTTTAAGGGAGCTAAATGGTTATACTTTTACTGGGGATGCGTTAATGCAAGATGAAGTTTTAGTTTCAGGATTGTTATGCAAACAAGGCTTCTTGCAGGGTAGAAGCTGTTTGTTCCCTTATTCGTAGAAAGACGCTATAATAAATTGCAAGTATTTAATTCAAAACTAAATTGGACAACATTTTGCAGAGACTGTCAGGACTTGTTGGCTTTGCAAACCCTGGAGGCCGGTGTTCTAACATGCAGCTACGAACACCCGTGTCTCCAAATCCTCGGCAGCTCATAATGGACAGAGTATTGGGCTGCAAATACTTGTGACTTGTTATCCTGCCGTGCTGCCTGGGAGAGAATGCCTTTGGATGAGCAGGAACTGATTTGGGCGTTGGGAGGTATTGAAGCAAGTTTCTTAATTGCATGGAGCTCTAAGAGTGGAAAGACAAACTTCAGGGGTGGTGTTTTCTGCGCCCTCTGAATCAATCAGCAGCAGGAAAAAGAACTAGAAAGACTTGTTGTGGACTGCTAAGCTGCGTTTATGTTACTTGAATATTTTGGCAAGTTTGACCACATATTCAGCTGCGTTCAAGTACGAGGTGACTAAGGAGCAGTGGTTTGCTTGGTTAACTCGAGAATGTGAGTACTTGCATTGTTAAACGATTATGCCTATGTCCCATTTCGGTCAATTTTTTCAGTATACAAGCTTGTATGGACTATAGCTGCTGCAGATAAAATCTGTAGAGGAATTCTTGAATTTGGAACTTGTTTCCAGGAAAGGATCAAGCTATTTTGCATTTGCATAGAGATTATTTTTTTAAGGATGTTTATGGGAAGTACATTTGCTGTAAATATTTTCAGTGAGTGTGTATGTGAGATAAGCTACAAAGCAAGTGATGACTTTATCATGAAACCATCTATCATAAATTTCTCTGCCTCTTGCATAGCTCGGTAAAGACATGAACTTTAAATGTGGCGAATAAATAACAGAGACTGTGATTTAGACTTCAGTACTGTTTGTCAATAGTTTTGTTTGCTGCTGACAAAATTTTATTACTCCGTTCCCAGCTTCATCGCATAGAGGTCTTGTAACGAACTGTATTTCTGTGAGCTGCAAGCTTATTTGTTCATCTTGATCCATTTTGGAAGGTGGTTTAGATAATTGGTACTGATTTTGGACTAGGCTCTGTTAAAGTTGTGCCATCTGCTCAGCAAATAGCTGAAGTCTCTCTAGCGCTAGTGATAGATAAATCAGTGCTTGTGGAAAAAATCTGGTTTATTTTATCAGTTGGGTGGTGGGTAATCACAACCGTGTGCTGTTTCGAGTCTTGCCCTGGTGGCAGGTGAGCTTACTGCTCAGTCCGGTAAGCTCTGCGGGGCTAAGGAGTGCAGTGAAAGTCCAAAGCCCATCATGAACTCCTCCGAGGAGCTGCAGCAGGAGCTGGAAAATACCCTGCGTCCGTGGTGATCTATTGGGAGGCTGGACTTGTTTTGGTGCATAGTACAAATTAATTTCTCTTTGCATAGTACAAGCAAAAAAAAAATGAGGTGATTGTTTCTCAAAATGGTATTAGTGTCTTCATTAATCGCTGGGTGAAACTTCCAGTAATTGTTAGCCTCTGTGCTTGCTAGGACTGATGCATAAATCATCTACTTAATGAGGCTCTGCAAACTTTTCTGTAGTGGTATCTGTAGAAAGGTCCTCCAATTAGCTGCAGAAAGCACGGTGCACACCAGCCTAAAACTTACCAGGCTGTTCGGAAATACTTCTGGCTGGATTTTCATTCCTTTCACTAATACCTGATTAGCTGAAACTTTGTTTTCAAAACACATGTTCTGAAAGGCATTGAATGGTGTGAAATTCCAGGCCAGTTCCATTTATTCTGATGTAGAAAACAAGGAAGCAGAAGTTTGTAGAAAACAGACATAGGAGACTGATTAAAAAAGATAAAGGATTAAAAACTGTATTTGTGTCTGACCATAATGAAAACATCTGTTTTATTTGACTTCCCTAAGCACCTCATGCTCTGTATCCAGAGACCACAGAATTGTCACTCATCTCTTTAACAGGGACATGAAAAAGCATTTAACGGAAGAAAAGCTTTTCCATTTTTCCTGAGTAGGATGAGCTGCAGGGGTCAGTATAGCAAGGCTGTTGCACAAACCCTTTCCTTACTTTGCTGTGAAGGAAATGCATGTTGTTTTCTCTACAGGGTGTCTGAGATTTCCCTGATCCTTTCTCTTTCCTCCCTTCAGTCTGCGCCTTCCCCCTCACTCTTGTTTAAGTGTGTTTCCATGCCTTCCTATCCCACCTTTAGCATGCTTCTACATACAGGAGTACTCTATCTTATATGGATTCAGTGGAATGATTTCCCTGTGTGTTTAACTCAGCTATTAGCTTTACCTCCTTCAGATTCCTATGTAGTTCTTAAAGCACTGGCATTGTAGCAACTCACTGTCATTTTTACTGCTGGTCTTTTGGGACTTGTAAAGCAAGGAACTGCTGCTCTGATAGCCAGTGTGCAGTGATAGCCAGTATGCAGGCATCAAGTGTCTTTGCTCCTGGTTTACTCCTTTGACTTTTGGGACAGGGAGATGTCACCCCCGGGAGATCTGGGCATCCACCTCCACTTGGAGACCACCTGCAGCAGGGGCTGCAGGACTAGGGGTGGTTTGGCAACAGATAGAAACCGTGTTGGAGCACTGGTTCCCCTGCAACAGCCTGGTTATTTTATATATGCAGCAGCCTGGTTATTTTATATATGCACAGTTACTCTGCAGCAGCCCATGGGCCTCTGGTTAGATTTTCTTTGTGTCTGAGCAGACTCCTAAGTGAAGTTGTAACTATGCACCAGTTAGTCGGAGAATGAGGCCATTACAATCATAGGATCATAGAATCATAGAATGGTTGGAGCTGGAAGGGATCTTAAAGATCATCTAGTTCCAACCCCACTGCCGTGGGCAGGGACACCTCCCACTAGACCAGGCTGCTCAAAGCCCCATCCACCCTGGGCTTGAACATCTCCAGGGATGGGGCATCCCAGCTTCTCCGGGCAATATGTTCCAGTGTCTCACCACCCTCACAGTGAAGAATTTCTTCCTAATATCTCATCTAAATCTCCCCTCTTTCTGTTTAAAACCATTATCCCTCATCCTATCACTACACTCCCTGAAAAAGACCCCCTCCCCATCTTTCCTGTAGGCCCCCTTTAGGTATGAGAAGGGGCTATAAGGCCTCCCTGGAGCCTTCTCTTCTTCAGGCTGAAGAACCCCAACTCTCTCAGCCTGTCCTCATAGGAGAGGTGCTCCAGCCCTCTGATCATCCTCGTGGCCTTCCTCTGGACCCTGTGGAGCAGGTCCATGCCCTTCTTATGTTGGGGTCCCCAGAGCTGGATGCAGCACTATAGATGGGGTCTTACCAGAGCCGAGTAGAGGGGCAGAATCACCTCCCTTGTCCTGCTGGCCACGCTTCCTTTTTTACAAGAGGCTGTTGCCGAATTAATGTTGTTTGATATATTAACGTAAGCATGACTCAAAGGCCAAATGTTTAATAAATGTGTTTTCCATCTGCTGGTATATAAATGCTTAAGCAACTGTTGTAAAGTATTATGAAAACCCCTGTTGACTAATTAACCCTTTTTATCAAAGCCAATAAGTAGAACACACGTTTGCTTAGAGCAAATGTTTTTATCATACACATCCTCTGCATTGATTCGTAACAACTCTTACCAAACATTTGTAGACACACTTTCCTTTCAGTTACTGGATTATTTGAGTTAGAGCCTCTCCTATGATTTGATTTTCCTGGTGCATATAATCTTAGGCAATATGCGTGGAGTTTTTCATGGTTTCCAGCCTAATGATCTGAAGTGTAGCCTAAGAAGAAAGTGCTGTGCACCAAAACATCACCACTATTACTAATTATAGCAGAATATTCAACTGTTTTCTTCACAGAGCCTCAGTCAATAAATGGGAATTTACAGGTGTGAAGAAGTTAGCAACTGGAAGTGTCTGACTGCCAGCTAGTAGTCATTCCGATATAGCTTTTCGTCCCGAGTGTTGCGGGTGCCTGCCACCAGAGCCCAGCTGCGAGCTGCTCTCCGCTGCTTTCTTGCGGGGCAGGAGTCACCGAGGTGTCACTGCAGTCCTACTGATACCCCGAGCTCTGAGCTTAGCAGCCGTAAGTGCACTCAGTTTACCTAGCCTAACAGATGCAAATGACCAGGGTTCAGGTGAGTTTGTATTTTTATCAAATCCTCTGTGCAAGCAATTTGGTAATTATTTGGTTGAGTCAGGGCTGTGTGATGAGAAGCTATTTGAGCCTGGGCTTGCCTCCCCTACCATACTCCCTGCTCTGAGCCTGCATCCAATGACTGTTGGAGTTCCTGTGGATGGGTGTGCACCGACACTGTGCTTTGGCAGCTGGTGGGAGACTCTTGTCATGGGGAGAGCCTGCTGAATTGCCATGTAGGGTTGTGCTTTCTGGATGGGCAGACGGCATGCAGGGCTGTCACTAGGATCCTGCTCCTGCCTCACCCACGAGTGATCCAGTGAGTCACTCTGGTGGTGCCCAGTATTTAAAAACAAGCTAGGGTGGGACCCTGAAATCTGTGGGGTGAAGGGTGAGTGAGCATCCAGTGATTTCACATCAGCTCTATCATATGGCATATCAAAATTTCCATCATTATGCTGTAGTACACTCACTGATGCCAGATCTGCCTTAAGGACAGATGGCTGGAGATGGAGCACATGATCTCACAGCCAGTACCAGCTTTCTACTTCAATTAATACTTGTTTCTTCTGCAATTGCTAGTTGATACCTGTAATCCAAGGGTCCATTTGCTGCTGCAAGAGAAAGCTTGAAAAAACATTGACCTCCATTTGCCCAACCTAGAGGCCTTCATCAGACTGCAGAGGATGAGGGATCATGCATCTTCTTTTACACAGGACTTGTTGCCCTTCAGGCCTGATTTTGGAATCTGCTGGAAAGGGAAGGGGCAGGAAAGACTTAGAAAGGATGCAGTAAATACAGTGTCATTGGGAGCCGAAGACATAGCAGTCTGGCCCAGACAGCCCAGTCCTTGGAAATGGAAATCGGATGTGGTGGGAAGCAGATGGCCCAAGACACAGTGCCATGTAAGATGCAGATGCTTTGAAGAAGGACAAAGCACATGAGAAACAGAACAGATTTTATCGATCTGTCTTTTGTTCAGAAGTTACTGCAGCTGTGTTTTGTCCTGGATTATCTTCTGCAGCTGCCCAGAAGCTCCTTACATCTCAGCTAGACAGAGGACTGTGTTCATTCCTCTCCAGCGCAGCCTTGCTCATGGAGTAATGCACACTTGCCTTGTCTGAGTTGTTGAGATGCCATTGCATGGGCAGCATCCGGACCTTCTCACAGAATCATAGAATCATTCATGTGGCCTGCTGCTGCTCCCTGTGGAAATACATACCCTCTACACCTCTGCAGGCAGCTAAGGGCGCTGATCTTGTATGTTACAGCTAATAATGCTCTAGGGACTAAACAGGCATGCCTTGCTGTTTATGGTACCCTGCAACCTGACTGACCTGGTGGCAATTAACAGTGATAAAAGCCCTTAGTCTTCTGATGGAAGTGACTGCTTTGCAGTGACCTGGTGGCGGTTGGGTGAGAGGTGCCCGTGTGGAGGAGCAGCCCGTGGGGCTGGGTGAGGGACAAGCACCAGTAGCGGGGCAGGCACATGTCACGGCAGAAACACCAAGAATAAACTTTTTTCCAGACCTGAAAAATTATCCTCTCTGCATCTTCTTCCTCCTCTCCACTCTCAAGATGATACACAACTTAGCAAATCTTTCTGTGGCCATTTAACCCAAAAGAGTGTGTTTTCCCCAAAAGCTGTTTTACAGTATTCCTCACTCCTTTCCCAGATTCTCCTACAGAAAGCAGTTTATGAATAATGCATATGAATCTCCGCCCTGTGGGAAGGGAGGGGATTTTGTTGCCTTTAAAAGGATACAGTCCCCCAGGGAAAAGGTTTGGATGGAAATAGCCTGATTACAGCTGCGTGTCTTCTGTTTGTGAACACTGAGTCCCTGCGTTTAGACATGTTCTTTGCAGAAGGGTTACTACTGGAGCAGAAGTCCTTGGGAAGCTTCTTGTGATGGCCGCCTCTCTCCTCCCCCCCTTTCATGCCATTTGTAAGGCTTTGGATTAGAGATGACAGAAGGGCAGCTCTTCCCGTATCATGTTTTCACAGCAGTTTTAGGTGCCGAGGGAGCGCTTGGGCTGCCCACGTTGGCATTGCTGCTGTATCTCCATTTCCTTCCTCTGGAAACACGACTCCCCTTGGTGGCAGAGTACAGATTCCTGCCACGATGTCCCGTGTGACCAGCTTCAGGACCGAAGTGTGCTTGTGGCCATCTTCCCCTTTCTTTCACACATTCCCTCCTCTGATTTAATCCGGAAATTGCATTTACCATATTGGCTGAAAGCGATGGTTGACATCCGCTGTGGGATGCACATTGCAGCTTGCAATGTCTGGGGATTAGCAGATCAACTGGGTCCAAATAGGGCTCTCTCCCTCCCCCATCTCCCTAACTCTTTAAAACTCTTCATGGCACGTACTTGGTCTGCATTAGGTACAGTTTCCTGAGATTTTTCTTCACCTGACTCTTCACACAGGCTTTGACAAGACTGAGTGCCCAGACAGACAGAGAGCTAGGTGAGTGTGAGATCCTGTCATATTCTTTCATGCTTTCTGTTCATCCCTCCCCACTTGCAAAGCCTTCTTCCCTGTAGAAGTAGGTAATGTGACCCTTACCACCTCTCACAGCCCATCCCTTTTTCTTGCTCAATTTCTCCTCCTGAGTTATCTCACACTGTAATGAGTGTTTTATGCAATTGTCTTCCTTTTTTTTATTAATATATTCCCATGTGCTTTTTCTTCATAACAGTAGGTTGCCTTCCTTCAACATACAATACCTGTCTGTTATATTTCTGTATTGCCCTTCAGTATTCGTTTGAAAATAGGAGAGGGAGGGATGAAGGGAGGAGGTAGAAACTGTTTTTAATAGCTGGGTTTGAAGGTTTGGTCAGATTAGGGTGAGGATCAAATTAACTGATAACTGGGAACAGATTGTTCTCCCTATATAAACCAGACATTGCTGGTCTGGAGTTGTCTCATATTGCTGAGGGGCATGTTTGTTGATGTACTCCTAGCCCCTTCCCTGTCCTCTCTTCTCACAACCAGCTCCTCTGGCTGCAGCACCATTTTATGGGTCGCGGAAGATCTAATAATAAAAATAAAACACTTGGGCAACTGAGCTGCTGTTACTGGAATTTCAGGTCTAATCCTAGCAAACAGGTCAGGTTTTAACACTTCATATATACTTCTTGATAAATCTAAAGTGTGTGGCTTTAAAAAAAAAATAGTACAGTGCAAGAAAATATAATAAAATGCATGGTTGTGGTTGGGAAAGTGGACTGGCATTTGCATATGATAGAAGCACAAAGACAAGATCAGAGCAGTCATGTTTTAAGGGATTACGAGGATCAACAGTGTTTTTTCACTTCAAGAAGTCTGTGGCTAAGCCCTTTCTCCCCCTCTTCCCTCTCTCTCCAGCAGAAACTGTGATTCTTAAATTTTAGATATGTTTTTCCATATCTTAAAAGGTAAAAAAAAAAAATTTAAAAAAAATGTATTTTTGAATCATTCTCTTCTGCTCCTGTCCTGTTCTTCTCTGTGGAGGCAGATGGTGGTTACGTAGCCTTTAAGCTTGCCAGTACTTGAACGGGCATCACTGCATCGCCCTTTAGACTTTCACCATTCTCCCTTGCCATCATTAGTTACAGTCCTGTTCCCTTCCTCTGCTCTCAGACAGTGTGTCTGCCATCCGATACGCTCGTCCTTTCATTTCTGTTCCATGATATTCCTCTCGGCCCCTTTCTATAGTGCTTGGTCTCACCCCAGCTCTCCCTGAGGACACGCAGGGGCTTCTCCCTGGGTGCAGTCCCTGGGGAGTGCAGCCTGTGCCTCAACCCTGGTATCAAACCCTTCCTCACCCTCCGCTCTGCCTTTAACGCTCAGAGGCTCCCTCGCAACCCGCCTCCGGTGATGTGAAACGTGCACTGTTGACGATTCTGGGAAAATTACTTCCTTCTCCCTTTGCAGAGAAAAGTTGTAAGGCTACAACTCTACAAGCACGTGCATGGCTCAGCCAGACCATCTTGGCCCGTATCCCTGTGGGATGAGATACCAGGTACAGCCAAGACCGCAGCAGCGTGAGAGGCATCTCTGTGCGAAACTGAGAGTAGCATCTCCTGCTCCGCTCCAGCTTTACCATCCTTCTCCAAGCCTGCTGTGGCATGATGTACTGCACGCACTGCTTAGCGGTTACATGGCACATTAACAATGGACATGCATAGTCTTGTCCATGGGTCCCATTAGTTACGCGTGGCACTTGTTTTTTTCCCCAGTTTGTGTGGCACATTTCCTTGCCCCAGCCTTTTGCTTACTCAGTATGTTGTGGCTAGAAGAGCAGTATTTCTGGATTAGTAATTGTTACTAGAAATCCATGGTGTTTGATGGCAGGGTCTTGATCTGAGTGGGAAAGAGATGCCTATAACTATAGCCTGTACTGTCTCCCTGGCAAAGCCATGAGTTCCCTCCTGCACCTCCTGCCTCTGCTCAGCTCAGGGGAAGTGGTAGGTGACGACCGAAGGACACAGGATGCCTTCCACACTGGCAGGACCCACCACCTCACCCCAAGTGACTCAGTCTGCTTTTTTTAAATGCAGCAGGAGACAGTCACTAGGCTGACACCTCCACTTGAGCTCCCAAGAGGCAGAAGTTCACTTTGCGTCCTTGTCTGTAGCATAAGAAGCCAGTAAATGTATTTCTAGATTTGAGAATATGTATTTTTCTTTTACAGCCATGGATTTTTCCTTTCTCTTCATCCATGTTCAGTGTCATTCACTTTTCGTCTCTGCAAAATGGGAAGGCAAAGCTGACCCATAAAGCCCTGCTGGGAGCTGCAAGCCGAGTTGCTAGCTCACGCAGATCTAATGCCTGAATAGCAAAAACCAAGTATGCCCGACTGTCCACACAAAAAAGAAGAAGAAAAAAACCCCAGCTTTCACCAAATGTGAAGGCTTTAGTGGTCTACTCGCTCCCACAACAAGACTTCTTACCACAAGCTTTTCCAAGCAGTCATGTTGGGAGAACAGAAGAGATCATGACTTGCCTCATGACACACAAAATACCAAGTAGTTGAAGTTCATTCCATGTGATGCTAAACCAGGTGGACACTTAATGATGATATGGGGTGTATTTTTCAGTTGCACCCTCTCTGTGGGTAGATGCTAACTAGTGAGGGACCTAACAGTAGGGCACAAAGTCTCTCATATGGAGAGTTTGAGTGTCACGTAGTCCTTGGGTCACATTAATCATTCACAACTGTATCTCCAGGCAGTTGACAAGTGGATCTCCTTACAGTACTAGCAGATCAGCTGCAGTCTGATATTTTGAACCCAGTTACTGAATACCTCACAGCTACCCTGAAAATAAACATTTGACACTGCCCTGAAAATACACATTTGACCCTGGGACTTAAAACCCATCCTGGACCACCCCTGGCCCAGGAAGTCTCTCAGTCACAGGTTTCTGGAAACCAAGAGGATAAAGATTGCTATACGTTTGCTTTCTTCTTATGCCCTTCCAGAGGCATCTGCTAGGGAGGAGAAGGTGGGTAGGCCAAATCAGTTTCAGGTCTGACCTGAATGACTAGCGGGTTTTAAATCATTCTGTGGAAACCAGCTGCCAAATTCTGAAAGGCTGTAAGGAAAAAAAACCAAACCCGCAGCAATTCCACCCCTCTCTCTCACAATTAAATCCACCAAAATAAAAGCAAGAGAACCCTATATCCAGCCTTCACCAAAATGCAACAGTCGTGGTTTTGAGGGTAGGAACATAAACCTGACAGTGGTGGGTCAGGCCAAGCTCTGTGCTCCCCTGTACCGGATCGCTGTAGTCAGGCAGATTATTTCATTCTTTCCAAGCAGAGCCACTCCAGTGCTGAGGAAATGGTCTGTTGGAGGGAAGTGTTTGAAAGAGCTATGTTTCATCCATCGCCTTTCACAGATCCATTGTGCCCTCTCTGCCTTTTGTTTTCAAAAGGGGTGTGAAATAACCTGTTCTTTAGATAAGAATTTACCAGCTGGATGGCTGCCCAGGCACCAAATCTTACATTCGCTCTGCTGCAGACCAAGTCAGGTTTTTTGGTCACTGGGGAGCTGTGCTCTGACCTCAGTTTTGTTTCTACTGTAAACAGTAGCTGAATGAGTTTATTTGGCACCATAATGGTCTCAAAGGCCAAGAGAATAAATACGCGTGTGCTCTTTGCCTTTAGGTTTTACTGGTGCCAACCCAGACATGTGCCTCCATATTTGACTTGCTGGACAAGGGACGAAGTGCTGATACATGTTATGGGTTACTGCTTGTGCTCATGGCAGGTCTTTTTCAGCCGACTGACTTGACCGAGCTTTGAGGAGAGTCCACTGAAGGTGCGTGACTTGGTGCAGGGCTCATTCAGATGTCAAGCCCTTGAAACCACAGAGTAATGATAAACAGATGGAGCATGTGGAGACAGCTGCTAAAATTTTTCTTCTCTAAACAGGATATCATGTTGTCTTTTTTTAAAAAAATGAAATCATACAATGTCAGAGAATTTTTTTTCATTTTGCTGAGTGAATTCTAACTCTTAAGAAGTACATTTTGGCCATACCTTCTATTCTCATACTTTATCCCAGATGTCACGGGTTTTTTCACAGCAGAAAACCAGATGGGTATTTTCACGTTCTCCCCTTCCTGGTATGAAGAACCTGCTCGTGGAGCTAGAGATGCCTGCCAGTAACACCCAGTGCTGCTGCATACTGCTTGTCCTCACCTGGCTGGTCACTCGCTCTGCAGGTCAAAAGACGGGGCTTGAGGGCAGCGAGTGCAAAGCCGTGATTGCAGGCTCCGGGCAGTGTTTCCCTGAACAGAAAACATGGGTCGGATTTCAGCTGCCCTAGAGTTTTTTCTGTCCTCTGGGAGAAATTTCAAAGCATGGTTAGAAGCTGTTCCCAAAGCGTTGTTGCTTTTCTTTATGTCGTGGTTTAGGCTGGGCTAGCCACTAATTGAATGACAGGGTGGTTAGAGCAGAGACCAAACCAAGTTCACTTAAAATTCAGTACCTTCATGGTCCATAGATATAACAAGTTGGCTACATCCAGAGACCTTCTTCAGACTTTTTTTGGGAGCTCATGTTTTATAGTGTATGCATCAATTACTTGTAATTCAAGGAAATAAACATAAAATTACCTAGAGGGCAGGACCTAGTTTATAGTCCAAAAGCTGATGCCTGTAAGTATTAAATATTACTTTGCTTCTTATTAAATACCACTGAAGCCACTAGACATGTTCAGGAAACACTTTTACTGGAAGTCTGTGCCATTTTAGCTGAAGGCACTGTGAAGGACTTGGACCTCTCTGCTGTCATTTCAGCCCAGGATCCCACTTCTGTTTGAAGCACAGCTCTTCCAGTCTGCAGTGATCTTGGAAATTATTTTGACAATCCATCCCTCTTTTTTTCTTTCGTTTTAAACGTTCTTGGGAATCTGGATAGAAGGCACGGTAATAAAACTCTTTTCCTTTAGTCCTGTGAAGTCTTAGGACTGTTATCCATGTTAAATTAGCCTCTCCTCTTGCCCATTTACTTTTGCAGTCCCTCTTTGGCTATACTACAGCAACTGTTACTGTAAGCAGAAGTGAAGAGAGATGAAGCTGAGGCCTTTAAGGGTCTCTTTATGATGCTGAGAAGTGACATTTTTTGCATCTGGAATCTCAGTTGTCTTTACTTGAGTTAATACCTGGTGTTATGTGGAAACAAGAAAATTGCATATGGAAAAATCAAATACGTTTATGCATCATTTCGAAAGTGCTTGTACTAGCACGAAAGACATCTCATGTATTTTGCCTGTGTTTCAGAAAAAAAGAAAACAGTTTGGGTCTGCAACTTTATACAAAAAGTTTTTATTTTTATCCCTCAAATTATAAGTTGCATTTGAGAAGAGTAAACAAAACGAGATCGAATGTAACGCAGGCAGAATTGCAGGCAGTAGTGTTTACAACAGAGGTAATTGTTCTGCCCAAATTGTATCAATGAACCTTTCTGTGCTTAGTCCACACGTGGGAGTGAGAAATGAGGGGGGTGGGGGTGAAGGGCTTGGGGAGAAAGGGAGAGAGCGGGTGGAAGAGAAGTCACCTGGACTTTTAATTCCCTCTTGGGAATTAAATCTGTCTTCATCGGAGAAAAAAAAATATTATCTTTTTAGTGTGTCATTTGGTACAGTTCCTTTTGTCCTGATGACCGTTTCATGCATTTTAACCCTTGGGGAGCTGGAGGCGCTGCACAGCATCTGAAGTGCCGTGAAGGAAACCACTGGCGCTGCGCTGGGCTGGCTGCCGGGCTGGGACTGTCTCAGGAAATTCCAAATGAGTATAAATAAATGCTCTGTAGCAACCTCTGGGCTCCCTGCCTGCTGATGTGTCAGGAATACGCACTCCCTTTAAGGCAAAGGAAAGCGTGCTTCAGACTTAATTTCCTGAAAAACGAAAGGCAGCAAGGTCCAAGGGTTTGCTTCGGGGTGGACTGGTGAGTGAGACCCTCGGACGGGGTGGGGGGAGATGTGAGATGCGAGCGGCCAGCTGCCCCGGCGCTGCGAGACAGCTGAGAAAAGGGATGGGGGACACCCTGGGGTTACCACAGCCGAAACCAGCCCTCAGTGTGCTTACAGCATATGAAGTTGGGGTGGTTTTTTTCTGTTTTTCAACAGTGCCCGGTTAGCTGGGTTGTCTTGCAAGTGCTGCCGTCTGAAGGGAGTTTGCACTTGGTGGTTTCACGCACCTCTGGTAGCCGCTTTGTTTTTGTTGTTACATACAGAGTAGTTTGGTTCTTTGAGCAAACGCAGGTTTTCTAGTGGGAGATCAGTGCTGCGAACACTCTAGTGAAGGGAGCACCGCACCTATTTACTGTAAGGCATCGTTTCAACAGCAGTAAAGGTAGCTGTTACCCCTAAAGTTGCTCATTTTAAATACTGGTCATACAATTTCAATTATAAGCCACTGGTTTTAGCTATTTAGAATGTGCACAAAGAATTACTTCTAATAATGACCTTTTCCATATTTTCTCTGATGATTGTTTTTTCACCTTTTTGGAGAAAATCAGTTCATTGGTCTGAACTGTTTTAACTGCAGAGAAAAAGCTTTCAGTGCTTTTGGAAAACGCAA
The DNA here is from genome assembly GCA_013396915.1 of Stercorarius parasiticus. Taxonomy (NCBI): domain Eukaryota; kingdom Metazoa; phylum Chordata; class Aves; order Charadriiformes; family Stercorariidae; genus Stercorarius; species Stercorarius parasiticus. The sequence goes on from VWZL01005077.1 coordinate 288,649, forward strand.
ATAGCTTATGCTTTTGAAGTCTGGAAGGCAACACACGTCTTATCTCACACAAGAAATCAGTACTAGATTAATATAAAAAGGGGTAGGAGGGAAGGAACAATTCCGGGTATTTGAAATATCATACTGATTGTGCAGCATAAACCATATTCCTTACGGAGGTAAGCATGTGACAAAATAATCTCCTTCCAGGACTCATAAAGACAAATATTTGTAGAACCATTCTTGCAGAAGACAATTCTTCCATTTTTTCCACCCTGTGCACAGCTGTAAGACCAAACTGAAACTGTAAATCAGTTTTAATATTCCCTGGCAGGTTTATATCCCAGGAGTCCAGGTTCTTTCCTGATGGTTACTCCTGTTACAATAGCCCTATGTATCTGTTCTCCACTTCTCACCTCCTCAGAGATTTATAGGCACAGAAGGGTAATGACATTATAAATCTAAATATTTTGGTTTTGTGATTCAGTTGGTTTTGGCTAGAAAGCAAACACAGCCTTCTTTGCTTGGGCTTCAGCAGGTAACACTGGTGTGCAGTTGTGTTAAAGGACATTTTCAGGCAAACACCTGGCTTGCATCCATGACTCCTTTTGGCTCTCATGGGGAGTCAGGAGATGATGTGTCTGAGTGAGGAACAAGAGAAATATTTGGGGGTTTGCTCCTCTACTGCTTTGCCAGCCCTCTACCTGGGTTTTGTGAAGTCCATCCTACTATGTGGATGCAAGCCTTGGTCTTTGTGATTATTTTTTTTCCTTTGTCATTTTTCTTGTGACACTGAAGTGGTGTAAAGTAACAGGGGATGATGCATTGTTGGAAGAGCAGGGCAGGTAGGACGCATTTTCAAGGCTTGGCAAGGGAGGTAGGGGAGCTCTGGGGCCTCTCCTGTGCAGCAGAGGACAGCAAGCTGCCTTACCAGCACTGGGACTCAGCTTTACATTCATCAGCATCGCTGGCTGAACCAGTTATCCCAGATCTATTGGGATGTATTTTCAGAAAGGAGGGCTATGGTGGTCTGAAACTGAGCTGCCCTCCTACTGTGGTCAGTAGAGCGCATCCTATGGCTTTCTCCATCTGTGAGGAGCTTCTGATTGGCATCTGCTGTTTGCCATAACTTACAGTATTTTGCCAGGCCTGAGTTATTCTGATTTGGAAAGTATCTTTAAATTCAATGCTCTTCATTTGTCACAAATGTGCCTGGACCCAGTAAGTGTGCACACAGTAGAAAGCGAATGAAATAAATGCTTCAGGGAATGATGAAGGGAAGTTGTCAAGTGGACAAATACTGCAAGATGAAAAAAATGCACATGGAATCTGCTTGAATTCATACTGGTTTGGACTTGCCTTGTTGGCATCTGGTTTTTCAAACATCAGTAAACAGCACTGAGATGCCCCCCATTTCAAGCCCAAAAGTAAAGGATGACTGTTGACACCTCATCGCTCTTCCCAGTGACACCTGAGTGAGCAGGAGGCTTGCTTTAGTATGGGGAAATGAGCATCTTTGAGGGGAGGGCATTTTCTATGACTGAGCCAACTAAGCCCCCTGTCACCAGTTCAGTGGTTTGCTTTCAATGTAAGGCAAGCTTTCTTCCTTAGTTACATTTCTTGACACGGCACATTGGTTGAAGTGGCATTGGAGGAGGACGATTTGGGAAATGCATCAGTGCAATGTAACTACGGCTGCCAGTTGCTTCTTACTTGCTTGATGGTGGACCTGCTGGTCACAGTCAGCCACACTACACTCAGAGGCTGACTTGTGACAGCCATTTGCCCAGGTAGCCCCTGTTTTTGAGAGTAGTTTCTACCCAGAGGTAGCAGCGCTGTTGACAACAGCAGCAGTCCCCACCATGGTTTCTGCTCTGCTCTTCCTTGCTGCTGGTGAGGCACTTAGCAGAATAAGCTAATGACTATATCCCTTCCCACCCATGCCCTGCTTCCTGCCAGCCGTAGTTTGATTTCCCCTGGGACCTGTGAGTCAGAAACTGGAATGGAGGCAAAACAGACTAGGCTCTTACTTTGAGTTTCTGTGACCTTGAGGTGGTGAACATACAGAGATGTCCCACCGCAGAACTGCCAGATCTAGAGGTATTCCCAGAAAGTGAGAGCAGTTGAAAAGGAGGCTTATTATCAGCTTTAAATAAGGGAGTTGTCAAGAATATAAAGCAGATTTTGTGAATTTTTATAAGAGGGCATATTGCAGTTGCACTTAGGATAGTTGGTTACCCCCCCTCATCCCCAAAGATTTATCATAAACAAGATTAATCCTTTATTCAGGGTTAATTAATTGGAACAACTTTCTTACAGCCTGTATTCTGTATTTTAAATGAACTTCTGTTTGAGCTGCAAGTTTTCAGTTCAGAGATTTTAGAAGTAAATGTTTAGACATTAAAAAGACTAGAGGGGGTTAGGAGGTGTGGTTTTTGAAGGGTGGTTTTTACTTTCAGCTCACAGAAAAAAAATTTAGTTGTGGTTATATGATGTTCAGATATAAACTCTGTAGCTAACTCTTTTTACTATGTGAAAGAAAACCTTTAATGGTGTAAAAAAAAAGGTAATCTGACCTTGAAAGACCCCCTCCTAACACCAAAAAGGCTATTCTCATAAATATATATATACACACCCTTGGGTAGCAGGCTTGGGAGCATTCTCAGAATTCTCTATGTGATACCAAAATGTTCTGGTTTTCATAACTATGAAGAGCAGTCAGACCGTAGTTAGCAAACATGCAGCAAAGGGAGAAGAATAAGAAAAGCCAGAGTCTCTTCTACAAGGTTAAGAAATGGTTCTGTGGTTTAGGAATTGACCCTTGAGGAGGAGGTGACAGTGGGACATCCAGACTAGTGCATCCATCTTATCACTGGTACCATGGTGACAGCTGGCTCATTGTTTTGGCTAAACAAATAATTTTTTTAATTAGGTATTTACTGTAACGACAATCCCAGTATAATACTAAGTAACTAAGATTTTTCAGGTTCAGAGGAACATAATTGCTCAAGAGACTGTTTTCACTGTGGGTTGATCAAGTCAATGGAAAAGCCCAGTTAACTCAATGGAAAGACTGTTGATGTTTTTAATGGCCTTTGCGTTGTGGCTGTGATTGTTTTGAGTTCTATTGCCTTAGTGGTCCTACTTCTTCTAGAAAGAGCATGGTATTAAGACAGCAGATCCCTTCTCAAAATGCCTTCATTTACCAGTGTTGTGTGGTAAATGTGGCATTGCAGCCCAGTGCCCTAGTGTTTGCGTTCACAGGGCAGCCAAAACACAGCAGCCCTCTGAACCATCTCTGTTCAACATTGCTGCAGCCTGTGTTCATTGACTTTAGCTGGTGTCCTTAGTTCACTTCTGTGAGGCTTGCCACTACAAATATCTGAGCTGGAGCTTCTGCATCTCGAAATAAAAACCTATTCATTACGCCGTGTTGTAGCTTCAGCCTTTCTCTGTTATTATTATCAGGTAAGTTGCTATCCCCCATTTTTTTATCATAAGCCCCAATTCAAAGCACTGACTATTTACATGTCAGATTTAAATATCAGCTCCCCAGTTGCGGTACTGACACATAAATTTTAAAAAGTAACCTAAAAATGTTATAAAAATATTTTACCCTTTTTCTCCTCCTCGTTTTTCTTTGAGATTAAATTTGCAGCAAACAATTTACACTGGAGATTTATTTCTTCAGTAAGAAGCTCAGTAAATGGAATGCCTCTGTAACAGGAGACTCCTCCGCACCTTTAACTGCGGGGCTGGTAGCAGGACTGGTCATCCCTCTCTGGCTGGGGCATTTTGGTTTGGACCATAGTACCCCATACAGCACAGCCTCGGGTGCAGGAGTTAAATCCCTTTTGCTCCAGGCATAGCTGTAGCTGAGTAACAGCAAAATGGATTGCCTTTTTTACAAGGCGGTATTTATTGGTTGTTTTCCCATAGCAGAAAAAGAAGTTGGAAGGTGTTATCAGCTAGGTCTACGCAACAGTGTGGTGTGCTGGGCAGTTACGCCATTGCTTGTACAAGCTGAGGTGGGTCATCCAGGCACCCCAGCCTGGCACTGCAGGAAGGGTGGCTGAGGCTGGCACCATACGGTGTGGCACACCTCGACTGGGCTGTGCCGTGCTGCAGTGGCTCTCCAGCTGGTGGGAGATGAGCAGCCAACTGAGGCAGCCTGCGCTCCCCGCCTGCGGCGTGCTTCACGCCGCCGCTGTGTCCTTCAACGGCACAGGGAAAAATAAACCACGTGAGGCTCCTGCTGCCGTGTCCGGCAAAACACAGAAACAACTTTCTGTAAGTTCTTGGAAGTTCTCTCAGTTCTTGGAATAAGATAAAATAAAAATCTGATAAGTTGATTGATTGGGTTTTGGGCTTGATTGGGTTTTGGGCTTTTTCCCCCCACCTTTGAAAATACTGGAGAGCTAGGCTGAACTGTTGGGGAGTTAGTAATTTCATGGCACCTTCTGTTTATTGCTAGACAAAAGAAAGCTGATCAAATGAGTGTGCTGCAAGGCTAAGGTCTATTTTCCAAGTGTTTTTGTTGGGTTTTTTTAAACTTATATTCAAATCCCAACACCTGAAAAGGAGAATGAAAGAAAAATTGTTCGGTATTCCATTTTTCTTTCTCTTTTTCAGTAAGTGCTCAGCCTCACGTGTTTTGGTTCTTCTCAGAAGGAGAGGCTGATATTCATTTATATACGCTGAGGAACAGACAGAAAAAAGAACAAAAGCAGAGTTAGGGGTGGGGGAAGGGGAAAAGCATCAATTTCTGCTGTGTTGCAGTAAAGAATCAAAAAGTCAGAAATCTTTTTTTTATCTCCTATTTTCTTGTCCTAGATAACCTTTCAAACTAAGTTGAGCCTATAAAAATACTGATTCGACTCCACTTATGGCAGCTATTGCCTCTGTATTTTTCCTCTGCAGCATTCTTTGTGAATTGTCTTATGCCATAACTCTGGAAGTAGACTCTGTTACTCATAATGTTATTTCAATGGAAAAGACTTCTTTAATAGCAGTCATATCCAAGATAAAAATGCCTTAGAGCAGATATCATAACCAGATGGGGAGAGAAGGCTTTAGATGTGAGGTCTGTATTTTTCAAAGCACCTTGACTTTTAGCTTCAGAAATACATCTTCAGCTGCTTCACTTCGCTCTTCCTGGACCCTCCAAGGCGGCTCCACACCATAAAGTTTTCCTGGATTGCAGAATCAATACTCTATGTCTGCACACATTTTCCCTGCTTTTCTCTCCCTCAGAAGTCTTGAAGCATATCAACTAAATGTTCTATTTTTTTCCAGTTCTCCGGGTCTGGGAGCAGACATGATTAGAGTGGACTCGGGTAGGGCTGACTCAATATTTTAATATACTGATGTTCTTGTATAGTGCATTGGATAGAATATAATTTAATAGAAGTTGGCAAGACTGGAATGTTCGGACAGAGCCAGTCCCAGCAGTGCAGGAGGTGAGAACTGAAGAGTGCGTTTTTTAAATGCTGCTTGTGTCCTGCCTGTGGCTATCCTGCATCAGGGAGAGGGAAATGAAGTCTTTGCATACTTCTGGAGAAATGCATTAATAATGACAGTACCACAATGAGGCCTCTGTGCTTCACAGAATGTTTTACTTCACAGGTACTGGCCTATCAGCATGATCTGTTTGTGTCTCGTTGCATTTAAAGACATTTCAGAAGAAAACAGGAGCATCTGCAGCATTTTCACAGAAAAAAGTGTTACGTGTTTGTGGGTCTGCATGTACTGTCTCAGTGTAGCACAATGCTGTGATTAATATTTGCCTGAGCTACTGCAGAGACTGGGGAATAGTTCTTCTAATTTTAGCCGTGACCATGATCAGGTGGCCAAGGATGACACAAGATGCCTAACGAAGAGTGTTTGTACTGCCCGGTTTTTGCTGTGATACCTCTATGTGCTTTGGGATGAATGGGGTAGAAGTCTGTTGCTCACTTGAGGTCTCTGGGCATGCAGGCTTGCCTTTCTGGCTGAAGGGCAAATAGATACAGCTTCCCGCAAGGTTAACCTGAGGTGCTTGCTTGTGTAGCACTTGGTACTCGCCCACCAAAGCTAGGGAGCAAGGGCAGCCATGGTTCATCCGGGACCTAAGGGCTGGAAGGAAGAAGGGCTGCACTCACTCTTATCAGGTGTTTATTCATTTCCTTTTTATTAGTTTTTTTTTTTTCTTCTTTGGAATGCGCAAAACCATTTTTATTGCTTGAAAACAGCCACCCATTTTGCTTTGTTCCGTGCTTAACCGGCACACCCATTTTGGCCCTTTGTCTGAGACAGCAAAATGCACAAAGGCTTGGCGCGGCTCCTGCACGCAGCATCACAGCGTTGTGTTGGTGGTGGTAGATTGCATGCCTGATCCTCGTTTGTCTTAATGTATCAAGAAACGTCTCCAGAGATCAACTCATAATACTGGGATTGTGTTGGTGGAGTGCTCACTGTGTTGTTTCAAGGAGAAGTAATCGGCAGCGGGCTTGGCGCAGAGTCTCATGCTTGTGGAGTGGCAGATACGAACTGCACCCTGGTGGTGCTGCCAGCTTAGGCTGAGGACCAAAAGGATTTCATTGTGAAGACTCTGAGCTGCCTGCAGGTGCTGTGGGGAGCTTTAGTGAGGGATTCACTGTCACTGTGATTATTTTTTTTATGATTTATTTTTGGTAGGCCTCTTGAGCAATCTTAATACCATTCCATGAAGAAGAAAAAAAAAATGTATCTGAGATTCCAGTCTGGCTCTCATGACTTAACATGAGATTTGCATGTCTTTTTAGAGGTTTTATGAATATTTTTCCAAAGATGCATTAATTCCTAAGTCCTGGGACTTCCAAAGAGTCTGTTCCTCCCGCCCCTATCCAACACACTTACGCATTGTGCCCAAGGACAGCTTAGAGGAGCTGCCTGACTTCACCAGTGTGGTGATGGGAGAATTGGAGATGTTGCTGGGTAGGAAGACAAGGACCAAGACAAGCAGAGGAACAGAACTGGGGAAAATGGGAGAACAGGTAAAATTCATGGAGCTTGAATTTACATGGGCTGTCTGAAATGATTATACCCAAGCCCAGGATGAGGAGCAAGAGTATAACCAGATTTTGGGTTAGATTTGGTGGAGCAAGCAAATGGATGTAAGTAGAGAAAAGGGGTGAGAAATCCAAAGCATGGTAAGAGGGCAGAAAGAGGCCAGAAGACTTCAGGGGATGAGGGCCAATGTGAGAGTGGAGACAAACCTAGGGTGCAGGCAGGAAGGAAGGGTGACCAACCTAGGGTGAGGACCTGTGGGGTGTGGAGAGTTGTCTGTCTGCGGGGAATGGGGCCAGGATGAGAATCTGTGAACCGAGTACTGAATTTGGGGAGGAAGAGGAGTAATTTGGAGAGTATGCTCTGTCTCATTCTCTCCCTGTCAGTTGGAGTCCTGGAGACTTTTTCGCTCCCTGACATTGAGGCAGCCCTGCTGGAAGGAGCTGTGTGCACTAAAAGTACGTGTGTATGCATGTATTTTTGCATCCACTCTGGTATTTAGGCGGCTATTTTGGGTGCATCTATAAGTAAATACCACAGCATACTGAGACTCTGGTCTTCCAGCAGAAACATGTGGTCTGGGGGGGGGGTTGTTTGTGTCTGCTGGACAGTCTGTCTGTGCTACAGGACCGAAATACCAACGTGCTCAGGTCAGCCCCACTTCTGTGGCTCTCTCCCATGTGCCTGCCTGTGTCTCCATCCTTTTTTTTTCCATGCCAGGGAATGTAGGTTTTCCCTCAGCAGAATCCTCAATCCGTCTACTGCTCGCTGTCCTGTGCTAGCCAAAAGCATAGAGGATCACCATGAAAGCAGTTACACTGTCTGTAGACAAAGCTTTTCTTAAAGCACGCCAAGGAAACTGGAAAAACAGGAGCTTTTTTTTTTTCCCGTTCTCCTAAACCTTTTCAGTACAACATTAAGTCACTTCCTGTAGCTGCAGTAAGTTGAGAGTTTCTTTTTTTTTTTTTTTAATATT
>VWZL01005077.1:296693-399193 GCA_013396915.1 Stercorarius parasiticus
GTGAAGAAGGAGAAGGGCGGGGGGGAGGGGCAGGGCTTCGTCGGGTGACACATGAGGCTGGGGCAGCCATACGTGGCTGGAAAATTTGCAGCGTGGGGGCAGAGGCATGTGGCTAATTCAGGTAACCGGAAAGCTGGCTTTTATTATTCCTCCAGCTCATAACTCGCAACAGTTGGTTTTCCCTTTTCTTTTCTTTTCTTTTTTTTTTCCCCACCTGAAGTGGGACAGGAGGAGCAGGTTCTATAGGAGCACTGCGTATAAATACTCAGCCCAAGGAAGCCCGGCGGATCGGGTGAAGTTTTATTTAGATTGCTTTGGGGATGGGTGAGCCCTGCATCTGGAAGGCAGGCGGGTTTTCCTGACATGCGAGGAAACAGTCTCCCTCAGCAGTGGGATTCGGGACTCTGCTGGAAGCGGGGGGGTCCCGCTGCCTGTCTCGGTGCTGGGGGCTTCGTGCAGTTTAAAATGAAAGGGGCAAAGGCACTGGTGGACGTAACATGAGCTGAGGTGAGAGCAAATGGGTATCACAGCTCCTGTGTAAAGTCTAATGGCATCGGTTGCATAAGAAGCGGGGTCGGAGTTCCCGTCGCCTGCTTGAATGCACCCTGTGGAGAAGTTGGTCTCCGGAGGATTTGTGCGGTACGTTGTAATCCTCTGGTCTCGACGTGACGACAAAGTGCGTGTGTGAAAGCTTGGTGTGACACGGGAAGACGGGGGATTTGGAGAAGAACAGCTTGGAGCCACTAGCCGTGCCACTTCTGTGCCCTTGTGTCAACAGGCGTTATCTGTGTGTGTGTGTGTGTGTGTGTGTGTGTGTGTGGACACATTTATGTGTGTATGCGCTTCTCAGCGTTTGAAAACCTACTGATTAACTTTTAAAAAGTTAATCGGGATTTAGTGTTGAGGGTCAGTCAGCGGAAAGCTGGTCTGCTCGCTGAGCTGCAGCAGCAGTTTCTGCCTCCGGCATGCTGTGAGCACCCGTCTTTCTGCCCTTGTGTTTCAGCCCGTCTATAGTTTACTAGAGACATAGTTTCTTTTCCAGTGCTGATTGTGTTTCTTCTTTTCCAGAAAAAGAGGAAGTTATAAACGGAGGAGATGAAAAAGAACGGAAAGACCCATACTTTGTGGAAACACCTTACGGCTACCAGCTAGACTTGGATTTTCTGAAGTACGTGGATGATATACAAAAGGGGAATACCATTAAGAAACTAAACATCCGAAAAAAGAGGAAAGCCATACCAGCCTCGGCGGGTACCAAGAACTCTGGTGGCCAGTGCAGCGGCTGGACCTCCACAGAGTCCCTCTCTTCGTCAAACAGTGATGAGAACAAGCAGTCTTGTTTGGCAGCAAGGAGTCAAGTAACCTCGTCCATCACTGCAAGACCTTCAGTTTCCTTTGAAGCATCTCCTTCCTACTTAACCGTCCCTGAGAGTAAGCAGCTTCCTCCCCCCTCCCCCCAGCCTCCTCGGCACAACCTCCATGTAACAAAAACCCTCATGGAAACGCGGAGGCGCCTCGAGCAGGAGAGGATGATGCAGGTCACGCCTGGAGATGTCCGCAGGCCCCGGCTTTCGAGCTTTGGAGGCATGGGCTCCACGAGCTCCCTCCCCTCTTTTGTGGGATCCAGCGGGTACGGTCACATGTCTCAGCAGCTGCAGAATGGGTATCAGGGGAACGGCGACTATGGCGCCTGCTTCAGCTCCTCCTTGGGCAGTTCCATTCGTCACAGCCCCATGAGCTCGGGAATATCCACGCCGGTCACCAACGTGAGCCCGGTGCATCTGCAGCACATCAGGGAGCAAATGGCAGTTGCCCTCAAGCGTCTCAAGGAGCTCGAGGAGCAAGTGAAGACCATTCCTGTGCTGCAGGTCAAAATTTCAGTGTTACAGGAAGAGAAGAGGCACATGATGGCCGAACTCAAAAACCAGAGGAAAGCCACTCAAAATGACACGTATGGTTTCAGAAAGCGATCCTACAGTGCAGGGAATGCAGAGCAGTGGGAACACATGTCTCAGGTGAGAAGAGGTGGAGAACTGTATATAGATTGTGAGGAAGAGGTGGAGAGTGTGGAGCAGAGCTCTCAGAGGATAGAGGAGTTCAGGCAGCTGACTGCTGAGATGCAAGCCCTGGAGAAAAAAATCCAGGATAGCAACTATGAAAGTCCAGCAAACCTTCGGGTGAACAGAGAAAGCCTGACCAAAGAAGCCCGATCTGTTGCTGTAGGTGCTGATGAGAACATGAACGATGTGGTTATATACAACAGATCTGCGAGGCAACACAAAGAAGTAGCTGTGGGGACAGAGAAAGAAATGAGAGAGTCTGGGGTTGGGGTGACGGAGGCCATGCTTGGCTTGTCTACGGAGGTCGAGAAAGAGATAGAGCTTCAGCAGCAGACCATTGAAGCCCTTAAGGAGAAGATTTACAGACTAGAGGTTCAGTTAAAGGAAACAACCCATGACAGGGAAATGACCAAATTAAAACAGGAGCTGCAGGCGGCTGGGTCTAGGAAAAAAGTAGATAAAGCCATGATGGCTCAGCCCCGTGTCGTCAGCAGGATGGTGGAGGCCATCGTACAAACAAGAGACCAAATGGTGGGAGACCACGTGGACGTTGCCAATTCGTCAGTGGGAAACCACCTGCAGACGAGCAGCGTCGGCACCTCCTGCAGACCTGCCGTGCGGAGCATGGCTGTGGGCCCCGAGCTGCTGATGAGCCGGTGGCTGGTGAAGGAGAGGGCAGAGATGCGAGACCAGGGCACAGGGAAGTCCCTTGAGCTGCGTGATAAGGCGGTGGGTGCAGAGACGAGCATCTGTGAGACAGGCATCAACACGGAGGAACCGTCAGGCATGCTGAGCCCCCGCCAGACGGCACGGGCGGTCGGAGCGGTGAGGTCTGTGGGCTGCGGGGACTGCTCAGTGGACGTGGTGGTTTGTGCCCCCAAGGAGCACGTGTCCCGCGAAACGGCCACAGAGGCTGTGCCCAGGGCAGAGGCAACGGTGATGGCCGTGCCCTCCACAGCTAGCCGTCAAACCAGCACCACACTGGAGATGGTGAGCCAGTGCACCAGCACGGAGACGGCCTCCCTGGCAGACTGCGGGACGAACACTGTTCTGAGCAGCTGCGATAAGCAGACCAACACGGAGAGCGTGGAGACGCGGAGCGTGGCAGTAGGAGATGGCCGGGTGAAGGACATACATGCATCTGCTAAAACGCGTTCGGTTGGAGTGGGCACCATGCTCTCCAGCCACCCTGCCTTTGAAAAGCCCTCTGCAATAAAAACCAAAGACTGTGGCATTGGGCAGATAAACATTCATGAGAACTACCTGGTTGGTCTTAAAATGAGGAGCATTGCCTGTGGACCCCCTCCGTTGCCGGTTGTGTCGGCTGGCACCAGGAGCATCGGTGTTGGTGGAGAGTCCGTGTGCGAGCCGGTGAGTGGTCTATTGGAAAGCCCTCTGCCTCCACCTGAGCTGAGGACGGGCTTGGATCACTACATCGAGCGTGTGCAGAAGCTGCTGCAGGAACAGCAGATGCTGCTTGCTGAAAATTACAGTGAATTGGCAGAAGCCTTTGGGGAACCCCACTCCCAGATTGGATCTCTCAATTCGCAGCTCATCAGCACTCTCACCTCCATCAACTCTGTCATGAAATATGCCAGCACAGAGGAGCTGCGGACCCTGGACCTTCAGAAGCAGTGCATGGAGAGAAGCGCCACGTCAGGTAAGCCCAGTGTCTGGGCACACGTTTCACAGAACCATAGAATTATGTTTGGTCTGCTTCTTGCCAGAGCCGCCAGTCAGTCACCTTCTGGGATCTTGCTTTAGTCTGGAAGCAAGTGTGTAATCCCCCTCGATATAATGCAAAACAACACTCTTGCTGGATGTGCCCGTTGGGTACATTCTCTCCAGCCCACCACCGGTAACTGAAAAACCGGAGGTAGTTTTATCTCCCCCAGTCCAGCAGACTGTGAAGGGCATGATGATGATGATGACATCTCTGACCATGAAAGAGAGGTATCTAAAAGTACGCAGGGTTTGACCGCTGTGCAAGGTGTTGACTCCATTTTATGACTTTAAGAGTATTCGATGGTAATTCCTGTGCGTTTGGAATTTTGTCCTTCCTTTAAGCTTGGCATTTTGAAAAACTACAGTGTCAGATTCGACAGAGTGGAAAGTCACATTCAGTGTCTGTATCAAACTGACTCGTTTCCACGGACATTTCCCTGGATTTTTTTAGTGTTCCTTCCATTGCCTTTGTTCCTTGTGCCTCTCAGCCAGAGATCTGCGGGGTGCTTTCCCCGTTCCAGCAGAGCTGATGGCTTTATAATAGGCAACTCCAGAGCGCTTCACAGAAACCACATCTTGCATCTTCGCTGTTCCAATAACTGCTTGTCCTAATCCCTAATTACAGCCTCATGTTTGAAAGGCATAAACTGTAATTACTTCTGGAGGTTCTGGTGATACTCAGGAAAGGCAAGAAGTGATATTTAAATACTCTTCGCGTTTTATTTAATAACTTTTAAATCTATACAATTAGAGGGATTTCTTTATATGGGATTTCTTTATTCCCTGGGGTAAAGTTGCTTACTTTTTAAAAATTATTATTATTATTGCGTGTCTGATAGTCTAGTTTAAAACTTAGCCATTTTTTCTAATACCTTATTGGTGAATACAACCACATTACTGTTAAATTTATGAATGTTGGCTTACTGTAAACCAGTATGTAATGCCTAGCAGGGACTGTTAGATACTGTCTTCTTGGTCCAGCCATACAGTGGCTAAAACAGGAGGTTAAGAAAGTGGGAAAACCTTGTGCAAATTCATATGTATCGTGGGTGCTGAATTGGAAAAAAAATCCTGAGTAAATACCACTCAATATCAGTATAATATTATTGGCTAATGCACTGCTGTATAAAGCTCTTGCAGCTTATTTACTGTCCTAAAATTTACCTATTTTCGTTAAAAGGCAGCTTGGTAAATCTGATTCTTTTCAGTGTTCATGGCGCTAAATGGAACCATCCGTTAAATGAGCTGAAGTAAAAATTTTAGCTTCCAATAGTAAAGCAATAAGGAACATCTATGCAGCGGTAAAGAAAACATATGATATCCTGTCTGCATACATGCAATATGATACTATGTTTGCAATATTATTATCTTTCTGGTATGCACTTTGTATTTTGGCCTTCTTACAAGTAATGATACTATAATAATGAGAGTATCTGGCAGACAACAGAAGTGTCCTTAAAAACAGTGAACCAGAATTTTTACTAGGTGTAAATCCTCAATTCCTTTCCCTGCTTTTACTGCACAGTATCAAATGTGTAGTCTAGAGACTTGAAAGTATTTAGACACAGGTGGAGCAATGGATCATATTTTAGTCAAGATGTTCTTACTTGGATTCAGATTTCACATTCTTGACAGAATTATTCTGGAGTAATTTTATTTTAACTTGTAATGCCATTATCTTTAGCTGTGGATGCTGAGCGTAAAATCTCTTTATTTTTAGTCCCTGGTGAGAACTACATGCCAGGACTGCATGCATAAATCAAGCTCAGGGCTGTAACAGTTTAGACCCATGGAGAATTGGAGTGGGAAGGAGGTCATAAGCCTGAAACGTTTCCCCTTCTCTTTCTGTTAATTTCGAAAATACTGCCTTTACTACAGTTATCTGGTGGTCCTGCTGCTTGTTCCTCTGGTTTTACAGATCATGTGTTAGTTTTTTCTGCAGAAGGATTTTTGCTGAATGAACCACAAACTTAAATAAATCTGTCAGCACTGGAACTAATAAAGCCTTTTTTTTTTTCCATGCGTCAGTACCTGATGATAGCTTGTAGGCTCTTAATAAGTCTTTCCTCACATTTAAGTCTCTTGGATGTAGCTTTTCAGGTGTCTTGTGTGTGAATTCAACCAGCACCCCTTTCTGCAGGCCTGGCATCTCGGCCTGATTTCTCTAAAGCTTGTATAAATACAAAAATCCTTCAGAGCACTGACTCTCTAGTCCGGTTTGGTTAAAATGAGCAGTTGGGTTTAAGTTATTGAAAGAAGCATGACCTCGCAAGCCTCAGTTTCTTAGAAAAACAGGCTGAAAATAGAGGCAGAAGTGTCCGGTTTCAGTTTAGCAGCAGTAGTGTCATCTTTAATATTTTATTCAAAGAGCATCCTTAGGAAGTGCCTCTTAGACGCCAAGTTCTTTTAGGACAAAAATACCTGATCTTGCTTTGAGGCATGTGATTTGGGTACCAGTTTGCCACGTTACAGGGTTAGTGATCCCATTCTGCTTCTGATACCTGAGGTAGCACATTGGTCAGGTTTTCAGCTTTACAGCTTTTCCTCCCTGCCAGCGCTGGGGGGACGGGAGTGTGCTGCAGGGATTTCTCTTAGCCGCTGACACGGCTTGTGGCTGGCAATGGGGATGCAGGCATGAGAGCTGGAGCCCACTGAGCGGAACACGGGCTGGCTCCGCAGCTGGCATCCCCAGGCTCAAGCCCAGCAGACCTCTGAGATGATCTCTGAACCAGGTCTGTTAGCAATTAGTATATTGCTTGTTGCAAAATAAACACCTTCACTTCTGTAACTAAGCAACTCCTATTTACACTCGCACTGTCTTTCAGAAGCCCTAGTGACATCAGGGAAATCAAACCCTCTGGCCAGATGAGCCGATTTCCACTCTGCAAAATCACGTTAGCCAGCATTGGCACCCTGTCTGTGTCCAGCGGGGTCGCACGGATGTGTGTGACAAACCTAGAGGTTAACTGATCCTCATTCTTGGACCAGACGGCGTGTAGGAGGACTAAGAGAGGCAAGCGTGTTCAGGTTCTCTGTTTATTGTCACAGAATTTTTGAGAAGTTTCAGAAAGTTACATTTGAGTGCACATGTGATGTATTTTGCAAAATATCAGCCAGAGGCCTAACGTCCCTTAAATTAAATGGGCTTTTCACAAATCTTGTAGGTGGATGTCTTTCACAGGCAAGGAATTTGCAAGGGTGGTATTTAAAAACAGCTGCTCTGCTCTTGCCCTGAAAAATGACCTGAGTGTATTTAACCTAAAAACGTGTGGTTATTTTGCCTCAGTGATCTTTGGAGTATCAGTTTTACAGTCACTTTTTGGAGCAGTCATGACTGAGCACCCCAGTGGAAGCATTACATTGATCATCGTGAGGAAGGAGGCAACTTCTTGAATTAAGACTTGAGATTAAGGACTCCTTGAATTCAGGAGTGAGAGGAAGTGGGAAGCAAGTGGTGTTGGAAGGTCTTGGGGGTTGGGAAAACATGATGTGCTATCTGATGGAAAGATCTTTCAAGCTTTTCAACTCTTAACTTTTACCCAGAGCTGGGGAGGCAGGCTGAGGGACGATGAAAAGACTGAAGGAGTGATGGTGGTGGTGAGAAGCCCCTGGTTGTCCAAAGCGGGTGTGTAGGACTAATGAGGAATTGTGGCCGTGATTGTCTCTCTCTGTGTCATCATTCGTTACACAAAACCAGCAGGGAGTTGGAGAAAGCTGTTTTCTCCTTGCAGCTCTTCTGTTTGACAAAGTGTAGCCTTTTCTCTCAAAGACTGTGTAGCTTGATGGGTTGGTAGCCCCCCTCCTGGCAGCATGGACCACGCTAGTGCAGCTGAAGACTCGAGGCTTGCCTGAGGCTCAGAAGCTGGTGCTGTTTGAGGCACAGGCATTTCCATGGACCCTGCAAAGCTGTGGGCTGCTGCAAATCGCACTGGGTGTCTACATCTAGGCAAGTGAATGAATCCCTCAGCTTCAGCTCTGCCACAGATGCATGCCTTAATCACCCAGTTAAGTCTCTGTACAGATGTGCTTGTTTGTGTAATAAGCAGGACCCATCCATTTCTCTGCCGGGGAGAGGCTGACTGACATTCGTGAAGCATTCTTCATATTCCCCGGATGATGCAAAACGGTCATGCAGATGGTCCCATCTGTGTGCCAGATGAGTGCTGTTTATTCACGTGTGTTTGGCTGGTACCTCAAAGAGTACAGTGCCTCCTCTGCGTTTTTCCTGTGGCAGGTGGTATCTGTTGACCTGCTAGACAGAGCTCAAATGCTTATGTTGTTTGAAAGTGGTAGCAACCCCTGTATTAGGAACTGAGATGTTCAGTGAGGGTTTTTTCCTCTTTTAAATTCCCATCTGATTATATTGGAAGAGAAGCAGAGACCTGGTCGGTAATTGTCCTATAAAGACATTATTCATGTGAAACTCCGTAAACCTCTTTAAAGAGGTTTGACACACCTTCCATGGTCGTGTTAAGACAAGCTTATTAATGTTATCATTATTATCATTAGAATATTTTCTGTTTTCATTCTGTGGCAGCAGTACAGGGGATGTTTGAATCTGAAAGCTGCTCAATCTCCTCATTTCTGCTTCAGTTAATAAGGAGTATAATTTGACACAATAGAAATAATTTTTTTCTTTCAAATCTATTGCTGCTTAGGGAGTGACAAGCTCCAGCCTGCTAGCCTGTCTGTTAGAGTGACTTTGGTAAAACCCCAGTTCCCTCCCCACACTGTGGCACAGGGACATGATGTTCAGGCACTGAGCTTTGTTCAGAGTTCAACTCCCATGGTAACAGGCACATCTATGAATATTTAATAGCAGAAGATTCCCCTTTTTCCAAGGAAGTGTTGTCGTATTTCATCAACAATAAAGCATCGGCTGAGAAGATCAACTGCTCATAAATGAGAAAGGAAGAAAAGCTCTGAGATCACCTTCCTACTGTGCCCGGCATCATGAGATGCTTTGATCCACACTCATCAGGGAAATTAAGGATGGCTTTCACTGAGCTTTGCGCACAGTTGTCTTGGAAGAGAGAGCATTTCATAAAATAAGATTATTAGCTGCTTCCCAGACATGTAATTTTTTGTGTTCAATCTTGTTCAATTAAAGGAATTGGTTTTGACTTCCAGTTTCAACAAACTGGCTTCACAAGCTAGTTTGGGGATGGAAAGCAGCTTCCCAACACAAAGAAAATGGTTAAAGCGAGAGTGAAAATGAATTTGAGATTGCTCTTGCAGCCCTATTAAAGGAGCCATCCTGTTAAAAGGAGCATTTTCCCTGGAGCCAAATGGTAGTTGCAACATTTACCTACGCCTGGGCCCCAAGTGAATCAGGCTTCTGTGTGTTTATCATATAAGAAGTTCACATGTGGCAATTTTTTGTTCTGAAATTTTAAATTCACTGACTTTTAACCTGGAATGGCTCAAAAGAACCTTTTAAATTGAAACTCTGTTTAGTCTTCTGAAGGTAACACATTTATCAGGTGGATGGATGGGTTAATATCAATCATTGTAAATGTTTAAACGTAACATGTTTGCTCATCACTGCTTTTTTATTTAACTTAGTAGAATGGGGCTTTTTTTCAATAGTCGTGATGGATAGGCCAAATGGAAAGTGGATTGAAAGTTATTTATATGAAGAAATAACTTTTTAAGGATAAAGAAACTTAATAAGATTTAAGACCACTGGAGAAGACTTTGTGTTTTTCAATTACAATAGTTTCATAGGGATGTTATTGCTACCATGAAGAAATCATGCAGTGTGAAAGAGAAGTATTTCCTTGATGTATGTGCTCCAGACAACCTTTATGCACTGTCTTTAATAGGGAGTGTATAAGTTGTATCATTGGCTGTTATAAACATATTGTGCACATAAATACTTGCACTGATCAACAGGTTAAAAATAAAATCACGGGGCAGCTACCACATAGGCAGCAAGCTTGTGCCCTTTTTTTAGCTAGAAGCCTGTGATGTTCCAGCCAGAGAGCTAGGTTCTCATCCTGATGGTATTTAATTCCCCTGGCCTCATTTGCACCCCTCTTCATTTCCAGTGGTATAAAACTATTGTCAAGCTAAATAGTTTTTATAGTAATAGTTAGGTTTGCTTCCATCAGACTAAAGGGAATTTTTCAAAAGCAGGTAAAGGCCAGGCTTGTGTTATCACAAGTTCAGCTCAAATTCAGGGGGAAGGGTACTGTTTAAAACTGACCCAGTGAGTTCCCTGAACCAGCTTACTGCATGACTACTCATGGTCTCATAAATGGGAGGGAAAGTCTGCAGTTAGGAAGGGAAATAGCATTTTAACAACAATAAATTGATTTTATAGGTGCCAGAAATGGCATGGGTAGTCTACTGCTGATGTAGTTTTGCTGTCATTCTGGTTTAAATTGGTGAGATTTTCAAAAGAAGCAGAAGTGATTTAGGAGAGGAGGTTCCTTCTAAAATATTAAAAACAGGTGCTCTCATTCCCTCAAACCACTGAGGCTAAACCGCTGAAGGTGCTTCGCTCACTTGTTTCCCTCTGAAATTGACGACGGTAGCTTTCTCTATAAGGGTTTATGAACAGTTGAAGTCCGTAAATTTTTTATTTTGTCTTATCATACTTCTGCTTCTAAAATACTTGTGAACTTTGCCAAGATCCCCTACTACATTGCAAAATACATTTAGAAATTCCTGGCAGCTCCATGCTGTGGTTAGCCACGCTATACCAATACATGGAGACTTATGTCAAATTTGCATTACTTGCCCGCAACAATAAACTAACAAAAATCAGGAGGGTGAGTGTACCCGTGTGGCTCTCTCTGGAGGCCATGGCTGGCTAGGTATTGAACCTGTTGGCTGATGTACTGTCAGTGTGTTGCCCCGTAACCTGGTGTCACTGGGAAGGGCTCTGTGGAAGAATGCTTGAGGTCTGTGTGAGGCGACATGAGGAGTCTGATTTAAGGTCTGTGTAGGGTGGTGGTGATATTCAGCCAGGGTTTCTCTTCCTCACTTGAGAGGCGTGCGGTCCCTCCGCAGCCTTGTTGGCGGAGGAGGGAACTTGGCGCGTTCAGCTTGTTGGTTTGGGCAGCAGTTGATTAATCAGTTAAATCATTGACCATAGTGTTGGGTAGCACACCTGCTTCCTTCATCCATTTTTCCAAGTGCTAGGTTGTTGCTCTCCAAGGACCTTTTTGTTGGCTGTCTTGTAAAAGGGAAGGCCTGAGAGCTGATGTTAAATGCTAATTAACGCCTTGCAGCATTAATGGTGTGTTGGGCCCAAAGCTGTCTTTCCTGGAACTGTGGGTACTGTAGACACAGTAGGTGTAGACATGGAACAGTTTTGTTGGGAGAAGGAGTGTATGGGACAGTTTGTCTAATGCACGCTAACTTGTTGGGTGCCTGTCCTCGAGCCTTGATGTCACCCTCTTGTCAGGTGCTGGGGGCCAAGCAGGACACCTTTTCTGCTTCGTTTGAAGGCATGGACAACACGCTTCAGATCCTGGGCTCAGTGTGGTGCTTGTCAGCCACTGAGGGATGAGCCAGAAGAGGGAACCTACTGAGATCTTGTTGCATTGGTGGCAGGTTTAGCTAGGAGAAAGGCTATGAGGCAGCTATGGTCCTTCTTTCTTTCTGTCCTACCCTCCAGCTCCCTCCCCAGCCGTGTCCCAGGGCAGAAGGGAGACACCTGAGGAAGTCCAGACACTGGCTTCGGGGGGCAGAGCATCGCTGAGGGGGGATGACAGGGCATACCAAGGTGCCGTCAGTTCACATCAGGGAGGACCCCGGCTCTGCCCAGCCAGGGGCCTGACGGCCTTCCTCAGCTCCAGCATGCATGAGCCCACCCGTGTCCCCAGGACGTGCTGCGGAGATGGAGGGATTTCAGCTGACAGTAAACCTGGGCAGCTTTGGAAGGTTTGCACATCTCCGCTGCTTCAGAGCAGGTCCCCTCCGCTCCCTCCCCGCGCCCTCGGTGGTGAGGCTGGAGCAGGAGGGGTGGCCTGGTAAAACCAGCCAAGGCAGCCACT
The DNA here is from genome assembly GCA_013396915.1 of Stercorarius parasiticus. Taxonomy (NCBI): domain Eukaryota; kingdom Metazoa; phylum Chordata; class Aves; order Charadriiformes; family Stercorariidae; genus Stercorarius; species Stercorarius parasiticus. The sequence goes on from VWZL01005077.1 coordinate 308,485, forward strand.
ACCAGCTGCAGCTGGAAGCGGTTACTCCATTCGGTGCTCTCTAGTTGTAGCTGTCACCACTCCAAGAAAGTGGAGGGAGAGGCAGTTTCCTTGTTTTTCAGCTAAGGGACTTTAATTGTTTTTGGCTCAGCGCTCCATTGCTTTGGCAACCCTCTTCTCCTCTGCTGGTAGATTGAGGGATGGTGCTCGCTGTTGGGAAGAGACCCGACCGAAGCTGGACCTCTGCTGTGAAGCCAGGAGAGATGGGGAAACAAGGACAGGACTTCCCTGTTGATTTCCATTGATTCCCATTTTGTCGTGAGCACGCATCTCTAGAGGGGTTGTTCCTGCACGGAGGGGACACTGGGGTAACTGCCTCACTTTCCTGAAAGGGCAGTGACATCTCTGACGATACCCTGCCGTGTGACTTTCCCAGTAGGTGGCTTCCCCCTGTAGTGTGGAGAAGCTATAAGCAACAGTGGCAGTGGGCAATAGGTCTCCTTGCTTGAGAAGGTGCCTTGGAATTGCATGTGGGGTGAGACTCACTTGAAAGTCAGAGACTTAGGTGGGAACGGGAGCAAAGAGGAGGAAGCTTCTGGGGAGTGACAACATTTGGAAAAATCAGCTGCGTTATGTCTTCTTATGGGAAAAAAAGCCAACAACCAGCAACTGAGGTGAAGCAAGAAGGGCAGCCTAGCAAGAGCAATAAAGATGTCAGCTGTATTTCTAAAAGTGAATATTTGGAATTTACCTTACTACAGTATGTTAGCAGCCTGTGTGGTGCCGCTCATCTATTTCGATGAGGTGGCTGTGGCTTAATTCTTAATAAATACAAAGGAAAAAAAACTGCGGAGGCAGAAGTGATTGAAGCAAGCTTTGAAAGAAAGAAGTGACAGTGTTTACAGTAAATTAAATGCTCTTTTATTTTTTTCCTTGAAATGCTAGCAAGATTACTTAAGGAAGAATGTGTGTGTGAAAAAGCAGTGTGTTCCACAAACAAAAGCATTTGTGCAGCTTTGTAGAGCAGTTCTAATAGCACAGCTGGAGAAACTCCAGGGGAATCTGTAAAAGTCTGTGTGTAATTAGTGCTGCCTTTTAAAGACACAAAGGGAAAAAATGAGTGGATGCCAGCAAATTGGGGAAAAAAGAAAAAGTATAACCCAAACTTTCGGAATTTGATTTGAATACAACTACTAGCTCAGTACCATCCTGAAAAGCAAAAAAAAAAAAGAAATGCAGTGGGTGGGAGTTTATTGCAGTTGTCTCAGTAACTGGATAAAGTGTATAACTTTGAGAGTTAGTGGAATGCTGGCAAAAATGAAAGTTTCCTGAAAAGTTTCTGCTTTCATGGAAAATGCCATTTCTTTAAAAAAAAGTAAGATAAAGGGGGCACTGCTTTAGCAGAAGGAACCTGCAGAGACCATGAACGCACTCTTCAGGCACGTCAGTGAGGAGCAGCTCAGCAAGTCTACCCTGAGCCAGGGTGCAGAAGCTGGGGTTACTGCACATACCGAAAGAGAAGGAGAAGGAAGGAGCACTTCTTTTCGTCCTTTTTAAAGCCAATATCTTTATAATTTTTCTTCGTATTGTATGTTTTCATGGAAAGAAAAACTCACAGCTATGGTGTTTCTTTTATTTTCTGAAAGCAATCACACCCTTTTCCTATCGGATCCTCAGAAAAGAGTATTGTAGAGCACAAGCGTTGCCCTTTGGTTTTTTTTCTCCAATCTGTTTCCCCCTGCCCCCTGAGCTGATCACAGTGTTGACGGAAATGTTTTGGTCTGACTCCTCCATGATGCCTACTGTCTTCTCTGGCAGGTGCTACTTTGGAGTACATCCCTCACGGCCAACTTGCAAACGCCCACTTAACTTCAAATTTGCGAACGCTGAAATTGGAGCAGGACATTGTGCCTGCTCAGGAGGAGAGGAAGACTCCCCTGGTGGAAGCTGTTCGGGGAAGGAAATCCTTTTCTTCTCAAGACAAAACTCTCACTCCAATTAACCTGACAGATGACCAGCTTGCCTCTGGCCTCTATGGTGATGACCAGCTCACATTTCACCTTTCATGGTGCCGATGGAGTTTGAATGTGAAAATACAGTTAAAGGAGGTTTTCAGGGTTCTCAAAATTGTGAAAGCAGGGAAAGATGTGGCTACAGGGAAAGTCACAGTGGGAGACCCTGTGTCTGCAGGTAGCAGCTTAGTTTTTAAATGGCAGATTGTAGCACATCAGTGAAATGCTATTTAGTGTCTTCATAAGAAAAATGTACTGAGAGAGAAAGGGTTAATAAAATAATTATTTTTTTAAAACTTAAATTTGTATGAATGTTTTGCCTGTCTTCTGCTTAGAGATTGGTTTAGAAGTTGTTTGAGTATATACTGAAATCTAAAGAAACAGCCTTGATTGAACCTCCCCACCCTGTTGAATAGGTTATTGTTAAATATGCTGTCTGTACTAAGGCATTAGTTCTGGCAATGAGCTTCTGTCATCTGACACCAAGAATTAAGATTTTCATAACAGAGCAGAATAACCCATTTCAATGCTAGAAATCTTTTGCAAATAGCAAAGGAAAAAAAAAAGTCTATTTTCTTAAAGTTTTCTAAAGCATCATAAAGATTAGCAACATGTTGGAAGCTGGGAAATTTAGGCTAAACTAGTTTTCGGTTTCCAGAGTTGTTTTTAGAAGTGTTCTTTCATATTTCCAATGTGCATCTCACACCATGACTTTATGTATAAAAAGATTAGAAAGCCCAGCTTCAGTTGGTAAATTAAACAGAAAGCTGTTTTTTTCTTTTGAAAAATTGTCTAAAGCTGCTGCAGTCAAAGCCGGCTACAGATTTGTACTGATATGTGTGCTTTGTCTCCCTTTTCAATAGTGTGTACTAATAATGAAAACACACTCAAATCTATCATGAAGAAAAGGGACGGGAAAAAGGATTTGAGCAACACCAAGAAGAACCTGCAGTTTGTTGGCATTAATGGCGGGTAAGAGACCTGTCTTCAAAAAATCTGTCATTGTAGCACTTTCACAGTGGAAAGGAAAGGAGGAACACAGGAGCTTATGCATAGCTTTGGCCTGTCATAGAATCGTAGAGTGGTTAGAGGTGGAAGGGACCTTACAAATCATCTAGTTCCAACCCCCCCTGCCATGGACATCTCCCACTAGACCAGGTTGCTCAAAGCCCCATCCACCCTGGCCTTGAACACCTCCAGGGATGGGGCATCCACAGTTTCTCTGGCCAACCTGTTCCAGCATCTTACCACCCTCACAGTAAAGAATTTCATCCTAATATCTCATCTAAATCTCCCCTCTTTCTGTTTAAAACCATTATCCCCCATCCTATCACTACACTCCCTGAAAAAGACCCCCTCCCCATCTTTCCTGTAGGCCCCCTTTAGGTATGAGAAGGGGCTATAAGGCCTCCCTGGAGCCTTCTCTTCTTCAGGCTGAAGAACCCCAACTCTCTCAGCCTGTCCTCATAGGAGAGGTGCTCCAGCCCTCTGAGCATCTTTGTGGCCCTCCTCTGGACCCAATCCAACAGGTCCACGTCCTTACATTGTCTGTGCTATTCTTCAGACTTCAGATGCACTGAGGTGCATCTTAATTAAATGAGTTTAAGGGTTGGAGGGAAGAATGAAACAGCTCAGCTCATCGTAATCCTCTGTGAAACTTCTGTGCTTGCAAGTCATACATGGCTGTCCTGGTTTGAGATAGAACAAAACCAATTTTCTTTTCAGTAATTTTACTTTTCAGTTAAGTCTCTTCTAACTAACTGCACTCTGAAATTAAGGGCATATTTTTCAGTGTCTGCTTCCAGAGTGATAAGGCCTGATGTTTATAGTTAATGCCAAGGAATTCTATGCAGAGAAGCTCTTGCTTATACTTATTGCTACAACAGCCAAGGTCAGCTAACTTTGTTTTGTGCCCCGTTGGAGGGTCAGAAGTGGAAGAGCATAGAGGGATCGCACCTGCAGGAAGGAGCGGACAGGACAGGTGACCCAAAACTGACCAACAGGGTATTACATCCCATCTGCATCACACTCAGTATAAAAGCTGAGGGATCAAAGGGGTCAGCCTTTTTCTTCAATGGCCGGTGTCCAAAGAGGACTCTGTCCGTTCTTCTGCTTCTTACCCTGATCTGTGCGTTCCTGAACCCGTATTGAACAATACAGCAAGAGACGGCATTGCCTAAGAATTAACCTTTCTGGCTTTGCGGTAGGTAAATACAGAAACTTTGCTGCACAAATACAGCAAACAGTATGGAAAATTATCTTCCTGTAAGATATTACTTATTCTTGCAGAATGTTGCAAAGAGCTTTAAAATGGTTTCACCGAGTTTTTTTATATAGGTTTTCTAGCCCCTTCTTCAGATTAGTTTTTCCTTAGTACAAATGTGTTGTGCAGTATATAATCTAAATATCACAATTACTTCATTTCATACATATTGGTTAAAAGTATTGTTACTCATAGTGGGGGAATGTTACCACTCATAAATCTCTGTTGTACATTAGAAGAACAGGCTTAGTACGTCAGTTCATCAGCTGTTGAGGTTGGTGAGATAAGGCGTTTCATTGGAATCAGCATTATAATGGTCCAAATCACTTGCATTTCACCTAAAATATCAAAATGTTTTGGATTGTCACAGGAAAAAGTGTTAAAATCATAGCTGTTGTCTTTAGGTAGGTTTGTTAGCTTCCCTGCTTGTACTTGTCCAGTAAGGCAACAAAACAATTTACTCTGAACAAAGTAATTTCATTTTAGGGCTAAGGCAAGGTCTGACAGAGCGTTCAGACTTGTGTTTAAAAAAGGTGGTTGTTCTTTCATTACACAGCGTGCACATAACAATCACAGCATCAGATGGCAGTGATGCTGACATCAGTGAGTAGAAGAGGTGTCAGAGAGTAGAGAACAGGAGGACTAAGCCTTGGCGAGACATCTTTCAACTTGCAGCAGTGCGGGTGGGTACCGGCAGCTGCTGAATGGCGCTGAGCAAGCACCCCTTCCCCTGCCCATTCTCCCCCCAGGTACGAGACGACGTCCAGTGACGACTCCAGCTCTGAGGAGAGCTCCTCCTCAGATTCAGAGGAGGAGTGCGAGAACCACGAGTACCCCTGCAGCCGGCACACAGAGGAGGGGCAGCCCATGCCCTGCGCCCCAGAGGACTGCGCCATCGGGGCAGAGAAGGAGAGACCCCCTCCGGAGTGCGAGGCTGAGGAGGTGGAAATCAGGGAAAGGTAGGTTGCTCGCCCTCCCCCCGGCATCTCTGAGGGGGCATTACCAGCGGGTTACCAGTGGGTTACCACCGCCTCATTGCGCAGGGCAAGCTGCAGGCTGTGCCCAAGCTGGTGGAGAAAGTGCCAGCCCCCATCACCGCCCAACTGCTGCCCACTTCGCCCTTCCTCGAGTGGGTAACCAGAGGGGGTTTCATGTCAAAACGACTGTGTGTGAGGAGCGAGAAGGTGTTGAAGGGTGTCCTTTCCAGCAGCTGACCCCAGTGGCTTTAAATGGTCCACTTGTAGTGAGACCCAGTCAGTTACACCCTGGCAGAGGCTCTCCCAGGTCACAAACAACACTCGTTTGGGAGCTGGCAATGCCTTCTTAGCACCCTGGTCTGTAAAACAGTAAGTAATCAAGCAAATGAACCATGTACACCAGGTCAGCAGCCTGCTGGGATCTCATATTGCATGTGCACCTTCCACAGCATCTCAGCGATGGCTGGTACTGCTCAGTAAGAGAGTGGGATGCAGCAGCAGCGAGGTCATCCAACCCTGAGACCATATACTTCATATGATGTCATATACTATGGTATACTTTAGGGACACTCTGACACATTTGTTCAGCATTTCATGTCTAAGGCACTTTTCAAATTGCTCGTAATGAGCTATGTGAGGTAGTATTTGGCAGGCAAGGCTTTTTTTTTTTTTTGGCACATGGAAAGTAGTATTGTGGTGGTTTTTTACTGATTCTTGATTAGTGAATGGACAAAACGAAGTGAAAACATAAACAGTGAAGGGATATTTTATAGCTACTGGGTTTGCCAGATGTTCACAAGTTTGCTAGCTTGGAAAATTATGTAAGTGGAATAATAACAGTAAAACAGCTAAGACAAAACAAGTATGTCATGTTTCACTGGAGATATAGCTTAGCATCCAACTTATCTGTAATTATCAACTAATAACAGAGATGCAGAAATTCATAACGAAGAGCTATTCACAGGCCTTGGAGCTGTGAGTTTTGAAGTGCCCTGAGCTTTATTTATACAGTACTGCAGGATGGCCTGTTATTTTACAGGTGGCATAAAAAGACGGGCAATTTCTCAAAGGAGTTCTCTTAACTTATATTTACTCCAGCAAGGGGTGATGGTGAGGAGGGGGCAGCAGGACAGCCTAGGTAGGCATGTGTACTTGAGGAGCATGTTCTTTGCAAGCTGGCTGCCCTGGCGATGCCCTTCGAGGGGAAGAGGCAGGGCAAGTGGCCACGTGGGACTGAGTGTGGTCCATGCCATGGTGGAGCATTTCATTGCTCTGGAAGCACCAGCAGCTGGCTTGTAACCCTGGAGGGCTAAAATGCCTACCTTACACACACAAGTATGTCAGCCTCTCTGCTTTTTGGCAGAACTTTCCTGTAAAATTGACATTATCCTCTGTGGCAGGTTGCAGGCAGAGGTGGATGGCAGCCTGGCATGCCATGTGGCACAGGCATGAGCCTTCTTATTTTCACGTTTTCCCTGAGTTTTGAAATTTGTGATGGAGAGGGGGCAGAAGTGAAAACATGAAAGGGGACTGGAGAAAGAGAGTAAATTTCCAGAGTGGACAGGATGAGAAAATCTGGTTCTGATGAATGGGATAAAACAAGAGCCAGCAGGGAGGCACTGCCTGTGCCCTTCCTACCGGTTAATTCTGTTTCCGTCACAACTATTGGCATTTCCTCTTGTTAATAAAGTAATCAAAGCACAGAATATGTAACACATGCTCTGCAGTCATACAGCAGTAGGTGAGAATTTCCACTGGAAGGGCTGCCAAGTCTAAAGCACAGAAGTGATGCATCGCCTGCTCTCCGTTCCCACTGCTCCTCCCGCCCGCATCTGGGAAACACATTTTTCCTCCTCGCGGAGGTCGGTGGCTCCACTTGACATGGAGGGAGTGCCCGCGGAGAAGAGCTGCCAGGACACCTTCTGCGTTGCAGCAGCTGGTGGCTTGCCTGGAAACATTCACTCCCACGCGACTTCCAGAAAGGTAAATGTTCCTATGCCAAAACATGGAGAGAAAAATTTAAATGTGCCTGTATTCTGCTGTCTCCCTCAGATATGAACTAAGTGAAAAGATGCTTTCGGCATGTCACCTGCTGAGAAACAACATTGATGACCCCAAGGCATTGACCAACAAAGATGTGGTAAGCAATGCAGGGCAAAATTCTCTCTGAGCTGCAACAGGAAAACTTTAGGGAAGGATAACTTCTGGTTTTGCAGGACCAGCACTGCAGTGGCTTGGCAGAAGAGGATTTCTTCTTTCCTGGAAGAGTCACAGAGTGCTTTTTTTCTATCAGGAGACTTTTGTCCAGAGAATGTACTTACACTTTGTATGCTGGGGAGTTGTCATCCCAAGGCGCACACATAAAAATAGTAACATGAAAGTGCAGTTTCAACACATCCGTGCATTCCTGTGTTATTTTTGTAAGTGTTGCTGTAGCACTGCTGCGGGCGGCTCTCAGGCCTCGCAGTAAGAGACCGCACAGGGTGAGGAACCCATGACAAAAGCTCCGAGTCTGCTCTGAAACTGAACATGCACTGCCTCCTTCTAAGCACAGGGATACTGTTTCTGTCTTGCTTACTGCACTGGTAGCTTTTGTCAGTGCAGCAGGGAGTAAGGAGGATTCAGTTAATACTCAGTCTCAATAAATAAGATTGTATTTGCTTCATACAGGAATTCCCTAGATGCCTCATACAGGAATTGCCTATGCTACTTTGTGAGGGCAATCTGAAAGCAAAGGAACACTCCATAGTGATATCAAATTGAATTTTGCATTTGTTACAGTTGTGCGGTGATGTGAAAGGCAACAATCCAGTGCCAGTCTCCTCTACCGTAGAGCATCTGCAGCTTCTTAAGGACAATAATATTGTCTGTAAGACACAGACACAAATATTGTCTAATTCTGATGTTTGTGGTCCAGGAAATGTTTTGGTACGTTGTTTAATACAGTTGTGACGGATAGTTTTTAACCCTGTGTCAGTCCTTCGTGAGTAGTTTAGGCATTCAAACAACACATGCTTCAGGCCCGGTAGGAGTTGAAAGTGTCAAAAATGACATAACTAGGTGATAATCTCTGCCTTGGAAGTGTAATTTGAATTTACATGTTTCTTTCCTGTGCTTAAAATGTTTGCCAGCACAAGTGGTGCTTTGCATCTGGAAACTGCAGACTAATGAGCTCTTGTTCTCTCTCTGTCTGCTGATAAAGAAGTCTTGTCTAAAAAGGGTGAACTTCAGTACAGCTAGGGATCCATATAAATTGTCCCAACCTCTTCCATCATACTTGGATCTTGTAGCTGCTGATTATGCCAGAAAGACTTGTTGATTGCTTCTTTTGGGATGTGACAGATTCTTGAATAAAAAAAAGTGTACCATTTACTTAAAAATGTGTGTGATACTGTGACTGTAAAAATAATTTCATAGTGGTATTTTGGACTCAGTAGTGCCTAAAATTAAAAGAAAAAATTTATATTGTGTTACTTTATGACCACTTCTGTGTTTGAACTCTGTATGTTCACAGTACACATGGTGTCTTAACTCAAATGGTTGGACCTTGTAAGTTTTTATTATAGTAGTACTGATGTATAATATTCTGTGCATATGTAGTATAGATAAATATGTAGTACTGATATGTATAGAATATTGTCCCTTTACCAGACATGGGCCCCCTCTAGAACTACTGGTGTTTTCCCTAGTGGCTAGAGAAGTGTGCTGAGTATCTTTGCAAAGTTGTCCTTGAACTTACTGGCTACCTTGCAGGTGGGGGTTTATGAGAAGAGAAAAATGGCAGGAGCGCCCTTGGATCACAGCTAGATCTGCTCTACCTATGTTGTTATCCACAGTTATCTGGCCTAAGAGGCTCCTAGCCCTCTGCCCTTAGTCCATACCAGTGGGAAAGTTGATCCTGAATGTCTAACCTGCATATTCTCAATGCAGCTGAAATCTCTTACTGTTAACAGCCACCCATTCTGCAGGTGAAGAACAGGTTCTTCCTTTTCTCACTGCAGTAGCCTTTTGCACTGTGAAAATGTTACGGTGTTCCTTTTGCCAGCTGTCCTTTCTTCAGCAGAGGAACCCCATTCCTTCCTATCTGTCCCATAGATCAGATTTCCTTGACTTCTAATTGTTCTGCCTGCTCACCTTTGAAACTGTTTCAGCTGAATCTTTCCTGTCATTCTCTGATCTGACCAGACAAGGTAGTCCAGCTGTTGCCTTCACAGTGCTAGGCAGAGAGAAGGGAGTGCATCACATGCCGTGCAACCTATAAATCTGTTTATTCACCCCAAAATAGTATTCGCCTTTTTCATTACAGTGTGATGTTGTTGACTCAGGTTCAGCTTGTGATCCTCTGTAATGCCCAGCTCTTCTCTTGCAGAACTGCTGTCCAGCCAGTTCTCTAATAGTATGTGCATTTGATAATTCATGCCTTGGGATTGGACCTACTTGATTTAGCATGCTGTTCTTTTAAGCCCCCGAGAAACATGCATTCCCACTGCTCTTAGTCTTGGGTTCATCAGTGATTTATGAACTTAATTATGTATTTCATGGAAACGGTTACTCCAGGTCTTTCGTCTGTTCACCAGTATTTGATACCCATTAATTCTGGGGGTAATATAAAGTTCTGTGCCCTTGGGGGGTGAACCATTCCTGAATTTAAGCAAAATAAGAGGAGGTAAAAAGTCAGTGTTTTAAAGAGGTGTTTAGTCAGAGGAGAAGCTTCAGTCCGTACATCTTGTTTGTGAGCTGAATACTTTCTTCCCACATTTGACTAAAAAAGGCTTGACCTCCTGCATGGCTCACTTGTGGGATGGAAAATCCTTTAAATAGATTGCCCATATGTAAATTTTTCTGTCTTGGTTTTGGCAGAGGTTTTGTTTAAATACCATCCAGCACGAGTGGTTTCGTGTCTCAAGTCAGAAGTCAGCTGTCCCTGAAATGGTTGGAGACTACATAACTGCTTTTGAAGAGATTTCTCCTGCTGTCCTCAGACATATCATCAATATGGCAGATGGAAATGGAAACACTGCTCTGCATTACAGCGTCTCACATTCTAACTTTGAAATTGTAAAGCTTCTTCTGGATGCAAGTAGGTTGACTTGTTTGCATATTTTTTTAATTGTTTTTGGTTTTTGCAGTCCTCACAGGTGAAATTCTTGATGAGCAAGAGGTCCAGTTTGGGCTTCCTCCAGCAGCTGTTTTAACTGCTGTTACGTGGTGGCTCACTTGGGTAGTCCAGAATCCTTGTTTCTAGTGCTGGCTTTGGAGGTGAGGGTGATAGCTCTTGAAGAAGTTACAGAAACACTCAAGTAAATTATATACAAAGCTGACCAGCATTTGGTACAGATAGGCAGATCCCTGACTCTTGGACTGTAGTCCAAGTTCAGCAGCACCAGCCTCCAGCAGTTTTCTCCGGAGGCAGCGCAGCTGCTGCTCAGCCACAGGTAGGGTGCTGGTGGAGGAAGATCCATTCAGGTATAAACTTCTGTGTTAAACACTGAAGCTAATCTAGCTTTATCTTATTAAAGCAGTACAAAAGCTGTTTCTGGCCACCGCCTTGTCATGTTGATACTGCTCTCCTGAGAAACTAGGACAATATGGTATCCTGCCATGTAGGAGCATTTCTTTGATCCATGAGCAATGTGATGATGCTTCATTTAGTTGCTCTTCTTGTGGCTTCCTTCCCTCGATTCTCTTGCCACACACATGTAGAGAGGGTAGTGGCAGAGGGGAGACTCCAGAGCATCTGCTCCCTACATGCACTAAGCCAAAAGGCAGTCAGCAGAAGGTGTCACACGTTGGAGCTGGTCCCAGGCAGGATGCAATCTCTTTAAGCCTAGTTTTGCTCCCTGACGGAAGTTTGTTTCCCTGAAGTACTTACAAAACCTGTCACAGTTCGTTGTGAAGCTTAACTAGACCAGTGACATAGCTGGAGTGTAAGCCTAGAAATATTTATAAATCCAGAAGGGTAACATCAGATAAACAAAATTAATGATACAAATCTCAGCTTTGATAACCCATCACCCCTGTCGCTGCAAAGACTTCCTCAGCAGGAAAGCGAGTGCTTTGAAATCTCTGGTCCTGTTTGAAAGCAGCCTGTTGGGAAGGGTGAGTCACAGCAGGGGAATGCGGGGAATGTCAGGAGCACAGTGAAATGCCGCAGGCTGGCTCTGCAGCACAGCGGTGGGAGGAAACTGCCCCTCTGCTTCCCAGGGTATCTCAGGGTAGCACAAGTATGCTCATCTGTTGCTGGAAGTCAGGACTGCTGTAGTTTACAGCAGCTGGTATATTCCTACAAAGATTGCAGGTTTTAACTGTAAAATCCAACAACCATGACTAGTGACAGGTGTGCAGGAGCACACTGCACGTGCCAGCACTTGGAAAGTATTTACAAACGGGCAAATTCCTTCAGGTTTCAACAGTCTCCCTCTGGAGAGTGTCTAAATGGTCACTACAGTCAACTTTGCAATGTGGTTATATGACAGGCAGATTTTTGGTCCAAGAACTCCATGTCTGTGTGTTTGCTGGGAAGAGCAGATGAGACTCCTCTGTATCACCATTCCAGTGTTACCAAGAGGACAAATAGGAAAACAGCTCTGCTATTAGCCATAAAGATAAGGAGCTGAAATGTGACCTCAGAAAACACACCTGTGCTCAAGTAGTCTAGCCTGGGTAGGAGAGCATCACTTCCAATAATTATTCATTACTCATGAAGTAATGCATGTAGCAGACTGTCATGTTCTGTGGCTTCAGTGGCTTCCTAGAAGTGGCTTCTGAAAGTAAGGTTGGGCTACTGGTTCTAAGGTAGCATGGGTGATGTCTATGGAACATGAAAAAATTGTGCATTTTTTTACATCTGCACTTGCACTGCTTTTTCTGTTCACTTAAAGAAAAAAAAAAAGCCTTAGTCAATAAACCTGAAGAATTTCCTGAAACATTTTTGCTTGTTAAGATATCTGTGGTGCAATTTAACCCCACGTCTAGAGACTCTTTTTAGGTAAGTCTGAGTCCTTGCTTTCCGATACGATGCGCACACTGAAGGCCCTGCTGCTTGGTAAACTAATAAGCCCTGCTGGATTTCTGCAGAATTTTAGGAACAGAGACCAACTGGAGGTTAGACCTGAACAAAAAGGAGAACTCTTGTCAGCTGCTGCCATTAGTCAGAGGACTTGACTGTACTTGTTCCCAGAGTACTTTCGTTCACAGTCAAATAGTCTGTAGAGCTGGAAACACTCTTTTAATTGAAAGTTTTTTTCTGCAGCTCCAAACATGTCAAAGTACACTTGCAGATCTTTAAAATAACGCCGATTACAGGAAAATGTTTGGGCTGAGGAGAAACAACTTTTCCACTGACCATGTTGCTGGGTCGTTTTTGTTTTGCAGGGTGGATTCCCTCAGGAGAGGAGCTTAAAGACTCTCCTGATGGTATTCCTGGGGTTTGGACCCATGACCCAAATGGTCGTGTCAGATTTCAGACCACTTGCTTTTACAAAAGAAAAAAAATCGCACAAAGCCCTAAATGATGACATATAAAATGCCTTTGTGCTCTCCCTTGTGTTGCATGCATAGTAGGAGAGAATCCTTTTGTTTCTCGGGCTCAAGAGCACCCCTGTTTATTTTTTTTCTTCTCCGCTTTCCCTTGAATTGCTTCCATTATGAGAGCACTTGCTGCCTTTTCTTTTTATAGGCTGCTCTACTGACAGTTTGTTCAGTTCATTAGCACAATTGCTGCTTTTTGGGTTCCTGCTTTCCAAAGAAATTATCTCATCCCTCTGCAGATGTCTGTAACGTAAATCATCAGAACAAGGCCGGCTATACCCCCATCATGCTCGCTGCACTTGCAGCTGTGGAAGCGGAGAAGGACATGAGGATAGTGGAGGAACTGTTCAGCTGTGGGGACGTGAATGCTAAAGCCAGCCAGGTCAGTCAAACGACACTGTGCCCGCTCCTGGGGCTTTCTGTCTTTCCTTCCATGCTCCTGTCCCTGCTCCATCGGTTCAGCTTTTGCACTCATTCACTCTTGCCCTCTGCGGTCTTTGATGTTTGTGTATATGTTTTTGGTAGCTGTATACAAAATGGAGCCATGGAGGAACAGTTGACCCTCACATCTGTATCTCTTCTAAAAATTAAGGTTGAATATTATATGAAAGAACCATGACTGAATTTTAGGAGGCATTTACAAATTCTGTACCATTTAATACCTTCCAGGGAACTCCAGATGTCTGGAAATAGATCCAATATCTTCCTTTAATTTAATAAATAGCTGTGTGAATGGGGGATATATTATGCATAAAAGGTATTTAAATAACAGGAAGCAGAACCTTGAGAGTGCTGTATAAAATAACAATCTCTTTCTTTCCCCAGAAGCAGCACAGTGCCAAAAAAATAAGTGTGTGTGCTTTGTCACTGATTGTCTGTGTGGTGATTTAGGTTTTCCTCTTCTTTCGACGCAGGCTGGTCAGACCGCACTGATGCTGGCTGTGAGTCATGGGCGGATAGACATGGTTAAAGCTTTGCTGGCCTGTGGTGCAGACGTCAATATCCAGGACGACGAGGGCTCTACAGCTCTGATGTGTGCTAGTGAACACGGACATGTAGAGATCGTCAAACTTCTGCTGGCTCAGCCTGGGTGTAATGGCACCCTGGAGGACAATGTGAGTTGCCTTTCCAGATAGTGCTTCATCAGATAGCTTCTCCATTCCAGAATGTTTTTCTAATATTTTTGATGTAATGGAGAGCTGCTGAAATCTACTTACATGAATCTCTGACTCACAGCACCAAAGTATCAAATGCATGAATCCTCTGCTTAGTGGTAGCAAGTGCTGTGATTATTTGGCTAGTATCTCTGCTTTTCTAACAGACTTAGCCAGTAGCTATTTTTGTGGTTAGCTGTAGGTGTGCAGTAGCCAGAAGAGACAAACCATTTGGTAACACATCTTCCCTTCTCACATCCCTTCCCCTTTTCCGAAGAGTCTTCCCCTTTTCAGTTAGGACGTTATCGGGTCACTTAACAGCATTGCTGTGTCGATTTCTGTGTCCGTGGCAAACGTCAGCCCTATAGTTCTCTTCACAGCATGTTGACGAAGTATCTACACCACGACTTTTGAGAGTACATACAGGTTTGGTCTCAGTCATGAAGCTGTATTGTCCTGACAATAAGCAGATACAGGCTGTGACTTCAGGGCCAAGTGAGATGCATATTTCTTGTTTGCAAGGATCATTGCAGCCCACACTGTCAGCAGACAGTTTGGTCTGTAGACTTCTCAAGCTTGAAAATGTTGACTTCGCTGGTTTATTGCCAGTACTGTGTTCTCATTAACATCACCACTTCTTGGGTACGTTTCCTATTCTTACTGCTTTCACCTACTGAGCACTGAAATGGAGCTCGGGTTTGGGATTTGGGAGGGCAGTGGTTGATTATTTGTTGAAGCTGTTGCAGAAAGGCAGATACATCGTTCCGGCTCATGCACTCACCTGCTGCAGGAGCTCAGTTGCCCAATGGTGCCAGCGGTGTGTAACCGCTGGCCTGAGAGGAAAATGTAAGAAGGCCTCAGTGTAACAAACCCTTTTGGGGCCAATCTAAGTTACTGCAGCCTGGATGCTGTTAGCACTATTAATCACCAAGTCAATAATTAAAATCTTTATGGAGACATGATGCTTAGCTATTCCTGTAGGCAGTTTGATACCGTTTCCCAAGCACAGCTTGTCTGCTGCTTACTCATTTTGTAATGGGTTTGTCTGCGCTGAGAGATTATGAGATTTTTAGCATTCCCCTAGCTATTCTGAATGTGACAGTGATGCTTTTCCAGTCAGCATGATCAATAGTAAGCTGAGTTTCATCCTACTGATGTGTCCCATTCTGACAGTGATTCAGCATCTCTCTTTAAGAACTTGGCTTTTCCTGGTGTTGCCTGTGGAGTTTTTGTTGTTCATTTGTAGTCCATTGTATTGCAGTGTAGAGAACAGCTCTTCTACCTCCCTGTCTGCTCAGGACAATTAAGATTTATGTATAATTGCTCCCTGTAGTCTCATAAGAATACGTTCCACTTGGATGCCATCCAACATGCCCCATGCTGGAAAAAGTGTTTACAGATTCCTTAAACTGGTGCTGACCAGCACTATGGCAGCAGATAGAAAACGTGTGGCATTCTGAGAGCCAACATAGGAGGCGATCCCTGTGAGAGGACACTATCGTTATTGTGGAAACTTCTGTGCACAAGAGCCAAAATCCAGGCAGTGGACCTGTAAGCCACTGCGAGATTTGTGCCAAGATTGTAGCTGCTTGCCTTGTAATTGAGACGCCATTGGAGAGCAGGGTCTTGTAGCCGTGTGATGCACCAGTTTCAGGAAGGGAAGGAAGCAAGGAAGGCAGAGTTGGGGATGTGGCAGCTTTATACAAGTGTGCCTCTCTGACAGCTCAGAGGTTCACATCACAGGTTGTCTGACATCCGCTTCTTCCTGGATCAAACCTGGTCTAAAGGGAAACCAGCAGGTCAATACATTACCCTTTAGGCAAAAACAGCCTTTGCTTCTAGCAGCTTCAACAACCATGGTTTCTGAAAGCAGTATCTTCTGAGAAACAGGTGACGGTATTCAACCAGGAAAGTCCATTTGGTTGTAGTTAGACTTCCGTCAAGGAGCATTTGGAATTAGGAACGCAACCGCTCTTAGTGTTAATGGGAGCTATAACACAACAACTATCATTGTAACACAGCAATTATCATGATATTTGATTAGCACTTATCCCTCCCTTATCTCCTCTTCCACTCCTTACTCACACTGTAGTTTCTCTCAGACAGACCAATCTTCTGAAATCACTGGTCTTACACAGCACTACATGTAACGTTATTGTGATAATGGCATGCTCATTCTTCCTCAGCAATAATCGAGACTCCTCATTGAGAGAAATTATGAGGCCTCTGACAATTGGACTGCCTCATAAAACAGCAGTGCAAGGCTTATTGTCACTTAATTATAATAAAAGAAATTAAACAAGACTCTAAATTAACCCAACTGTCTGTCTGAGCAGGGGGGCCTCCACTTCATAACTTCCTTCTCAGTGGGCTGATGGGGCTTTTAAGAGGTCTTGTTAAGGCTCACAAGCACTAATTCTCTTATTTCTTCCTTTCTTCTCTCAGGATGGCAGCACAGCACTTTCAATAGCCCTGGAAGCTGGACATAAGGACATTGCGGTTCTCCTTTATGCCCATGTCAACTTTTCCAAAACCCAGTCACCGGTTAGTACACAACCTCCTGCAGTTTACGCTTTAACTTGCTGCTCCCGAACGTAATAGTAAAACATAAATGTACCACCACCCCCAGCAGCTGTACAGCTGTAAGGCACATGAATTTTCAAGTTTATTCACAGGATAATTTTTACACTGGTAAGTGGAATGTACATTTTAAATACAGGTTGTCTGCAGAAGGCTGAACCCTGGCTAAAGGATACCTCCTCCCTTTTATTTGGGGGTGAAGATAGTACACTAGCAAGGTGTGCTCTGGCTAGTGAGCAGAGGTGCTGTTGCATCATTGTAGTGCTAATTATTGACCTGGTGACAAAAACACAGCTGTTGCTGGAGTTACAGCTGTTCTAGGTGTTCTGGCAAATATCCGCCTCCGAGCTACGACTCACCCTCCTGATAAACTGCTGCTAAATGTTTCACTCTCTAAACAACATGCACTCTCAGTTATAGGCTGTATGACAGCTGGCACTGTTCTTCCTAAAATGAAAAAAAAAGATTAATCTGTGCAATTAAAGGCAAAGGAGTGAACAGAGTACCTGTGAGCGCTGTGTTCTCATTCGACTGACTGGCATAATTTCCCTTTGATTAATTGTTCTTTCCTCTTTTCTAGGGCACTCCTAGGCTTAGCAGAAAGACATCGCCTGGTCCCACCCACAGAGCCACGTTTGAGTAGTAGTGCATGAATATCTGTAAAAATCTCTATGCCATCTTTAAGCTGCTAAATATTACTGTTTTACTGAGACAGATACTGAATGTAATTGTCTTGTGCCTGAACTCACCAGCAAAGTGAAAGCAGAGATCTAGTGCTAAAGGTAGAAAACTGTAAACTTGAAGCAAGCATATAGTTAAGTAGTGCTCAGCTGAGAACCTTAGCCAGAACTGTTCTTTTGCTCACCTGCTCGTCTTTCCGTACACTGGCACACATCCTGTTTTTCTTTGCTGTAGATTATCCTTTCCTGTGTTATGGGCAGCCACAGACTTCTATCCGTGCAGGGGTGTCCCGGTGACTTGTTTTTAATTGCTCTAAAACATACTTGTATTTACTATGCCTAGACTTTATCACAGTAACCTTTTCATAAATTTCATTCCAACATGATTTTGATGTTTTTAATTACTTTGAAATTCAGAAGTTGCAGTTGCTTATATAGTCAGCTCCGTGGATCTTGAGCTGGTGGGTGAGTGGGTAGGTATTGGGGATAGAGCCTCTTGTCAGGTCTGAAGTTCACTAAATAAGTTGTTGCTAATTGGGGATAATGTATAACTTTTTATATGAAAGATACTAGTATCTATAAAATTAACTCGCACAGTATTTTCGACATTTTATATTCCTTAATAATTAAAAACTACATGAAGAATTACATGTCCTGTTACCATATTTTTATTAACTGTGTCAGTCTATAAGCTCCATACATGTTTATTGGAGAGTAAAATTAGAGGTACCAGCTGTATATTCCCCTTGAGTGGAACTGAGCGTAGTTCTCGGTGCATATTTATGGAATGCTATTGCCTTGTCACATTCACTTTAGTCATGTGTATTGAAATGTTTGAAGTGCCTTAGACTCTTGCCATATTTTCAGAATAAAATTTCATTATGCTGTTTTACTCCTCTCCTGTTTTACATGTGATTTGCCATCATCCAGATATGCTGCAAATTACAACTGCAGAGGAAAAACAGGACAGATTGGTAAGTCAAGGCAGGGAGGACTGGATAGCTCAGCCTTTGGGGGCTGCTGATGCAAATAGCATCAGTGCCCAAACTAGCTTTTTCCTGCTGATCGGCAGAGTAAAAACCTTTGCCCGAAATGTGCCTTTTCTGGTCTTGCACTTGCTGCAGAGGTTGGACTCTGCTGTTTGGGAGAGAAGTTGCCATGTGCAGTATCATGGGGAGGCACCAAAGGATGGTCTTCAAGCAGTTTGACCTAGCTCTCTGCAAAGTACTTACCAACCAAAATAAAAGCCTTTGAGTTTTTTCTTCCAAACAATCCTGGCAGCCTGCTGAAGGGGATGCTTTTTAGATGGCACTGTAGCAAGTCCTATGCTAGTGTCTCCGTATCCTTGTCAGTTCAGACCTAGCTGATGAGACAGAGAAACACACTTCAGTGCCTTTCTTCATGGGACCTATACACTTCTGTTCCTTTGTGTCCCTCCTCCTTCCCTCCCTAGGTCCTTATCAAACAGCTTTTCCTACATATTCCCTTGGCCTGCATGGACTTGGTAGCTTGGACTGCATCAAGTTTCTGTGAGCTCTGTCAGGTACTGTGTGATACCAGTGCCAGGCTGGTCCCCCGGTGCTCAGGAGTGTCCCCTGGGCAAAGGGCAGGTGAAGTCTCTCTGCTGGGGAGACCCATGTCTTCACATAGCAGTTCCAAAGAAGCCCCCCTTACTGACCTTGAGGTCAGTAAGTTTTTACTATTGCACACCTCTGGCCAACTTTTCTCGGTCTTCGCTTGGCATCTGATTTTGTGTGGATGCTGACTCACCTGCATAGTTAAAAGAGGTATGTCACCAACTTGCCAAATTACTGTGAAAATAAGGTGACTCCAGACTGATGGCAAACAGTAGCAGCAGCTGTAAAAAAATTAAAACAGAAGCAAAGGCCCCTCGCTTTGCCAGCCACGCTCGGCCAGGACGGGTGGGCGCTGGCTGTCCTGTATAGCAGGGAGCTGAGCTGTGCCCCACACGTGCATCCACCCAATGACCTGAGACATGGTCACATACAGTGCGTGACACCAGCACAGGCTTCCCAATAAATTCCTCATTCATTTAGGAGCTGCGTGGGTTCCTCATTCAGCAGAATGAGTGCAAGTTGGATCTCCCTGCCTCAGGCATGGCAAAAGAGTGGCTTTTGCTTCATTTTCAGATTTGTTGATCTGCCAGCTCTTGTCACTGTTCAAACAACTGTCTGGAAAGCAAAGTCAAGATAATCTATTCTTGTCTTTATGAGTTTAAAACACACATAGTGATGGAGTTATTCAAATCAAGCTGATGAAGTGCAGAAAAAGGATGACTGCTTTAATCTCTCTCCAGTACTTGTTCTAATTTTACAGAAAATCCAGTTGGCTTATTTATACATGCTTGCCTGTATCTAAATGATTAAATTCTTGTTTAGTGGAGAGACATTATATTGCCAGGACAGAATTTGGACTAGGGACATGTTTATACTTTCAGTTTTACCAAGAATAAAATTTTTATTTAGCACTGATTTTACCAAAAGCAGTCTAGTTGTGCTTCCTTAAGGAAGTTAGTAATCATACCTTTAACTCTGGCTTATATCTCATGACAGTGGTTTTAGGTAGTCCTGTGAGGGGCAGGGAGTTGTACCTGATGATCCTTCCAACTTGACATATTCTGTGATTCTGTGACAGCAGTTTTAAAGCCTGTATGCTCAAAGTCTGACTTTGTTAAAGAGTATGCTCAACTGTCTGATCACTAGTGTCACTGTAGTGCTGTAGGAGATATCTTAATTAGTAACATGTCTAATAGATCTTTGCCCCCAAAATAGTTTTTTAAACAGTGATCTTTGTTGCTGCACTACTGCCTTGCTACTGTGCTTAATTTGCACACGTGCATATTTCCCTGAGGTGAAATAAAAAATTTGAAATGCCTGTGAATTTAGCTTTTCAGAGCAGAGGGCCATGACTGTTATTTTCTGGGTTGGCACAGGACCCTGTCTCACAGATCAATGGGAGTCCTGGGTGCCGTGGGAGTCCTGGCTGTGCAACTATTGTAGAAGGGTTTAAAAAAGCTGGTCCAGTGGTTTAGGTGACACAGGGAGAGTCACCAAATGTACTGTAATACTTTTTTTTTTTACTTGGAAAAAAAGCATAGGAAGAGGAATGTGGAAATAAACATTCCTTCATTTTTTTTCCCTGTAGGGAATTGGTGTATCAGGAACCAACGTGTTAGGGGTTAAAATTTTCTAAGTGATTGCATTGCTTTCTAATGGCCTTAACTGGCAGAAGTCTGGGGAGGAATCGGAGCCTTCCAACAGCGTGCAAAAGTCAGGTTATGCAACTCGGAGTTCCTGGATTTATTTAGGTGCCATTTTCCTGGTAAGCAAAACGGTTGACCCAGAATTGGCCTCCTAGAACTTTAGAAAATGTTCGATGGAGCTGTGGACTCGGCATTTCTGTGCAATGTTCAGTTTCTTCCCAAAAGCTCATTGTCTTGCGTTAAAATGCCTTGTAAAGCAAAGTGCCCCCAGTTTTAGCTGTGGGGTGAAGTAGGTCATTGTGGTATGCCATGTCAGGAAGATTGCCTTTTGCAACCAAAACTTTGCATGTGTTGGTGGATATGGGTGAAAAGTACAGAATAAACTGACTATTTTACCCAAGTCAGTGACTGTCATTTCTGGCCTAAAATCCTATTAGGGGAGACTTAATGGATTGAGCAGTTAAAGAAAGAAAGGGGAAAAAAAAAGAAGAAAGAATAATTACTTCCCATAGCATTTTGTTCCCTTGGATGGTCCTCCTGCCTCCAAGAGGTTGACACCTGAAGCAGCTCATGCTGTGGAAGTCAGGCCCTTCCCCAGGAAATAGTTAAGAGGTTCCCAAAAGCGTTTGTATCCACCAATGCCCTCTGCAAGCCAAATTTAATTCCACCTGCTAATGCTGGATAGCATTTACCACAGGTGCTGGGATTAAGGGGTTTACCATGCATACCAGCTCTGAATTGAGCTCCCCCTACACACTCTCCCCGGCATTTGTTTTTCAGTTCAGATAGGATAATGGTTGACTCTCAGTATATCCAAGCATGATGTTGTCATCACCTTTGAACTCCAACTGTCAGTGAATATATAAAAGCTGTGGCACTATTTCAAGACTGTAAAATACATCACTGTCTTTTTCCAGTTACACTGTCGTACATTAGGTGAAGCTGCCGCTTACAATCACCCTAGGAGACAAGAGGTGAGGGTTACCGGTACCGACTTTTAAAATGATGGAAATTAGCCAACACAATATTGATCTAAATGCAATGACTGAAGAAGGCATTTTTGCAAGATGTATTTTCAGAGGTTTTATCTTCTTGATACAGCTGGAAGAACTCAAGTTATTCTAGAAATAGTTTTTATGTCTGTTTTTCCTGGTGTCTCATACTTTTGGCTGAGAAGTCTGGCTGCTCGGGGTCCAGTTCAGCCATGGTCTGAATAATGCAAGCCTTGGCGTCGATCCCTGACACACAGCACTGGCTCTGTTTGCTGGGATGGAAGTGGCCCAAAGGCTACAGACATTCTCCTGCCTTTGAAAGGCAGCAGCAGAGCTGGCTGAAGCAGCGTTCACGCTCCTACTGCAGCTGCAAGCAGCTCTCTTCACTGGGCTCTGTGTCTGCCTGCAGGTCTGTAAACTTCATCCCTTCCTGCTCTTGTGCCTGCATTCAGGTCCATCGAATGAAAGCTTAACTACAAGCATTTCCTCGCTAAAAAGAGGCTTTCAGATGTTCAGTTCACATGGGGATGCTTGAGCCTGTCCCTGAGAGCCTGACGTGGGACAAGGGACAGAGGTAGGAGGTCAAGGAATGATGTTGAAAAACATACAAGGAGGATTTTGCATTAAACACTCCTAGAAATGGCCACAATGAGATTAGAGGAAAGGGGTACCCAGACTCAGGTTTGTTTCATATTTCAGTTGGGAGCTGTGAAAGTATTAACTTTCACTACTCAGCACTCACTAATGCAATGGCTAGGGAAGGCAATTAAAAAATTCCTGTCTGTTTCACTTCACTTTGGCTGTTGTGTCTCTCTGCATGCGTATGCTGAACAGTAAGTGCCAGCTTAGAGCTGAGCTACCTGGTTGCTGTGTTTTTCCAGCAGCTGCTCCACTTTCTGTTTGGTTGGTGTGACATCACCCAACATATCAGTACCTCACTTCTTCTCAACAAGTACCACTGGACAGCAAAGTGCTGTTAAGGAGCTGCAGAACGGCGTGCTACCTGCAAGAATATTTGGGAACCTCTGTGTAAGATACTATGCAGGAAATAATACAACATTTTTTATTTTTTTATTCTTTTTTTTTTTTTTTGCAAAGATGATTGTAACAACTTCTTAAAGTTGTTTGTAAAACAGCACATCTCTTTTCCTGCCAGGTTTTTAGGCAACGGGAACAAAGCACGTGAGTAAATCATGCTGGAAGTAGTACTGCCATTCGGCTGTATGTATATATTATATACATATGTGTATGTAAATAACCAATATATCAGATGGTTCTTTATTATAGGTGATTAATTAATTCAGTGCCTCAAAACCTCTGTTGTAAGTGTTCTGCTTCTTTAATGGTATGTACTTTCAGCTTTTCCTGGTAAAAGAAAAAGATAAGCATGTTTCCTCACACCCACACACCCACCCCATGCGTGATCCCTGAAGACATCTCAGGAATGAGAAGTTCATCAGGGAAAACAGGAGCCTTCAGGCAGTTGGTACCTGCTGTGAGCGCTGTGGCTGGGTGCTGAGGGGCACGGGGGACAAGCTTGAAGGACCTTTCCCCCCCCCCCCATCATTTTACCCACCTGCGCTTTGTTCGTTTGCCCTGTGCCACTCAGCGAGTGGTAGTCTTTCTGCTTGGCCACTTCTCACTAGGAACCACGTCTGTGCATTTTCTGTTTGGGTAGCCAACACAGCCAGCACCAGCAAAGATAAATTGCTGTTTAAATAATTCTTGCTATACAAAACTGCCCTTCAACGACCTCTACAGTAGAGACCTGTAAATAAGGGCATCATTAGACTCTAAAAACAGAGTATTATTAAATATATTTCAGCCATGAATAGCAGAAGTCAATCTCCATGTCCTCTAAACACTGCTACAGCCATTTGCAGGATTATTACTTAGATAACGTAAGGGCTGACATTTTTTCAAAGCAGCGCGCATGCTTTTGTATGATCTGGAAGTGCTGATCTGAATGGAAGTAGCAAAGTTTCTAGGAGATATACTGGTACATTTTTTCTTCAGCTTTTCACTTAATGGCTTTAGCCACTGTTGCAGAAACAGCCGTTGCTGCATTCTCTGTACGAGGTTTGGATAGCTGCAGAGTTGAAAGGGTAGTTTATGCTCCCCCAGTAATACTGTCCTTCCTCACTCAGCCACATTAACTTCGCTGAGATGAAGATACGCCATTTCTTCTGCATGCCATGGCAAAGAGGCAGATTAATAAAGATCCTTCTCTGCTTCCTGGCCATGGTATCACACCTTTCTTTGAGGCACGAAAAGCCACCTGCTGTCTCTGGCAGTCATCCTTTGGTGCCCCTGCATTGCTCTTGGGCATTTTCTGGGGTCAGAAGAGCAACTTTTCTCTAGTCCCGGAGGTGAGTGAGACTTAGAGCCAGCCATCCACAACCCCTTGGTACCAGGGGGGTGTGAGCAGGCAGGGGCTGGCCCAGGAAATGGCTCCCCCCAAAACCGTGCACTTGTTCTTGCAAATTTATCATGAGAATTTTCCAGTCCGACCACATATATCTGCTCAAGGCCCTTTATTGTGGTGGTTTAATCTGCATCACTAGCCTAGCAGGAGAAGCAAGAAGCGTGTTAATGCCATCTGCAGTGGATGCTGATTTGGGAGGAGTGTGAGCAGAACAGCTGTACAAAGAGATCGAGAGAGATTAGAAACACAGGATGATAATAAAATGAGATTTGGCTTAGGAAAATCAGAGTGAAACCACTGAGGAAAAATAATAAAATTTTGTGGGAGTGAGAGAAAGTTAGAAATCTGTAATGTAAGAGAACTTGCCAGAGAGTGAATTAAACAAGAGCTGGCAGCGCAATGAGAGAAAAAATACTGCATTTTTTTTGTCCACTTCAGATGGATCAGAGAGGCACCTGACCCTGAAGATGCAATACAACTCGACATTATTCATAGTCAGTATGTCCGTGGGGAGACAGCTCCAAAAGCTGCCACCGTCAACCTGACAAACAACAGCTGGTAACAAGTTGGAAGGTGAAAAATAAGGAATAAGTTTAAAAGGATACTTTTGTTTTGCTAAGAGACAAATCCTGTAAATAAAGAATTTAAAACATCCCACAGTATGCGACTGCTGAAATAATAAGCCATACAGATGATTTGCAAAGGGGCAGTAAAGCAAAGAGATACAGCTGCAGGTGAGAAAGTTCTTCAGGTTAGTTCTGCAAAAAATGGGGTTTAGTTCTTGGGAAGTCTGGGTGAGTTTTTGAATGAATATGAGCTTGTCACCATCACTGTAGTGTCACAAGATAACTGCCCATTCTGGCCTTTGTACAATAACTCAAGTTTGGTCAGAATTGGGTCAAGAATTGGAGACAAGGGAGACACACGTGGCTATATGAAAATGGGTAAGTATGTGTGTGAGTTTCTGAAAACAGGCTACAGATAAGACTGTAAATCCCGCTTTTAAGCTGTGCGAACAAAACCATTCCGTGCCTTGCCGCCGTGCCCTGCGGACCTGCTGGAGAGCCCAGCTCACCCCAGCAGGGTGCTGGCTGTCCTCCTTTCCCACCACGGCCTCCCCGGTCACTTCTCCACGGAGCGGGGAGACCTCTACAGACGGGATAAATCCAACACGGCTGCAAGCATGCAGAAGAAAACACCCAGACTCTGACAGAGCAGTTAGTTACTGGGTTTTGTTGTGTTTGGTTTGGGTTTTTTTCAGCATTCTGGTATTCATTTTCTTCCTCTTTGAATAATCCCCTTTCCACTGCTGACATTTCAGGGCAGGGCATGGTACAAGCCAACAGAGGCAACTCTTGGTCTTTTAGTTATCTTCTCTAACAAACATTGAATTAGTAGCCCACTGCTTTCAACCCAAGTTTTGCGCTTACAAGGAGGCCCAGCAGTATTCTGCTGAGATCGGGGGTCAGGAGATGGAAAAATGCTGTGGCCTATGCCCAGGCATTGCCTTTGGAAGAAGTGATAAGCATTGCAAAACAACTGCTAACAGAAATGTAAGCTCCGTAGACAGAGAAAGGAACTTCACCATCTAACCCTGTGCTAAACCTCAAAACCCCTACAGCTCTTCTACCAAGTCAGCATGGAAGAAGCTCAGGAGCCTGACATTACCTTCTAGGAAATCTCTAGGGGTCACATTTTTTTGTCTTTTGAGGAACTGATCTACCCAAGAGTGAGAAGTATTAAGATGGCTACCCAGGCTCTGAGATCTACCTCTGCTCCAGGAGTTAAAGTTGCGCTCAAATTACAGGATGATTTTCTTAAGGATGCTAACAGAATCACTTGCCGTGCATCCTGGTGCAGGAGACATGTTTCTGGTGTCCAGGTGTGCCTTTTCCAGCTAAAGTGTGATAAACACACAAACATGTCACCTTACGCCCCTGACCAGCACACAGATCAACAGGGACGTTTGCCCTAACTTACAGCAGCTGAGGATCAAGGCCAAAAACTCTCTTCCAACTGCAGAAAGGTTTGTGTATTATTCTCTTCAAACCTGAAAGGAAAAAGTTCTTCAAAGGCAGGTACAAACCTCGAAAAGAGGCTATCATCTACCATTGTTACTGGGGGGCATGAAAATGAGCTGGGTTGGACACGCTGCTGCAGCACAGAAATACTTGTGCTGAGGAACCAGCTATCCCAAAGACTTTCACCTGAAATGAAACACAGACTGCCTGGAAGCACCTGAAATAGCTGATTGCCTTCCACAGGCAGCAAACCTGATCCTCCTCTGGGGCTAAGCAGAGCCGTGTGTTGTCGATATCAATGTTAAACAAAAACACAGCACAAGGATGCCTAAGTTGCCATCCTGAACTGCCACATGTCTTCTCCTTGAGATGCTGGTGCAGCGAAGATGGAGAGGAGGCTGCATGTGGAAATTTAGCTTTGGCTTTAAATGAAGCTTTGAGGAAAGCGTGAGTGTAGATTTGCAAGGAAAAAGTGCAACTCCTCTGTCCCTGCCTCCTATACTTCTCTCCAGTGTTACTGATTGTGAGTAACCTAATGAGTCCCTCATCATAATGAGGTTGTGTTTCCCACTGTTTTGATTACATCAAAACACAACACAGTGCATGGAAGTCACTCTTCCTGCCCCCTACCAGAAAGAGGGTTGTATTAACCAGCATTTTGAGGCCAGGGCATTCCTGAATTCCAGTGCTGGCACTGTCTCCGTCTACCACCATCACTGGTCCACTTAAAAACTATGATTAACAGTGCAATCTCGTATGACTTGGTCTGGCACATCAGTTATTTTGACCATCTTTTGTGAGTGGTCAAGTGGTGTTCCTTAGAACTTAACATCGCTAATAGCAATGATTTTAGAGACCTCCTTTGAATAGGAACAAAAGGTAATTGCAAGATATTCCTTGTAACAACGTTGCCAAGCTCCATAACAGCTACTATTTTAACGAAGGGGATGTCATGATGTGACTCTTTTTTGCTTGTTGTTTTTTTTTTTGTTTAAATGGGAGTGAGTGTGTAATTTTTATTTTATTCCCAAAGTTTGCTTTAAA
This sequence comes from Stercorarius parasiticus, assembly GCA_013396915.1. NCBI lineage: Eukaryota > Metazoa > Chordata > Aves > Charadriiformes > Stercorariidae > Stercorarius > Stercorarius parasiticus. Next base: position 335,365 of record VWZL01005077.1, read on the forward strand.
AAAAAAGACAGGAGACATCTTGCTGGAGTACATTGGAATAAATAGCTACTGGAAGTTGTTTAAGGCATGCATTCTTCAGCCAGTGGACGAGAACATCACCAGGCTGATGGGCTACTAGGTAAGTAAGCATCCAAGCAGGTATTTAAGGTATGTATCATTCAGCTGGTACAACACAGTGAGTCCTGCGGAGAGGAGTTGTGAGCTATTGTGTTAACAGATACTTGAGCAATTTTAGAGATGCACCCTGCTTACCTTCAGGTGCCTGATGAACAATCTTCTAAAACGTTATTATTGTGAATTCACAGAACCTGCCTTCCAGTAGTGAAAAGGCAATCCCCATGCCTTAGCTTCTTAAAAAGACGTAACAGAAAATAATAGCTTAAACAAGCACGCAACAAAGCTACTCTTTGTTGTCAACCTTATTGTGTGTTATCTGTTATAATTTCAAACACTGAGGGTATTTAAAAAGATTTTACTCAGTCAGTGTGAATATTTGCATCCACTTATCTGGGATGGCTGAGCTGGGCTCAGAACACCTTTATTCTGGCATCTGCAAGAGACACTGTTTGCATAGGGATGACAGAAAATTAAGATGCCTGGCTAATTAGTTTCCACACAATGTTCCCACCACCTGACAAGGCATCTCCATGTCTAGACAAAGCCAGCCTAATTATAATTAATAGCCCGACAGTTTAAATAATTTGTAAGAATGTGTCATCTTCCTTAGCACCTTCTAACCAATAGAATTAGAGAAACTCTATTACTCCTAATTAGCTAATGTGCAAATAAGATGTACAGAGATCATCAACCCGGCATTGCTGACCAACACACAAGTGGTAGAAGAAAACTGTTACCTAAGGAAGCCAACCAGCTAAGTGATTATCTGCATCTTGATGGCACTAAGCAAAGCCATATTTGAGAGGTGTGGGTCTCCTGGGACCCAGGTCTCCCAGGCCCTTCCTCTGAACTGGATTCCCAGCGTGGAGAAGGGATAAGCCCATGAGCCCTTGATGATGGGGAGACCCAATACCCTGTCTGCAGCATTTGTGGACTGCCTCTGAACTGCCCGATTGTGTGGCTCCAGGGCACTGAGGGGAGACAGGACAGGCTGCGGGGAAAGAGAGTCAGGCCAACAGGGAAGAAGAATCCCTCTCTCTCAGCCTAGGAGATGCGAAAGGTCAGCGGCTCACATCAAGTCATTTCACAGCACGGCTGATTAAGTAACAGTCATTTGGCTTTGATTAAAATACTTGGAAGAGCTCAGCTGCTGCTGGAGGCAATTCTGACACACCTGCCCCCCTTGCCCTGGCCCTCCTCAGTGGATTTGAAAGACTTCATGAGGGAAGGGGGAAGAAATAGGGGAACAGCAGCACGAAACTTCGCTCTTAGACTGATTTTAATGGGAAGTCCCACAGAATGAAATGTGCTCCCCTAGGAGCAGAATATTATGTGAAAAGGATACTTTATATTTATTTAGGCTTAAAGAAGAAAGAAGACAATAAATTCAGAAGAAGCTCTTGTAACAATACTTTTGCTTCTATCAAGCATCAGAATTAGGAGCAACAAATAATAATGCACAAATAACTAAATAAATTGGACAGCCAATAAATCAACACAGTAAAAACTGCCCCTTCAGTTACCTCAGTCAAAACCATCCCTCACAATCATGGAACTCCAGCAGTTTTAGGTTACTGAAACAATAAAAACTTGGAAAATTTAAAAGACAGTGTAAGTAATAAAGCAAGTGCTTTATAATTTGAAATGATCTATTTGTTCCTTTAAATACCAGTGGGCTTGCTCAGTGAAGTGGGAATTTAACTGTATCCATTAAAAGATTAAAGACCATAAATAAAAAAGTAGCAATTAATTGTGTTGCCTGTTTTTAAGAGGTTGAAGCTTAGTTTTTCACACTCTGGCAGTCTATCAAACTCAGCTCCATTACAGATGTCTTGCAGCTGAATTGATGATGATATTCAAAACTGAGGGCATTCTCTGCAGTAGGCCTACCCTGATGAAGGAGCCTGAACATATAGATGGCTTATGTGATTCTATCATTCTTACAGTGTGAATTACAAATGTTGGAAATGTCAGCTTAATGAGTCATGCAAGAGTCTGCAATGTTCTAAGCCACTGGATCCAATTAATTTTTAAGTGTGCCTAAAATGAACAATGAAGACTGAGAAGAAGCAATCCAGTGGTTTCCCCATACTCACTTTTTTACTTCTATAAGTCAGACCTAATAATGCCTCCAAATAGCTATCCAAGTCAATTATTAACAATGATTGAAATTTCCAAGGAGCTGACAGCGTGTTCTCTTCAGCCTTTAAACCTGCAATGAAATGATTCTGACTTGTGTGAACAAATGAGGAGATGGAGAACGTAGGTGTTTGTTAGCAAAAAAAATGGTAATTTTTTCTGTTCTTTATCCCTGTTACTAGTAACACTAGTCACAGCGGTGACTGGACAAACACATGCTTTTTTTAAATATCTCCATTCTATTTGCTTCATCGTACTTGAAAACTGCTTTGTTTCTGTACTGTGCTTAGCACAATGTAACAGAGTAAATTTTGTTTCCAGTGAATTGTGTTTTTATTGACCACTGTGGGCCAGTGCCATTGGCTGGGCATACAACTATGAAGGGGAAGAGCCATGCGTTGTTACAGGCAGGTTTTTGTTGACTTTTACATATATAATTTTTACCATAACCCAGATGGGACCCTTAAACTCTACATTATGACTAGTGTGTATCTTGCTAACAAACATGTTTGCTCAGGCAAGAATTGCTGGTGGCTTTTCTCACCCGTAGCTCATCTGAAGTTCCTGATGTGGAGGCTCTTATTCCATGTGTCAGAACACCAGCAAGCACAGTGTGAATGAAACTCCCACTTCAATGGCTGTTAAGGCATGTTGCCTGCTGTGACGTGCCTGTTCTCTAATTTGTGATACAGCTGATACTGCTCCCCACCCCCTGACAACATCCCTTCTTGCACCCTTTGAGAAGGGTCCCCTAGATGGGTGTCACCCCTTAACTTCCCAGCCAGTCTGGATTTGCACCAAGAGAAGAGAACATGAACTGGGGGTGCCAAAGAGTGTACACATTTTAACCCACCTTGCCAACAACCAGTGGTCTTTGCAAGCAGAGCTGGACATGGCAGCTTTTCAGATTGATGCAGAAAGAAGTCCCTGAGCTCAGGTGAGAGGCTGTGGACCCCCTCCCCAGGGACTCTCCTAACTCTCACTGAGGAAAAGCAGCAAATAGCTGAGTGGCGGCAGCGCTACAAACTGCTTCAGTTGTTCACTCGGTGAACATGAGCCCCTGAGACCAAGACAGCAATGGAAACAGGAGTTTGAGGAGAAGAGGAGCAAGTAGCACATTGGGGCCCCCTAGAAACACTTCTTGGAGCAAGGAAGAATGAAGCACTCGAAATGCTATGTCTGAATGGAGGATTCAGCCGGATAGGAGTTTTAGCAAAGTCCATCAGTGGCTTATCAGATTTCATTGATCTTGAGTAATGCTGCTGATGCTAATACTTTATTACAGTATCACAGAGAAGTGTCTGAGACAGCATCTCTAGGGCTGATTTTAAGCTCTTGTAAATATTGGGCACTTCAAGGCAAGATTTGGGTTCAGATCTGCCTGTCCTAAGAAGAAACCCTTAGGTTGTGGTGCAGGCAGTTCTAGGAGTATAACCTGAAAATAGAAAGTGTCAAAACATGAATACAGAAAAAACCACACACACACAAAAAAAGCTATACGCTGCCAGAAAGTGTCAAGAAAATTCTCTGCTTGGAATACAAAACTTTGCCTGTGGGGTTGTGCTTTAAGAGCCAGGGGACAAAACTTTAGCTTTCCTGTAAGTTAAAGGAGGTTTAAAATAGGGAATGAATGAAAGAAAGAAGAGAACGGCACAAGCATACAAGGAAAACTGCAAAAAATCCATGGCTTATTTATGCCACCTACTGGATTTTTCCTGAAATATCTTTTCAATGGGCTTAGTTATCACCATCATGCTTGTCATTACAGCAAATACCTATGTTTGCATGGGCGGCTACTCGCATACATAGGCCAGCTGATATGAACATGATTACTCACATAAGTAAATGACATGTGTGGACTAATGCAGCTTCAGGACTGGAGATGGGTAGCTGTACGCCTGTTTAGTCTGCTAACTTGATGGCTGTAGGGCAGCCAAGACACCCAAAGCTGCAGGCAAGCTCTGAATTCCAGCACTGAGGAGTTTCCCAGCCCCTGTCAATGCCTCGGGGGAACTTCCTGGCACCGTTTCCCTCCTTTGCTTGACTCCCTCTGGCTGCCTTTGATAATTTGTTCTAAATGTCCAGAGTGTTTATGCACACGTTGGTGTTTTCATAGAATCATAGAGTGGTTTGGGTTGGAAGGGACCTTAAAGATCATGTAGTTCCAAACCCCCTGCCATGGACAGGGACACATTATTTTCAAACAATGCGGACCGGCAGTGCGAATGCTTTGTCTTCTGTCCCTCACCACTCCTGCAGCTGAGTCTCTGTTGGGAATCCACAACCAGCCCTGGTGATACGGTCTGTAAAATGACCTGGGAGAGAGAAAAAGATCTGCTGTGACAGAGAGGGGGAAAAACCTTCTGGCTTGACCCACAGAAAGAAAAAAAGAAAAAAAAATAAAATTAAACAGAATCAGATCTAGCAGACCTCTGAGATGGACTTACCAATGCACTCAACCCTGCTGACTTCTGTGAAAGTAAAGGTCTTCACTTTCCAGGCAATGGTGTCAGAATCGAACCCTCTTTAATTCGCAATCACTCTACTAACATGCTCAGTCATGACGAATGTGATGGTGGGAACACGGCTTGTTCACATCTGTCCCTTAAAATGATGATCTTGTTAGGAAATAAAACATTTTTGCAAGGTTCAAGGGATCAGCCAAAGGCATGCATTGGCAAAAGATGGATTGTCACTAACAGATGACATTTCATACTTTAAAGACTTATGCAAAAATTAAAGCTAAAGGATAACTATCAGCTACCTAGGAAAAAAACCAAAGATGTCATTTGAGTCTTCTTATGTTTAGTGGTGGTTTTTTTCACCAGAAACATTAATTACAGTTATTTCTAAAGGTGCTGGCAAACTGCAGTAATGTTTAGTAACTGACATCATCACTAGATTCAAATCAGAGATGCCCAGACTTACATTAAATGAATGACTATGTTTTCCTCAAGACTTGCAGTGAGATCGCTCTGCTTTGTTTTAGAACTGGTAGCACTTTATAACCATCTCCTGTTCCTTCATGACTCCAACAGACGCCAAATACAGTAACGTGTTGTCATCCTCACCAAACACCCATTAAAAAAGTCTGAGACAAACATCACACACTAAAACCATACTCAAAGTGTGGCTTGAGCTAGCAAAAACAAAGCAGTTCATCGTTAAAGGATTGACCACGTACTTCCATTCATCAGACACCTAGGCATTTTGGTGATATTCGTCCAGAACTCAAAATACTAGATAGGTACTAGCAACATTAATATTTTGTTTCTCACCAACTGGATCTGTAATATTATGGTTAATACAGATCTGTGCAGTTATCCTGAAAAGCAGGAGTAGAAAACACTAGTTATGAAAGGCAGACGAATTAACGTTCTTCTTGGAACTGTTGCATTTTTTGCATCTTGTGATTCATCTCTGAGCTTGGCTGTACCACTTAGTTCATAGTGAAAAGTCATATATAAGCAGCTGGTGACTGCTATTATTTCTCCTTTGTCTGTCTTAGCCTGCTGTGCTTCTCTGCCCTTTTCTCTTTTTTCACTCCTTCCAGTTTTTCTCTTCCTCCTTCTCCTGTCATTTCTGATGTGCTTTTTCTTCTCCTACCTTTTCATACCTCAGTTTGTTGGGTTTTATTTCATTTTGCCTTTCTTGTTCTTTTGATTTAGCCTTCTTTCATCTCCTTTTTAATTCGCATTTTCAATTGACTTCAAGACAGTTTGCATTTGAGCACTTGCAAACATCCCTGCGTTATGCCCAACCACGGACAGAACTTCACAAACTGGAGTTTCACTTTCAAGACTCGCTCCCAGACAGCAGTTTCAGAACCTGATCAATGCCCCATCTAGTTGAGAACTGATTTCGTTCAGGGAGGAATTTCACATTCCAATATAGGAGGCTAAGCATGCCCGTCTGCATCGTTCACCTCCTTAAGCATTAGTCATCTACACCACCAGGTATATAAACGAATCATATTTTTGTTCCACTAAACATTGTATTCATCTTCTCCTCTTTTGCAGGAAAATGTGCAGTTATTGACATCAGAAATGTCAATCCCGGCAAAGCAAGGCAAGGGGAAAGTTCCAGTTTCTGCCAGTTGAACGGTTGTCACACCCCCGCACCAAACTTCTGCTGGTGGCTCGAGGACTATCTGACTCCTCAAGATGGGGCCTAACAGGAGTGTTTTAACATGGTCTCTCTGGTGGACGGAAAGCACCATAAATGTCTCCTGTGTTGTATCAGGAAGCAAAAAGTTCCGTAAATGTAATTTAGTGAATGCTAACGGAAAGCATCGAGCAGCAAGGATCTGGGGCTTTCTTCAGGCTGGGATAAGCACTGATTGTTTCTGGCAGGGAGACTCAGTCTGAGCAGAATTAGCCGGGAGATAGCTGATCTTGAGGAGGGAGAAGCTTTCCTTGGCTTCTTCTAGCAGAAATAAATTTCTACCTACTGTAACTTATTACCTTCTGATATGCTGAGTCATGAAGCTGGGTTATAGACATCTTTATGCAATCTTTATAAATCAGCCTCACATAATCTCAGGCGCTTTCTGCTTCATCTCTGTTGAGTCACTCATTTGACAGTTGTCATTCATCTTAGATTGAGATGTAATTTAATAGTTTCATTTCACCATGAAGATAGCGTCATCTAAAGTTGAGCCCGGAAAGATTTAAAGGTGTAACAGAGGAAATATTAATACTGTAAATAATATCTGTAGAGCTGCATGGGCCTATAAATCACGAAGTGCCAAGTTGGAAGGGGAGCCTATGTAAAAAAGAGAAAAAGCTTCTTCCCCTGCCTCCCTCTGCAGAGGAGCATCCCCGCGGTAGCCACCAGGCCCGCTCTCAGGGTGCTGGTTACCCAGTTGTCACCACAGCCCCACCGCCTGCATTTGCTGCAACCACCACCCCACAGAGGTACCGACCAAGCAAAGCATGTGGGCACCCAGTTAGGGATGCGAGCGGGTGTGAGGTAACCTGTGAATGGGAGACACCGACAGAAGCCCCATGAAGGAGGGCAGCCGAACGGCACCAACTCGCGCCTTTTATCTGGGGGTCACACCTCTCCCTTGGCCAGGCCATGGTGGCCGCCTAAACAAACGCGGCCCACCCACCCCAGGGGAACACGGGGCCTAACAATGGCCTCCCCGCGGCTCGGCTCGCTGTCTTACACCACGGCCGGCGTCACTGCCATGACCGCGGCCCGGCCTGGCCCCTGCCCCGGCCGGGAGGGAGGGCAGGGCGGCCGCTGGGCGGCCTCGGAGCCGCCGCCGAGGGGACGAGGGGCCGCTGTCGAGCGTGGCCTGCGGGCAGCAGCAAGCCGGGGTGGGGGTCTAGGGCCGCCCCGGCCCAGCACCCACCGCCCCGCCGCCCACCCGACGGCCGGGNAGCAAGCCCCCGGACGCCGCGGGGCAGGGGGACAAGGCAGGCGGCTTCGGCAAAGCGGCGGCCCTTATGGCGGCCGACGGGGTCGCCGCGGCCGGCGGCGCGGTGGGCAAGAAGCCGCCGCGTCTGCCCAAGTGTGCCCGCTGCCGCAACCACGGCTACTCCTCGCCGCTGAAGGGCCACAAGCGGTTCTGCATGTGGCGGGACTGCCAGTGCAAGAAGTGCAGCCTGATCGCCGAGCGGCAGCGGGTGATGGCAGCGCAGGTGAGCCCAGCGGGCCGGCCTCCCTGCCGGCGTCCCCCCGGGGCCGGGTGGGCCGTCTGCCCGGCGCTGGGGGGGTCCAGCCGCCGCCCCCGGAGGGGCTTGGTGCCCGCGGGAGTCCCGCGGTCTCGGCGAGACGGCGTGGCCGCGGGGGAGACTCGCCCTGGGCTGCAGCTGTGCCGCCGCCTGCCTCAATTAGTGACCCTTTTTGCTGTGTGAATTATATTTTTGTTTTGTTTTGGTTTTTTTCATAAAAATGGGAGATGGATTGTCGGGGCGCAGGGCTGAAGTGGCAGTGAGGCGGTGGCGAGCGCTGGTCGCTGGGCTGCGAGCCCGCCCGAGGCCATCGCCGTCGGAAAAGGGGCAGAGCCGGGGCGTGCTGGCATCCCTGGCAGTGCGCGGGTCCGGGGTAAAGCCTCCGCAGAGGAACACTTCTCGTTAATGGCAGATTCATGTTTTTCAGCTTATTTTTTTTAAACTGTGCAATGAATAACCGACCCAACTAACTGGTTAGTGAGAATATTTTCCACTGGCGTTTTCAGATTCGGTATATCTGCTTTTCCCGGTGCTGGGTGGCATTTCTGAGTGCATTTCTAAAAGTACGGGTTTTTTTTCTTTTTTGAACGGCGTTGTTCCTGATTTTGCATAGAGCAGGTTCTGGTTTGCATATTTACAGGTTCTGTAGATAGCTGTCTAGCTGGGTCATCTTAGGTAAACGAGGACCCGGTAGTCTTCGCTAAGAAACCAAACTGCATCCAGTTCTGCGTAGGAAAAACTTTTTTTCGTTAGGTAGTCCCGCCGAAGTCACAACTCTTTGGCATGTAAATGACCGCTCTGTTAGTACTTGCGATCCTTATCTTGAAAACCTCATTAAGAGGCGTCCTGGGAGTGTGATGGCTACTAGCAGCTTGCGCTCTGTGAGTGGGGTTCCACGTTCTCGTCCGTCCAAATAGACCCTTGCGGACAAATTAATTGGAAGGCGTTAGGACTGGTGGTGCAAGGCAGCGAATCGGACCCACCGACCCATTTTGCAATTAAGCTTTTAGAGCTTCGTGATCCCGCATGAAATCAATGTCCCACTGACAGATTTTAAAAACCTGAGCAGCGCTGGGTTAAATCCTTCCCCCACTTTTTTTTTTTTTTAATTTAATTATTCAGTGCAGGTATACTAAATGTCCTCTAAACTCACCAGGAGCTTTCATTCATTTAAATAATTCCTCCTTGACGGTGGCATGGCAGTCCAAAAGTTGTTATTATGCCCAGGTTATGTGCATTTTCTCAGCCCGGTGTGAACCACAGGATAATAACCATGGATCCCCTTGCTGCCTGCCTTGGGGGAGGGAGCACAAAACGGGGTGTTCCTACACAAGCGTCCCCTTCTGCACAGACTGTTCTCCTGCCTGGCAGCTTCTTGTCAGGCAGGGAATGCCTCCTGCCAGCAGGTCCTGGCACTGGACCTCCTTGGGGGTTTTCTCTTCCCTGCCTAGTGTTGGAAAGTGGCTTTGAAAGCCTCCCTAACTGAGCCTTATCTGTGTAGGAGTTACACGTCGAAAGTCTGTCTTTCCCCCTTTTTGATATATTTCTGCAATAAGCCCCTTGGTGCTAGTGGAATTTTGCAGGTCAAGGTTGTTGGCTTGTGAAGCCGAAGTTGCCCGTGGTGTTTGCAAGTTCTACACCCCCAGTTTGGGATGTCGCTATTGCAAGACCTGTTATGATTTTCTCTATCGGTAATACATGTCTGTATTAGAAAAATGTTGCTGTTGAACATGGAAATGGAGGGAAAACCCAGGAGAATTTCCAGCAAGTAAAGCCCGTGATCCCAGTCTGTAATCTGGGACAGATTTTCAAGGTGCAAATGCAGATGCACATTAGTCACTTGGCAAGTTGCCGGTTAGGTAGCTGTAAAGCCCCCAGCATGATGTTTGCTGCCTGGACAACATGCCATACTTGGCATGGGAGGACAGCTGTGCAAAATCGATCTGCCAGTTCAGATGAAGCAGAAGGAGTCCTCTGTATCTTCAGGAAGCGGGGAGTGGGGTTTGTTTGCACCCATGTCCAGACTGCACAGTGCCTGTGAGCTCTGTCAGTGCCAGCTAAGCTATGGAATAACATCAGTGTCGGGAAAGATGTGGGGAGCTCCCTCTGCTCCTGGCCTGCCCAGCTGTCTGCAATGCGTGTGACACTGGCCAAGATGTTCTCAGGATGGTTCTCTACATTTGCCGTGCTTCTGCCATGATAGCTGTCTGTGCACAGTGTAATGTGCACTGAAATTCCCTTGAAGGGATAGATTTCCAGCAAAGAGGCAACAGGGAAGCCCAGCAAGGTTGGATAGAGCATCAGGTTGCAGGTATAAGCCCTCATAAAGAGCTGCTTTGTATTGATTAAGAGACATGGCAGAGCCTTGGAAGCAGATGAATTTGTTATCCACAGCAGCTGCATATCAGTGGCAAGGAGGGTAGTGACTCTCTGCTTCTGACAGTTTGCTTTGCCCAAGGGCAGCTGTGTTGGGTGAATACAGTCAGCTTTAATGTCTTCATGTGCACTTGTTGGAGGGAGATATATATAGCAACAGTATTTCATAGATTTGTTCCTATGTGTTTGGACAGAAAAGGGGTTGAGTTTAAATAACGTTATAACCTCATTTATATCCTCTGCCTACTGGCTGAATCGTGACCTCGACACCATAGAGACTACCTACCAAGAGGAAAAAACAGCCTTGGGCTTGAGTCTTTCATTGTTGCCATTATAAATTGTGCTCAAGCCGGAGAGCGTGCCCTACGTCTGTCTTCTTGTCCGCAGGTTGCGCTGAGAAGGCAGCAAGCTCAGGAGGAGGAACTGGGTATCAGCCACCCGGTGCCCCTTCCCAGTGCCCCCGAGACATTCATGAAGAAGAACAGTGGTGGCAGCTCTTGTCTCTTGTTGGAAAACAGCAACCCCACGCACTCGAGTACAGCCACGACGGCAGCTAACACACCATCAGGTAAAGTGCTGGGAGAGGGATGCTCGCGGCGTGGGGCAAGGGCTGATGTGGCTTACCTGCTGTTGCACATCTTCCCCTGCCCACAGCAACAGGGTTGCGGAGAGTCCCCACTCTGAGAGCGGTGCTGCACTGTTGGGACGGACGGTTAGCAAAAGGGATGAACCCAGCGCCTGTCTTATATAATTTTAGTTAGCATTTTTACTTGAAAATCAAAATTAGTTTGGCATAGACTGGCACTGTAGTTGAATTCAGTAGGGTGTATACCTGCAAGCAGTGGTTTATGAAGAGCTTTTCTCCTTTCTCCCAAAATAGGTGCTCCTGCCACAGTCCTGGCAACTGCGTGTTGGCTGGCTGTGTATCTTCTTCAAAATTGGGGAGTTTTCGTCATTTTATAGGAGCCAAGTATGTAGGTAATGTCATTGACCCCAGCAGCAGAGAGCTACCCACCTCGCGAGACTCGCTGTGGTGGTACCTCTGCTCTGTGAGGCCAGGTGTGATGAACTACGAAAGGCTGACGCAGCCCTTCCACTTTGCTACACATTACTGAATTGCATTTAACCCTTGTAAACCAAAACAACAATATAAACCCAACCAAAAACCAAACAATATTTGTCTGTGGATTCGGTAAAACCATGGCTAAGCGCACCCGGGACTTTAAAAGCGCTGAATTGAAGTCTCTAGGCGAAATGTTTTCTCCTATGCGGAGTCTACACCTGACAGATACAGCAATTGAATATGTATAAAAATGAAACTGATATAATTGACTTCTGCTGTATAGACAGAAAAAAGCAAACAAACATAGAGGGGAAAAAAAAAGAAATTTAATTAATTTTCAATCATCTGTGTTGATGTCAGTAATACAGGTGAATATACTTCCTGGTTAAAAAGATGCTTGTAAAGTGGACAATGCCTTGCATTAACTAGGACAGCGCATATGTTTGTCTGTCAAACGTCATCACTCTGTTTTGCAGGCCATTTAAAGCCTTGTCAGGTGGATTTGTTGCATCCATTGCAGATGGGCAGTTTCAGACTGACGTGGAGGAATTTCTTTGGGAAGCTTTTAGAAGAACTGGTTGATAAAACAACAAATAACTTTTTATTAGCTTTTTTGTTTTCATTATTGCAGTCACCTAAGTGTCACCTTTGAATCGACACAGTTACTTCTTTCATATTTGGATTACTGCATGCTTTGTCTATAGACATGGAAAAAACTGGCTAAAGATTAAGGTAGTATATTCAGTAATGTATAGAGATTGTGTGTAACTCAGGAGAACAAGAAAACCCTTGCTTACACAGAAAGGCCAAAAGTGAAATTGCCCTACTGTCAACAAAATTTGCATAGGCTTTGACCTTAATGATTTTAAAAAGTCAGTGGAGGTATTTAATTTATTAATCCCACTTTAATAATTTCTTATTAATTGAATTAAATTACGTTCTTGTAATGAAAAGCTTTCATTAAACAAGCTTAAGGCAATTCATATGCTTGTATAATGACTTGAAAACGTGAAAATGCCTGATTTTAAAGTAATTTGAATTGTTTGGAAATTCTTGGTCAAAGCAATTGTAAATGGTCATCTTTCTTATGGTGGATTTTTCTTTGTGAGCAATTCAAATACATTGTTTCTCAACCATTTTACTAAATAACTGTGTGTGGGTGACAACATTTAAAATACACGGCTTCATCTCCAGAGAGAAGATGTGATTCCAGCCAAGAATCAAGGCAGGGTCAGCTTTGTTTACCCCAAAGGGAAGAATCTGGGAATGAATACAAATAGGGGTTCATAATCTTGTTTTTGGGCACCTAAGTGGCAACAGAAATTCATGCTTAGCTCGAAAGTGACTGCACTACATAAAGTTCTGTCCCAACTAATTTTGGTAAGTTCGTCTTGTTGAAAGTAGAGTAAGTGCTCATGGGTTTGGATTTGATGCCACCAGTGTCTGCGTGCAGGCTCTGAAGCTGCAGAAGTCCTCTGCTTTCAGCCAGACCTGCAGCGTGGCTTCATCAGGTCTCAGAATACAGGCTGCCCTCTGGAGAGTCTGATTTTTCAATGAGGAATACTGCTTAAATATTCTGATGCTTTCTCTTTTTTTAGCATATGAAGGTCTTTTGTTGGATAAGAAGGTGCTGGGTGTGACGTGACATGAAGTTCTTGTTCTAGGTGTCAGGTCTTCCTCCTTTTCTTCCTCCTTTCAGGACCAGGTACGTGAAGGATTCCTGCGTTGCTGTTTTATCATTTTACCGGTACCCTTAACTGCAAGCAAAATGAGAGACCCTGTCGGAGCAAGTGTCTTAGTTTGGTAGGCTGAGGTGCTGATTTTGCCAGAATTCACAGTAATCCTTAAGGCAGGAAAGAGGGTTTTTTTCTCTCCTTAAGGCAGAGAGCAAAACCCTCTGTGGCAGGGGAAGCCAGCAGCTCCCTGCGAGCCCCAGGGCAGCTCCTGGGAGTGCAGTGTGCCCTGTATCATGCTCGTTAAGCTGGGCGAGAGGTGGTTTCGACAGTGGTAATTCTGTTCCTCCTGTAAGTTTTTGGCTTCACAAGAGCAGTTTTGCTTTTGGACTCCCATCACGCAGAGAGTGGTGTTTGCCAGCAAGGGGAGTAATGCGTGAAGGAGTCACACAAATCAGACATAGTGCCAGAGAGAGAGTCTTTTCCTTGCTGTATCCATTTTATCGGCAGATCAGAAATATTGTGACACCTGGAGAGACCAGAGACGATTTTTCAGATCCCTTCGTGACAGGCTGTTTTTGAAAAGAGGAAAAAATGAATTATCATGGTCACAGCGTAGGGGTTTGTGCATTTACCATCTCAGGCTTGGAAACTGTGTTTACTTTGGATGGAGCACATCTTCCCCACTCAAAAGCAAACAGGGAATTTGCGGGGTAGTTGGAAGGGAGCAGACCATGGTCACAGGGCATTAGGAGAATATCTTGCAAACAGATTTTGTGGTTTCTGTGCATTTTCCCTTAGAAACATTGCAGGTTGCTGAGAGCAAAGGCCATTTAATTGTACAGAGCAGCAAAAAGTAATGATGCCAGGGCATCTAAAGTAATTGTCGTTCCTTCTCTAGGGCAAGTACATCTTGGTACGTTAACTAGTGTGCAGAACTCAGGAAAAAGAGGCATTTAAAAAGTGGCTTTCAGACATAGTAGGTTTTTAAAACCTGGGTTCTTCCCTGTTGCATGTCAGTTTGGTACCTATGCCATTTTAATATTTAGAAATCACTGTGGGGGTGGGAAGCATGATCATGAAACACCTTCAAGTGAGAGCTGCTCACACTGAAGGAAGGAGACAGTGCATTTCATGTTTCCTCCATTTGACTTGGTCCTCGTCACAGACTAAGGATCATGTTTGGCATTTGGCAGATGGGGGCAGCGGGGGCTGGAACATGCATCACCTGGTGACTGGAAGGTGCTGGAAAGCACCCCTTCTTTCTGCTGCTCTGTGCTCATGTTGTCCCAGTTTAGAAGCAACCAGTAATAGACAGGATTACTGTATGATGCTAAATGCCAGCTCCTCCTCCTGTGCTCCGCGGTTGTCCATTTCCCATTGGCTTTGCAGTGACCATTAATAACAGGATTGTTCAGGTGCCTTGGTAGTATCACTGGTTGACAAGTTACACATAGAATTGTCAGAAATTGTGAGTAATAAGATTTCTCTTGTTGTTTCCCTTCGTTACATTTATTGTGCGTGACGGAGTAAATATGGACAATAGTGGGGTCAGCAGTAATCCTACGCCTAATGAAAATGATGGTGCTGAGATCCCTTTGAACTTGAAGTGCCCTAGGTGCCTCTGAAAACTCTGTCTTGCCTTCTTTGCTCTTCCTTTGCTTTGTTGATGTTATCTTTTGCATTGACCTTTTCTACAACACTGTATCATGATTTCAAAAATTGATGCCATGACCTTGCAGATGTTGTGCTGCATAGGTAATGAGGTAAAAAAAAAGTTACAACTGGAAGATATCATGGCCTGGTTTTAAAAGAAGTGAGAGATTTTCTTTTTGAAATAAAGTCCTTTAGAGTCTTTACAGTATAGTGTCATATGCTGTCAGAATTTCAGTTTTCTCAAAAAAGTCTCATTTTAGTCAACTGATGGGCAACATGAAGAAGCTGCCGTGGACATTTCATTGTGAGAGTGTTTAGGCACTGGAACAGGTTGCCCAGAGAGGTTGTGGAGCCTCCATGCTTGGGGAGACTCAAAACTCAGCTGGCTGGTGCCTGAGCGACATGATCCAACTGTGAAGCTGGCCCTATTTTGAGCAGAGTTTGGGCCAGCTGGCCTTCAGAGGTCCTTTTCAAACTGAACTGTTCTGTGAATCTATTAAATGCTTACTTTTTTGTATTGAGATTTAAGTTGACATATTGAAATTTGGAATTCAGCCAGCCTCAATACTGGTCAGCATTTGCAAGCCTGGGAAAGAAATCTTGACTCTTTTGACCTAAAAGCACTCAATGACTAAATCTACAGTAGATCTCAACAGAAGTGAGCATCATGGGGGTTGGTAGGTGGCGGAGTGGATCACTGGTTCAGGTGGCAGCAGACTCAGCAGGGCTGAGCAGTAAGGAGAAGGAGGCATGAGCTGCTCTGCCTGCCTGTGCCAGGGCTAACACGATGGCTGCATGTCCCCAGAGGTCTTGGTGGGTCTGCAGTGGTTACAGCTCCATCATCCTGCTCTTTCCTTTTGTCATTGTCTCCTCATTACTGTCTAACAATTGTTTTCTCCTGCTGCGCCCGCTACTAGTTCTTCATCAGTTTTAGTTGCTGGCTTCTTCCTGGTCCTGCCAACTCTCCTTCGATACCAAGAGCCAAGCAGCCCCATCCCTTGCTTCCTGATGCTTTTCTCCAGCTTCTCCCACAGCCGCCAAATCTCTGTTCAAAACAGAAGAGTATAATCAAACATGATGTGTGTTTACTGGATTGTAACAGCTGGCAGAGAAACAAGCTTTGCGTCCTTCACCTGTGAATAACTAACAGCTTTCCATCCATAATCTGCTGTTTTTCTCTAGTTGGCTGCAGTTAAAATGAGAGAGAAAGATTCACATTTGCCTGCGTCTCTTGTAAGAGTTTGTGAACTGTCTTACCTCTCTTGCATTGGCATTATTTCCACAGCACGGGTTAGACTTTGTCTTGGGAAGCAGTGGCTGGAGATGGTCTTCTGCTGGTATGGTGGTTTTCTCAGTTGCCAAATCTCTTTCAAGCTGGACTAAGTAAATATTCAGGCAGTGTTTCTCTTTGAACAATCTTTCCTTGGTTTAGGATAAAACTTCTGCCTAATAGGCTTTTTTTTAAATTTCTGACTGATACAGCTATATGTTGAATGAAGGTCTTCACAGTGTGGTGGCCATGGCTTTGTAATTTTCAGTTCCTACGAAAATCATGTGGGTTTTGCTCGGAGTTGTTTAAAAAGGCATTGCTTGTGAAACAAGGGGAGCATTTCTACCTCTCTCCGCTGCTCTGGTTTTGCCGTACTTGGGAAGCGCTGCAAAGGAGTTTTGAGTATCTCATTATAAAAGGACATAGATAAATCTGAAAGGATAGAGGGAAGGGTGACAAAAATGATGTATGGCTTGTAGAAAAGGAGACTAAGGGTGGATATAACAGTCTATAAATATTTGAGAGGTAATAATATGGAGGAGGGGGAGGGATTATTTACAGTGCTTGAGACAGCATAACAAGGAGCAACGGCTTGAAACTAAAAAAGACAAAATTAAATTAGACAGTAGACACTTTTTCTCCTAACTAGAAGTGCAATTAGCAACGGAGTGACCTGCATAAGGACAAGGGGGTAAGTGAAGCATAATCAGGAGAGGTGTTTAAGAGTGTGTTAGATTACGATCTCAAGTTATTAATATGGGGGTAAACTCTGATCAATGTGCAGGTTAAACTAGATGACGGAAATCTCCTGCAGCTTTGTCATCTCCTGTATGATTCATTGCCTCTGGCCATTGTTTGACTCTGTTAAATAAATCATAATGTTACAGGGTTCTGCATCCCTGATTAGATGTTTCCAGTTAATTCTCCAGTTCTGGAGCCTGCGGCTTGCAAAGCTTGCACTTTCCCTGCTCCTCCTTTCCAGCAATATTTGTTTGTTGTCTTTGCAGCTCTGTGTGTGTGTGTGTGCGCGCGCGTCTGAAATAGGTAGAACTAGTGGCAATTTTCAGAGTTAAGTCTCTAAATGAAGAAGTTTTCCTTTTGGGCTTTTGATCCTGTCTGAAGCTTCAATGGAAGTGTGGAAATAAATAGCAGCATAAAAAAATTTTGAAAACCTCAGGGTTTTCTTTTTGTGTTCAGGTGGTACTGCGGGACTCATCCAGGGCTGTCTTCAGCAGGGGCAGGGGCTGGGGAGAGCTTTCTGCAGTGTGCGGGGGAAGCAGCGGTGCCGGGGGACCACTGTGACCTACCCAGACCCTCTTGGGGAGGGGAGGGCTGCTCAGTCCCAGGGCTTCTCTGATTGCCTTTTGGTCAGAGGGGTGGAGGTGAAAACCCACAAGCAGCTCAGCATGTATTTCCATCATTCACTCATGTTTCAGAAGAGCTCTTTTTCTCATAGAGAACTGTGAGTGCATGATTTTTATTTTTTTATTCTTTTCGTTCTCCAAAATCTGTCACCCTAGGGCTTTCTCTGTTTGCAGCATCCTTCTGTCCGACTTTTCTCACACCAGGTGAGGTTTGCAGATGTAGAGCTACCAGGTAGAGCAAGGTCCCTCCTGAGCGATGCTTGCTGTTTGCTGCAGGGCCTTCACTGCTTGCACTGTCCTAGCACCCAAGTGCCAGGGGTTTCTCTTCCCACCAAAGGCCGAAGGGGCTGGTGGGCAGCCCCTATTGTTCTTTGTGCCTTGGAATCTCGCTCTTCATCATGCTGGCATTTGCATATGTGCATTCACGTTTACAGAGTAATCTGCGCTGACTTGTGCTTTCCATTTGTCATGAACACTGAGATAAGGAATGGAGCAGGAGCAGAAGATGTACTAGCAATTTTCTGTCCATGGGCACATTATTACACTATCTGCAGCTAAGCTCTTGTTCCTTTCTGTGTCCTTGAAACAGTTATTATGGCTTATCTGAATGTGTGGGGCTTTCTTTTTGTTTTTAGAAAAGATGTAAGTTGGGAGTGAAGGAGTACTGCACGCTTCCTTAACTGAACACTGGCATGATTTCTGGTTTTTCTTTTTTCCATGTGCTTTCTTATACCTTGAAGAGTGCTTTTGTTCACTTTATTTATCAACTAATTGCCTAACTCAGCCCGTTGGCCCATTTTCCATTTTCAGTAGATTTGTCACTTTATGACATGGGGATTAAAATGCAGTTTTGAAGGTTCTTTTTCATATGCTTCTTCTAATTCCTCTTTTTTTCTTTTTCTGAACTTTGCTAAACTTTCTCCTGAGTTTGAGTACGTGCTAGTCTTAATCAGGGTTGTAAATAGCTCAGTTATATAAGTACGAGCATCGTTCATGCATTTATGCCATATGTTTTCTTGAAGAGCTTGTGGAGAGAGTGTTAAGCACTGAGCTTCTCTTCCTTTGCAGTGAGATTAGGTGCCTAATTATTTTATGATTTTTTTTTTCCAGTTACTGTCTCTAGTCTCTGTTCATACAGTGTCTATTGCTTACAGCATAGGCCACCATTTGCTGACTTGGATGCCGATAGTCATGGACAGAACTGAACCTCAGCCTCCAGCCTAAGCCACTGTAGTTCCAGTCACTGTGTGTTTCTGTCTATTAGTTGTCCACGATCAAAATTCATTAGCAATCAATTTGCATTTGCATGGAGGCAAATTTTATGAATGCGGGTGTTGTTGCATCCATACAACACTGGCAACAGTGTACAAAAGTGGTGCATATGCCCGTGATTTTG
Organism: Stercorarius parasiticus; assembly: GCA_013396915.1. Lineage (NCBI taxonomy): Eukaryota > Metazoa > Chordata > Aves > Charadriiformes > Stercorariidae > Stercorarius > Stercorarius parasiticus. Next base: position 354,100 of record VWZL01005077.1, read on the forward strand.
TCTCACTTGCCCAGGCCCAGTGGGTGTCTGTGGTGGTTCTTTACCACTTCTGATGCTAGTTTTTACACCACATATTAGGTAGACAGAGTGAAAAAGCCCTCCTGTTATTTCTAGTTGGTCTTTTTTAGAAACCTTTTGGGTTTCTGTCATCATATAGCTTATAACCAAGCACAGGCTCCAGGTAATTCCAACCATCGCCCTACTCCCTTTATTATTTTTAGTGTGAGCCATAATGATTTTATCCCAGTCATATTTCCTCCAAGGTCTCCTATCTCAGACACTTGTAAAGCCTTCCCTCCCTTCTAATATTCTCTTTGATCTCTTGTTAATGACTTAAATCCCTTTACGTTTAATCCACACCGAGTTTCTTTCTCCTCCTCTCAATTTGCTTCTTTGCGCCTGCAGGTGTCTGGGCTGTTTTCCATCACTGTCTAGAAATCTTGCTTTGCTTTCCTAATTTCCTTTCTCCTTTAATTTCTTCTTCTGTTTTTTTTAAAGTTGTGTTGATTTTAAGTTTTGCTGCTGTTACACGTTAGTAGCGTGTTGGATGTCTGAATGCAGTGAGTTAAATGCATTTATATTATACTGAAATATATATATATACAGTTATACTGAAAATTGAAAATGGCAGTTGTTTCTCATGCTCCTTGTTTTCTGAAGCACTAATTTTATTGGTCCTGATCCTGATAGCTGTCGTGCATGCTAATAATTTTAGATGTGTAAATAATCCTGCTGACTCAGTTCAGCATGAACAAACATATGCTGCAGCATTAAAATAGTGCCTAGCATCTTCACAGATTCAAAGCCACATTCAAAGATTTTGAGTGCTTTTTCTTTACTAAAGACATTCTTTTTTGCTAATGAAGATTTGAATACGATCACTGTAGCTATATTATAAAGACCAAAAGTACAAGTAAGGAAAGAAGAAGGATTGCCCCTGGGTCACATAAAAAGATCAACTACTCTGCTCTAGTCAGTGGCAGAAAATGTTGAAAGTGGAATTTGCTGCTGTAGACATCTTATTGAGGACCTGAAGCTTGCATTAAGTGTGAAAATAAAAAATTATTTTCTGTAGGTTTTATTTCTTCACCCATATTAGGAGGATTTTTAACTTGCATGCTAAATGTTTGCAGCAGATCATTTTTATTAAGTGTACAATAAATGTGAACAAAACGTGCCCTTTCCAGTTCTACTGAAAGCAGTGGTGGTATTTCAGCTCCTCTTAGCTGGAGCTGGACTGGGGCTGTGTGTATGACTGGGAAACTTATTACACCAAGCTGCAGTCTTCTGGCTGGGATATCTCCCTCCTTGTTTTTTTTCTCCCAAATCATATTTTTCTTTGAAAAAAATTATTTTGTGCTAAGTTTAAAATAAACTGAATGTCGTAACTTTGGGAGGTTTTTTAGTCGTATTTAGGAATGCACACCCAGAGTTAACAGTCAATTGACCCATTATGGGATAATAATTCTACATGTGGAAGAGAGGAAGAAATGCTCAATCTTTTTTTCTGATTTTTGCTTTGAAGAAAGACAGATGATATTGCTGTATATGGAGATGGTGTCATTCTGCTTTCATTCCCAGCAGTAACTGAAATCAGCAGGATTGGATTACTTGCATGCAGTATTTAAAAAACAACAAACACACAAACAACAGAAAACTTGGCTGAGGATCTCTCTGGTCCATTAATGCTGATTTCCAGTAAGTCTTTTAACAGTGAGGAAATTCCTAAGGCCTGGAAGAACGCTGATGTCATGCCAGTGTTTAAGAAAAGCGAGTGTGGTAGGATGGGAGGCTACAAATCAGTCAGCATGACATCAGCTTTTGTGAAAAAAGCGGAACAGTCCACAGCAGACTGAAACGTGCAGGAGGGGGAGAAACGCAACTGCTAAAGGATGCTCACAGAACACGAATTAACAGAAGTTTATGGGTAGAAATGTCTGTCAAGTTAGTAATCTTTTATCGTTACAAAATTGCTTGACGAAGTGACATATTGAGGCAATCAGATTCTGCAAAGCATTTGATTTTTGTATCCCCTGACGTCTTGAGTAGGAACCTGAACTGACAGAAAATCAATATTGTATGTGTTACACGGTTTTAAGAAGGATCCTGTCAGTCTGAAAATGTAGGTCTTGAGTGGGAAATCTAAGGCAGTGGTGATTCTGGCAAAGTCTGACAGGGACCTGCTCTTGGCTGTAGGCTGTGTAGTCTTCCCATTGGTATCTTGGAAGCAGGCCTGGAATTGCCCCACATCATCTTGGTAGGTGATGGAAAGGTGCGTGGACTGGAAAGCAGGGAGAAGACAGAAGTGCACTGCGGGAGGGCTTGGCTAGATGGTTGATCACATGCAAGCAAGAGCCACTTTAACCCATACCAGAATGGAGGAGTCTGTCCCTGAGAAACACCGTCACTGCAGAGAAGCTGGTGGCCATGAGGGTACTATGCTGAACGTTAGTGGTTCCCAGGGAAAGTGATGACCAAGGACTGGTACAGCCCTTTCAGACAGATCTGTGATGATGGGGGGAAAGCTTGGTGTCTTCTGTGCCTGAAACTGGTGAGGTGGCCGTGGGACTAGTGGGACTCCTTCCCTGGTGACGTACGTACAGGAAAGTGGGCTGTCAATGGATATTGGAAGGGAGATTGTTGGTGACTATTAAGTAATACCACACCAGGATCAGGAATGTCACTGAGCCAAAAAGACTGGGAGAGGTGGCCAGGGAAGAATCACGTTTGTTTGCCCTGATAGTTCTGTTCCCTAGGTTTCTCTTTATAGCTGGTGGTGGGGATAGAGCCATGGTCTGAACCAGCACACCGGGGCTTGAACTTGGAAGGGCTCAGGCAGGAAGTGCAGGAATGATTAAAAAAACAGAAAACACATCCTGAGGTGAGAAATGACAATTTATTTTGCCCTTTAGTGGCCCCCTCATCTAAGATTTAATTAATTCCCCATATGATTGTTCTAGGTCAGCTCAAGTTGAACTTTTCTGTGTCATTTCATGGGATGGGTTTTGATGTCATGAATAGAAGCATCATTTGCATGTAGAATCCCATGAAAAACTTGTGTGTTGAGTGCATCCGTCATGGGGCTCAAGCAAGACGAAAACGAACAGCCTCAGTTCTAGGATCTCCCAGATTTTCTTGAAATGTGCTGTCCTTGCTGCTTAACTTTTCATCTTAGGGTACCTGTTTCTGGCAAATGTTGTTCTTGGTAAGATGTGCGGTCCCACTTAGGATTGGTTTAGCCCTTCATAGGTGGAACTGGAAAAGCTTATTCCACTTTACTCATATGATGACTCCAGCGTTACTCCTAGAGAGAAGAAAAAAGTAATCCCCATTCCTTCGGGGTGAGAATGAGTATTGTTCTGGCAGTTGAGTAAACCTTGAGAAGCAGTAGAGCGCAGCTGTTGACATCTTCATGGATAAAGCCATCTCCTGCCCCCAGGATGCGTGCCCTGTGCCTGCAGACACTGCTGCCATGATGCCCGCTCCTTGCCGGTAACGCCAGCGGAACCCACAGTCTAGCTGCTTTGTCTGGCAAGGGGTGTTGCAGGACACCCCGACTCTGCCCTAGCTGTCAGAGAGCCGCTGCAGGAAAGGTGCGATGACTGGTGGTTTGTTTTATTTTGGGGCGGTGGGAGGAGGTGAAAAGCGTGGTGGGAGAAGCTTGGTGGGAGTTGGCAGATGATAAGAGCCTGAGCGAGGCATAGCTGTGATAAGGAGGTGGGGTAGATCAGTCCCTGTGCGCTTCAGCTCCGGGGAAGAGGCCAGGAGCCTGCAGGAGGCTCAGAGTTGTTGGACTGTGCATTTTTTTTAATATTTTTTCTTTTAAATGTGTATTTCTGCTTTGAGAAGAAAGCTGAGCGGCTGTGTTCCCTGGGTGCGGTCGCCGAGATACCTATGGACTACAGTGGCAATAAGCTGTTTTGGCTATGATTTATTCTCTTTAGCCTGCAAACACAGCTGCTTTTAGCCCACGCGTCTGATATGGCTGATAACAGATTTTTTGACCTCTTCCTCTAATAGATGTTAGTCGGAGCACGGCTGGGCATCCAGGGCTGTTGGGTGGGCAATCCCAAACAAGAAGGAAAAAGAAGTGCTGGATTTGGCATTTGAGCTCAAGATGGGCCTGTAGGGTTGTTGGCAATTGGGGAAGGGAGGAAAAAACTCAATAGCTTTCTGGTCAAAACAATTGGGAGGACTGCAGAAGTGGTTTTCCATAGGTGAATGAGAGTAGGACAGCCATGTACGTCTCAGAAATCGGGCTCCAGGACAGGGGTACGACCACAAGCTAGCCTGCTGCTCGTTGCCTGTATTTGCTGGCTCATCTCGAATGCAGGGTACTCTCCCTTCCTTGTACCGCTTTTGAGGTCTCCATCTCCCCCACTGCTTCAGAGCAACCACAGAGCAATGGGCCAGAGGTCTGGAAACTGTGGAGAGACATGGAGAAGGGTTTTGTCTTCACAGCAGTGGCTCGGGTAGCCGTCTTTTAGGGCCTGAATTCAAGGATGCTTTCAGGAGTCTGGGGTCCCTGTTTTTTCACTCTGCTGCTAGGGAGGAGGCTTTCACTGGCAGATCTGAAAGACTTGATTCTGCATACCTTGTGCTACAGTATTTTATGCTGTGTGCTTTTAGTCCAAAGTGAGTACCTGATCCTTGATGCTTCCTTTTATTTGTCATGATGACAGAAAAGTATCTCGGATATTATTGTATTTGGGAAGTTTATTTAATCACGCAGTTCAAAAGCATTGAAATTGTTCTTTTACTCAAATTTGCTGAATGATAATTTCTTAAATATCTCTTTTCAGATAGGGATGTGGGTTGAGAGTTTTACACGTAGAAGCACCTGCAAGAGAGGTGTTAAGATAAAGGACCCTCTGGGGTATATTTATAAAAAGAGGACTAAGGGGAAAACAAAAATCAGGATGGAGGGAGTCATTTCTCTTGTTTTCTTTCTTGAGAACCCTGCTTCTCTGTAGGGTCTGATTCCAGTATCCTCAGGAAGAAGAGGGACATAAATGTGTGTGCTCACAGTGCGGTGAGACTGTTAGCTGAAGCAAATGATACAGGGATGCAGGTCAGTTTCTGGTCCTTTGCTGGGAGCTTTGGGAGCACTGGAGACAAAAACCTAGTCCTTTGCCCATTCATGCCAATGTCCATAAAGGACAATCCCTGTCAATCTCATTTTGGACCGAATCTGTCTCTTAGGAACCTATACTGTAAATTATGGGGTGGGTGTTGTGAAACGGGCTCAGCAGAGTTACACAGGTGTGAAAAGAAGCCAGAATGATGGAATCAGACTCTGGGAAGAGAAAGAGAAAGGAGAAGGAGAAAAGGTGGGAGCAACTGAGACCTTCTCCAGAGGCTGATGTTCAGGCTTAGCCATGTGTTGCTGTTGTATTCCTCAGATTCCCACTGAGACATTCCGGCCTCTTCCCATCCCCTTCCTTCTATTACTAAAGAGGTTTCCTTTCCTCTTCTCATTTCAGATAAATCAGGGAGTGGGAATAGGGAAGCTGTTAGCATGTAATATTTTGTATGGTATCACTATGCAGGGTACCAATAATAAATCACACACTACATGCTTAGACAATTTACTGCTGGCTTTTGTATGTGCTGTGACAAGTGCTCAAAAGGTCAAAAAAGCTTTCTTAACAAATTTGATAAGATAATGCAGTGAACTGTAACAGCATAAAGTCCTGGGGGCCATAGACCAGAATAGAAGAAATAATTATGCATGGTAATGGGTAATTACAGATAATGGCCTTTTTTGGGGGTGGCAGAAAATACACAGCCCCACAGCCTTGCCTGGAATGAACATTGCCTAGGACATTGACTTTATAGCAAGCTAAAAGTTCAGCACTGGAACCGAAGATAATCCGCAACTTCTAATGGGAAGCAAACAGAAATACTCCTCTCAAAGGCAGAGCGAGTGTGCAGGTTTTGTTCCTCGGGAGGCAGAGTGTCTCAGCAGAAAGTAAGTAATGGTGCCAGCTTTCTTTGACATCTGAAATAGCTCTGTTGTGATTGTCTGGTGGGAGAAACATATTGTTCCAGCGTTTCTGATTATGATGTTAGGGAGTGATTTCACACTGGCTCTGTTCAAGGCTACTGTCCGACCTCAAAGCCAGCTATGAATTGAACTTAACGCGTTGCGAGACTTAATATTGCCAGACCAGTTAATGGGAGTGTGCTGATGCTTTATATACTGAGCAAGGGGAAATTTGTCAGGTGCGGAACTAAGACTTAGGAGGTCTGAAGGCAAGTGTTTCCTGGCTGAATAATTAATTTTTGACGTTTGAAAGGCTTAGCTGTCTCCTGCCGCAGAGGCTGACTTGCAGGAAGATGTTAGCACTGCAGTGATGAAAACAGTCACTCTGAAATGAAAACTACAGGAAATGTGAACTACCAGAAGCTGAAGTCTGGGCACTGGGCAATGGATGTGCCTTCCTGCACCTTGAGTAAATGTGTTACTGGAGTAGTCACAGTAGTTCTGCATTTTCAACAGCGTGTCTGTGTGTGTGTAGAGTCTCTGTAGGCACATAAGAAATAAAACTGCCAACCATAGGTGTATGTAAGAATTCATGTCAATAAGTGCAGGCAGGGATATTCTCTTAATTGCCACAATGCATATACAGAACCCTTTTCCTGGAGTATACAATCGAATGGAGACTAATCAGCTGTTATAGCCACATGAGTAAATTGAACCGTGCCACTGCATGCTCACAGACATTGAAACGTGACTGTATGCTCTATCCTGATTGTTGGAACAGTTCGTAGTATGCGTCTGTCCCAAGGTGACTAATATTCTCCCCCAGATTCCCAACCGCAGTCCAGTATCCATTCCCAGTAGGCAAATCGGTGCTACCAACCTGTTGTAGATGCTGAGAAAGTCTAATAGCATGGACTCTTGTGCCATTTGACCTCAGCATCAGAGGCTTGCCCAGACGTGTTTAAATTACTATTATCAGTGTATAATAAGATGTATAACTGCCCTTTAACAGTACTGGTAGGAATGGGAAATACTGCATGCTTATATACAGAATGAGTGAATGTTACAGGCAGAACTTCAGTGTTTGCATTTCTCAGTGTGTATGTTTAAAAAGATGTTTGCATCTGTGAGATAGAGATGATGATAGAAATTCATGTAAATTCCCTGGCATTTCTTCCCTCTCCTCCCAAAAAGTAAGAAGGGAAAGAATGATCTATATACACTGGCTTCTGCGTTGATTTTGCCATGCATATCCGCAGTTCGTCTAAATCACCATAGCTTTATTGAAGTAAATGGTCTGAGACTGGTTTACATTAACTGAGGACTGGACCACTGTTTTTCACCACGCTCTGCTAAGTGAAGGCAGGAGCCCCTTATAGGTTACTGAATATATAAGACCCGTATGTGTAACTGACCCCGAGAACTCACCTTCCTTAAAAGAAAATCCCAGCCGTCCTGAAATGAATTACTAGTTAACTACCATTAATATGCCATAGAGCTGGAGAATCGTCTACAACACTGCAAGATCAATAACAGTATTTATCGTGCATCATATTGATCTTCTATGAAAGAGTGGGCCGTATTTCACACCATGTACACAGTGCAAAAAAAGTAGCATCGGTTCTCTACAGACATAGAAAAGAGCTTAGAGATCTAAGGGCACAACTGCATGAAGGGATACTGTTCTCTCACTACAAGAGCGTTGCTCACACATGGAGAGCCTCTGACAGCCCTACATTGTAGATTTGGTGTTCCAAAAATGGAGTAAAAAAATTCTAACCAGACATTTTTTGGTTTGCTCTTCTAATTTCTGTTCCTTCTCGTACAGCATCAGCCCCATATTTTTAATTGTGTCTTGCTTGCAACTTCCAAAATGTTAAAATTTGTGGCTAGCGGCAGGGGGGGAAAGACCCAGGAGCCTTTCCCAGTTTTTCTGTGCACAGGGTGAAGACAGCCGAGGCCTGAGCCCAGCTCCTGCAGCAGCCCTCTTCTTTCAAAGGGCAGGTGGAGGGGCAGAGTGGGAGTCTGACGGTGCAGCAGCAGTTGCCTTGTTGAGAGCTTAATTCCTCTCGAAAATCGCTCCCCTTAGAGCAGTGAACCTCAGGGCTGCCCCTCATGTGCAGGTGTTGTAATGCGGCAAGCTCTGAGGCAGGGGAGGACCCTCTCCTTGCCAGCAGAGCCATTCAGCTGTGTTGAATTACATTTGGGAAAAAAAAAAAAAAAGCTGAAAGCTTCTTTCTTAACCTTGGTATTCTCTCTCCTTGCTGGCAGAAAACGCAGCTATGGGCTGACAGCCTCCCTTGAGGAGGACACCTTGCTTGTTGGGCAGCTGGAGGCAAGGCTGTGGGAAGGTTCAGCCTGTAAGTAGTAGTCAGGAATTATAGGTACAGGCGAAAGACCAACCAGAGAAACCCCAATTAGTTAAAGTTTAGTTACATCCATTGCTTCCAATAGACCTGCCCTATTCTGCAAACGGTGGCCATGCCTGAGGATGCTGCAGCCCAGAAGCAGTGTCCTTGCTCGCCAGCTGGCTAGCAGACTTCAGCTGGAGAGAACTGGTATGGATAGGGCAAAAATTCCCCTGGCCATAGGTTAAACATGAAATCTTCTCTGGGCAGATCTCAGAGCGCCTTGTTTTATCCCTAGGACTAGGGCTTTTTGGCCTTCAATTCTGCTCTACTGGGCACTTGGCACTTCTTTGAAGGTACTGGCTGGTCTGAACTACTTTTCCTGAGCTTTCATTGCTCAGAGAAAAAGTCAAGACTTTTCAGGGCTTTCTCCATTAATAGCGAAACTCTTTCCCCTTAATGTATTTACAGTTGTGTATGTTCTATACATGTTGTGTATGTACGATGTGTGCATTAATAGTAGGAGATGACATGATTCAGCCAGGCTGGATAGGGTAAGAGCGTAGAGGTGGACTGCAGACCTGCCCTTGACCCATTGCATGCCAGAGTGGCTGAATACCTGCAAGAGCTCAGCTCTCCAGAGGCATCTATCCCTCAGTCTGGCGGGTTCAACGCTGCGAGGAGTTTAGAATAACCCATGGGGTGCTTTGACCTGGTCTGACCTGACACCTGTCCGCAGTCCAGACAGCACAAGGCTGCGTCTTGTACAAGACGTCTCCCTTCTCCCAGCTGAAGCACCAAGTCTCCTCCAGATGCTACAGAAAAAAAATCAAGAGATTTGTCCCAAAGCATGACATCAAAGCAAAACTCATCTTCTAAATTCGGGGGAAAGTGTGAGTTGAAGCCTGTGGCAGCTTTCTCCTGTTTTTTGTCAGATGTTGCCAGTCTTTCTGTCTTCAGAAGCATGATTGGGAAAATTAACTGTTCTAGCCATCTTTCCACCGCTGTCACAGGAGTCCTAGTTTTGCGTGGAGTTGGATGTGTCTGTCCCATCACTTGAACTTTCCCCTTTCCCATGGCTCCTGTTTTTTCTGCCAGGCTGCTAGGGCACATCTCTGTTGTGTGGTCAGAGCTCAGAAGGGTTGTGTGCCAAAGATGTTACGAGAACCAGGGATTCCGTAATTCTGCATTTGTAAGAAAAATGCCCTAGGCTGCTGATGCTTGGGAATTTATGTGTATGGGTGGCTGAATGAGCAGGTGACCAGCTCTACAGACTCAATATTGAGTGTTGAGAGGGCAGCTGATAGTGCTGTAGAGGCTATTGGAGAGCAGAGGGATGGCAGAAGGAAAGCAGAGGACCATTCTGGTGGATTCATAATAGCCCTGAACACTGAACCACTGGCAGCTATTACGCAGCTAAAGGAAAAATGGATAGCAGCAAGTCAACCCTTTTGCACCTCCAGTGGCAAATGATAGGATGTAGAAACCACAGATAGGAGGTAGAAAGAGAAAAGAAGGGGCAAAAAGCTTTTTTTAATCCTTAATGTAGCAGAAGACTGCCACTGCTGCTCTTTCTTCAAGAAGGAGCTGTAGCATTACCAGCGACTGAACATCATGGAGACATCAAGGATGCTTGTATGAGTTTGTGGGTAGCTATGAGCAGGTCTCTGTTCTAGCCTAGCCCATCTAGGGCTTGCACTGCAAGTGGAATGACACTATGGAGGTTTCAGAGAAATTGCACATCTGTGCAGCATAGCATAGCCCTGCCAGAAGTTCTGCGGCTGGCTGCCTTGCATATCTTTGTCTCCTGTGAAATCTGTATCCCAGCAGGGAATGTGTTGGAGGATTCTGCTTTCCGCTTCTATTTTACAGCATGAAAAGCAGAACAACTGGACCGCAGCTTTATTTGGGAGCTAAGTTTGGAGAGGGGAGTCAGGCTTGTGCTGTGATTTACCTGTAGGTGTTGGCTTTTCAGTGCCAGTGGTCTAAGTTCTGATTTCATCAAAGGCATGGACAAAAGGACTTGAAGAGAGACCTGCCCAGAAGCAGAATAGTAACAATAATAAAATTTCGTAAAAGTAGGAAAGTACAAAAACTGTGAAGGGTCCTTTGTGGCATTGCAGATTCCTGTTCTGTGTGCAAATTTGGGAGGTACTCCCAATGAAAAGGGCCAGCTGGCTTGATTCTCACTCACGTAGGTCTCAGGGGCAGAAAAATCAGATGCAGGAGGCATGAAACATTCTGTTTGCTAATAAATGGGTACAGTTCATTGATGTCAAGTAAATGTCAGCAAGAGCTGAATGGAGGCACTGTATAATTTAGTGACCTGGAAGGAGACTATCCATGATTGCAGAGAGCTTTCATTACAGCTGAAGAAGTGAAACAGAATTGCATTGTAAATGGCAATATTTGGTAAAACAGATCCTTGGATCTAGTGTGCAACTCATACATAGTACAGCAGAAGTTGTTACCATAACTCTGAGAGGCTAGTAAATGCCACCATATTTGTTTTGCAGGTTCGTAGCCAAAGTACAGATACACCAAGAGAAAGATGCAAAACAAACCGGGCAATGCCTGCCTGACATCTCTCTTAGGGCTGTTATTTCATATGTGTGTATTGTCCATGCTGCTTCATCTCCACACCCATGGCCCTTGAGAGCTCATCATTGTGCTTCAGGCCACATCCTTTTCTCCTCCACGGTGGAGTTAGGCAGCATCACGGGAAGAGCAGGACCTCCTTGCAGAAGGGATGGCTGTGCTGCAAACACTGTGAGGCTTGGTGCAGGGCAGCGTTACAGGGGTGCGAGCTAGAACCAGAGTGCAGGGACAGTGGGATTTACGGTTGCTCCCTTGTTTAATATGTAAACACATATTCACTGTGTGGTTAGGCTTTCGAAGGCTGTGGCAGTGTTTTGGTGTGTCTGGCTCGGCCAGGTGGCTGATGCAGCGTGTTAGAGAGAGCTTGGCTGTGAAACAACCAACAAGCACCTTCCTTATTCATCCTTGCAAATAGGGACACTGGAGTGAGGAAAATGGGGCTTAAAACGTCCTCTGAGAAGCTCCCCCTCCCCATCTTGGGGAGTGACCGGGAAGGCAGAGCTTTGTGGGGACAGCCTGGGGGGAGTGCAGCCATCTGGACTCCGGTCTGGAGGCACTCCAGGGTGCAGCAAGTCAGGAGCAATCCCCTCCTCCTCCACCTCATTTGCCAGTGGTGTGGGAGCCTGTTCTGCTCCGTGATTTTGCAGGTAAACAGGAGTTAAATTTGGGTATGGAGGCTGGGCAAGGATTGAGGGCCTCGCTGCTCAGGGGTAGCGTGTGGGTTTCTGAGACACCTCAGCTGATCGTGTGGTGCTTTCCCTGGCTGCAGCTTCTCTTGACCTTGGGGCTGTTTGTTCTTTCTAGAGGCATGTTGAGAAAGTATCCTTTCACCTGCAGGACGCTGGCTGGAGAGGGGTCATCCTGTAGCTAGAGCCTTTCTGCTTCCAGGGTGTTAAAGAGACTTGGCCCACTGTTACAATTTCAAAATCATGGGGAGCTCCATCCTTAGCTGGTGTAAATCACCATGAGATCAACTGGTGCTGCTTCAGGACTCAGAGCATTGTCTTAAGCTGCATTTGGTTTTGTCTGCTGTTTTACAGTCTGTGGTGTGTGTAGGTGGTGGTCTCAGGCGTTGAGTGGATGTCAGTCCACCTCAGTTTCCACCAAACATCCAGCTGTCTTTCCCTTTCAGTTCCCACTTCTTCCTATTTACTACTTTCCGTCCAGCCTTAAGGAGAAGTAGCTCATCAGAAGGTGAAAGGTAATGGTACTTCATGGAGCCTCCTGTTTCATAATGGCTTGTTTTTTTCTTTTCCAGAGGGACGAATGCTCATTCAGGACATCCCTTCCATCCCAAGCAGAGGGCACTTGGAGAGCACGTCTGATTTGGTTGTGGACTCCAGCTACTACAGCAGTTTTTACCAGCCATCCCTGTATCCTTACTATAACAACCTGTACAACTACTCCCAGTACCAAATGGCAGTGGCCAATGAGGCTTCCTCAAGTGAGACGGGGGGTACGGTTGTAGGGTCGGCCATGAAAAACAGCCTTCGAAGCCTCCCATCAGCATATATGCCAAGCCAGTCGGGAAAACAGTGGCAGGTATGATGTTACAGCGGTGTTACATGGAAGGGTGAGGTGGACAATAAAAAACTGTTTCTTGGGCCTGATTCTGACCTCCTCTTTGCTGGTTTCATGACAGTGCAAAACCAGAACCAGTTTCCAGGGTGGCATTAGGACCCATGTTAGGAAAATTAGCCAAAGTGCATGGTTGTCATGCAGCACAACAAAAGCAATGATACAAGTATAGGTAGGTTGCTGCAAGCAGAGATAAAGGGCACCCACTTGATTTTATCTTCTGATTTACATCGTAGTAGATTATGAGCTGTTTTCCAGAAAAAGAGTGTCCAACTGAATTACCAAACATAGCATTGTGGGAGCCTTGGGTGCCATTTCTGAGAGGGTTTGCTCTTCAGGAACCTGTTCTTTTCTCTTCCGTCTTTCACATCCAAGGCGCTGAAGTGACCCTGTAGACCATGGTGTTCTGCAGTGAGTTGGTGGCAGTCAGTGATACAGCGTGTTGCTAGTGTTGCGTTGTGTCAGTATCAGCTCCAAGGCTTGCGACTGCGACTGGGGTAGCTCAAGGTACACGCTGTACCTAAGAGGTTTGCCTCTTAGCCAGAGGCTAAGTACCAGAGCTCTGTGTACTCCATTAGTTAGGGTATAAAGCCACCGAAACCCTCTCACTTTAGGACTTGATAATTGTAGCTTCCAACTGAGTACCAGTCAAAGACTGGAAAAAGGTAAAATCTGCCAAGGCAGGGGATTCGTGGCAAAGTAAATGGGGCCATTTCAGTGACCTTGAGGCTGTTTGGTCTTGGGCTGTAGTCCAAAGTAGGTGCTTTTCTGTCTGAGATTGAACTCAGGAGGCTGCGCCCTCTGAGTCTGCATACGCCTGTGTCCCTTGTCCCAGGGCAGGAGAGGGCAGACCTCTTCTGTAGAGCATCAAGAGAGGGCAGGCTGCCTTCTGCAAAGGCTCTGTTGTGAAATCACTCAACAACAGAAGATTAAATGTCCCCAAAAACTTCCTTTCTGAAGGGAACAGATGAGTTGTCCCCTTTGCTGCCAGAGAATTCCTCTAGCAGTTCTGGCACGGGGACCAATTCTGAAAGGGCATTTTAACTTCTGATACCAAGGAGCTGGAACTAAGATCAGGGTGATTACAATTACTGTAGCAGTTCACATCATCTTCAGTGGGGTTTTCCTATCATTAGACACTTTTTTAATGGAAGGGTCCTTCTGAAAATGCAGGGGCCTCCTGGGGCAACAGCTGGCAAGTCCATCAATTTTAAGATCATGGCTTTACAGCAGTTGGCATTTAGTACTATTCATGTCCCTTTTTTGGCATGAGGACAGCTGTATGGGAAAAAGAGCTGTCTCCCTTCCTTCTGCTGTGTGAGCCCACACCACGAGAGCTTTCTTCCCTCAAGTGTGTTGATAGGCTTCACCGCAATCATCTTCAAATACATGGAGGTACACCTTTTCAGTTACGTTAATTGATAGCATCCTCTCTATCTGCTGAACTTGATCAGCAGACCAGAGGGAGAATTAGTCAAGGCAAGCTGGTGATAGGATTTTATGTGTGGTAACAAGGTGATGTGCCGGTGCTCTTTTAGCTTTTTCATTTTGGTTCATTGGGTTAATCTGGCACGTCATAGCAGAGTGTTTCAGATATAAAGTTACTTCTGAAGCTTTTGCAGTACCTAGCTTGTAAGAGCCTACTGCAGAGCTGGCGCTTGGAGACACTGTCACAACATAAATGAGGGGCAGCAACATTTGTCTTGTGAAAATAATGTTCTTGCAGGCTGCTAGTCCCACACTTCACCATTCCTCGTGCCAGTAGAGACTTCTGTGATCTTACTTGCTTGCGAAAAAGGAAAGTGAATTACAGGTATTGATTATCCTAGCGCATAGTGTTTGAGGAAGAGATAAAATGAAGGTATGTTGAAATATATTAAACCTTGGAATGATGGTGTTGTCCTCTTGGTTCTGTGGTGTGGTACTGTCATTTGAAATTAGACTCTGTGTGTGTAAGAAGTCTTGGCCCAGAGGGTCTGTTGTCTCACTGTGAGATTGCCTGTTTTTTGTGGCACCTTTGGCACTCCCTAAAGAAATAAAAGGAATAGTGTGTTTTCCATGGTTTTTTCTCTTGAAGCCCTGCAGAATCTGTAACTGACTTCTGCTTAACTGCCACTCAAATTAATGAGATACTGAAGATGTGATTAAGGAAAAAAGAGGTGATTGTTAAAAAAGACCATGTTCTTTCCATCAGTAGGCTCCAAGGACTGGGTGTTCATTCCTAGCTTGTGGGTTGTATCACCTGTTTCCACTCACCTCCATGTGAATTTAGTGATTCACCTTACCTAAGATTTTAATTTCTTCCGGCCAAAACTTTTGGTTTCTCTCAGGGTTGTTCTGGTGAGATGTCTGTGCCGAGAGACTAGAGGTAGTGCTTTCTGCCTGCAAAAGTGACATCTCCCCAGCTTCTAAATGGCCTAAACCCAGGACCCACCTCTCCTGATTGGTAGGGCAGAGTGTAGTTCAAGGTCAGTGTCATGTAACTTACAAGGTGTTTCTCAGAGGCTGATCTGCAAGAAGGATTGTTATTGCTGAAAGAGTTACTTATTCATGGGGTTTGCATACTGTTATGACAGCATAACATTGCACAAATAATCATAAAAAGTTTTACAGTGAGAGCTAGGCTAGATAATGCTTGATGGCAGTGGGTGCACTGATGTCGAGGTTATAAAACACTGTGCAGCACTGAATATGGTTTGTTGTACGGGGAGCGAGCTCTCAGCTGCTGCACGTGGTTAAACACCGATTCTGCCCATGGAAGGTTACCAGCTAGGGAAGATCACAGAAATACGGTGTTAAATGAAGAAGGATGAATGAGTTTCCCTGTAAAGCACAATAAGGAGTTACGGGAGAGTTTCAAAGCGTGATCCACAAAGAGGAATCAGACCTTGCTCACACCTTCAGGGGGTTTTGCTGGCAAACCTATGTAGGCTAGTTCTCTCCAGAGGAAACACGTATCTGTATCTACACAGGGATTTTTGTTGGACTGCCTGTACTTGACTTGGGTTTATTTTTTGCATGCACAGGCTTTCTTAACCAGTCTTCCAGTATGTGTGAGCCTGCTCATGTGACTGGTAGTGCTATAAGTATTTTGATCAAGGTTTTTGATTTTTGCTTCTTTATCAAAATGATGGCTGTGCAATGTGCGCTGTGACCAGATCAGGACAGCTTGCTGAGCTGTGAGCCTACAGGAGGGTTTCTTTGTTGGTACAAGCTGCCCGTGTGCTCACTGGAAGGTATCCTCATTTAAGCAGTGTAGACAAGACTCCTGCCTTTTCCAGGCTTTGTCAGTGGAGGCAGGCTTGTCCTGGAACAACTGTAACCACACAAGGAGAATTGCATACTTAAAGATAACTTCTGGATGCAGACAAGGCCTTGAGCAGCCCAGCTGTCTGCTGTTTCAGAATTTAAGGAGCAAGGGAGAAAAGCCAGGGAGGAAACGTGTGAGTGTGTGTGGGATGGGATGAGGATTAATGCATCATTGAGCCTTGGCAAATAAACTGAATCACTGAATCTTTAATGTAGATTAATGTCAGATTTCATTAGTCTTTGTTCTTTGCAGAGGCTCGCGTACTTGAGTGGATTCATAGAGGTGCAGTTTATTTTAGATATTTCTGTGTAGGTTTTGTGCATTTGTATACAATTATCCCAGAAGCTGTATCCATCATGATTTGATAAGCGTAATGGAGATGATAGTTTCGGTCCAGACCCCTTCAGTCATCTGTATTCTGCTGTTTTTGCCAGCTCTAAGGCAGATAATCACATATGTCTGGTGTTGCACCTGAAGAAAAGACAAGCTTAGGTTGGAGAGGAAATGTAGCAGATGTGGTGGTCACCATGCATCTCCTGTCACTCCAGTGCTGTGTGAGCATCTGGACCCTCCCTTGGATCTCTCATAATGGTTCGTTACAACAGGATAAATTCAATCCAATTAACAGTTAAATTGAGTTCATCAACATTAGTACTGCAAGTCAGAGCATGTTGGTATGCAGTGGAAGTTGGTGCTTCTGAAGCTGGTCTCGCTGTGACCCGCTTAGGGACAGCAACTGGAAAATGATGGGGTGACTGCAGTCTCTTCTACCACAACAAAAGTAAAACCTGGATGGACACGTCTGAATCTAATCAGGCTTAATTCTCCAAGCTGGCAATGAAACTGCTGGCTTGTGATCCACACCATAAAGATAATCGGGACTCGTTGTGAGTCGGCATCCTCCCCAAAAAGTGTTAGAACTCTTCTGGTTCCTACAGCCACATGATTAAAAATGTGCAAAATGTGGAATGTGCCCCCACGTCTGAGGACCAGTGGCTGAGTTTTCTTTGTTACTCTGGTAACTCCAGGGATCCTGCTTCAGAGAAAAGTTAAGGCTAGCCAGGAGGTTTTGGACGAATACAAATTTCAGAATTTCATATAACTTCTGCTCTGAGGTAGTTTGGGTTTTTTCCCTTTTTTTTTTTTTTTAATGAAGCTTGGCAAACAAGTATTCTCACTTAAAAAATCTCAACTTTTTTGTTCTTGCCTTAAACCAGTTTTGAGCAAAAACCTGAAACAAGTATTGGTGAGAGTCAGACTAAGAAATTGTAACTTTTTTTCTAATATGGGAATTACATTTACCATTTGGAAGTGAAATACTTAACATTGTTGAGATAGGAAACTGGTTTTTAAAAAATTCTTAAAAAGTAGCAAACATGCAAAAATGTCTTTTACTAAATCCAGAAAAGTGAGGGCAGCTAGTAGTTTGAACTCTCTAAGAACAGCTGCTTGCTAGTAAAAGAAATTGATCTTTTCAACTTCCACAGTCTGATTGTAGTTTCTGGCACAGTTTTTCCTCCAATAAGCCTGACCTTTTTAGAGAAATGTGCGGTCTAACTCTCCAGAAATAGGTGTAAAATGTGTAAAATATATGTGTGTCTGTGTGTGTGTTTATGTGTAAATATATACACATTGTGCAAGTCACCCGACACAATCCCAATTTTATGTGTAAGCAGTGTATTATATACTGTATTCATAACATACCCTTCACACTACAGATTTATGCTAAAAGTATCCTAATGTTTCTGACAGCTCATGTGTGACATGAATGCAATCCATATTTCTTGGAGGAGCTAGTCTAAGCGGTTTATTTTCCGATACTGCTGATAGGGCTATATCTCTAGGTGTCACCTCAGTTGAGATTCTGATGGTAACATATTGTTTATGGGTCACTGCCTTTGTCTAAAAGAATAGGTTGGAACAGAATAGCAAAGGTTAATTAAGTTTGTCTATCAAGGAGGGACAGATATAGATGTCTCTTGTATTTTCCGTGCTAGAATCAAAGTCAAGGCAGGGTATCATAGACTCGTTTTTCCCTCGTGCTGGAAAATATGCTTAGTTGGTTTTAGGAATGAAACAAAGCCACTCTGGGCAGCGGGAGTGCAGCAGTACTTGTGAGGGGTCAGCTCATGGGCAGTAGCACTGCAAGGTAGGAGAGTAGCAGCAGCCCTGGTTTACAGCTGGGGAAGCTGAGACAGGGAAGTGTTAAATAACTTACCCATGGTCACAGAGCCCACGGGTGAAAGAACGGAGATTCCTGATGTCTGGGTTTCCACTCTGGTGCCCAGCAGATGCTTTCTTGCCTAACGCCAGAAACTGACTTGTGAATTCTGCTGTTTGCAAACGACGACACATAAATGCAAAATGCAGTTTTAAGCCCCGTGAAGCTGGCTTTATTTTTAAGGTAAAGGCAGAAGGAGGAGGCTATGTTAAAACTTCTAATGGAGTTCCTCTGGTGTTTCCATAGTTACTGGTTTTGTTTTAAGGCAGCTGTGGGTGGGACAGAGGGACAGAAAGCCTGGGTAAAGTGACCTGGCCAAGATCACGTGACACACCAGTGGCAGAGCTGAAGGATAGTACTTTGGTCTCTTCTATTGCTCTGAATTTTTTGCAGCCCTTTTCACCTCTTCCTAGTTGTCCTTCTTGGGAATAAACCCCACAATCAGTCACGATGAACTGCAAAATGAGAAGGTGCTGCTAAGAGTAATGCTGGCCTGCACACAAGGAGATTGCAGCTGGCAGCTTCTGCAAATAAAAGAATTACCCGAATGATGTTTTGTCTGAATGAATCACGTAGGAAGAGCAGGACAGTTTCGTAGTCTCTGAGGCAGGAAGAAGAAGTGAGCCACCACTTGTGTCTGCCTTGCCTCTTTGCTGTCTCTGGTCTGGCTACCTCCTCTCCTCGTCTCTTCCTCCATGAAGAAGATGTGTAGAGGTTGTGCAGGTGCTGCCAGGAGCTTGGAAGGAGGAGCTGGGCCTTATGTTGCTCTTCCACCAGCTGTTGAGAAAGCTCTTCTGCAGGAATGGTCTGAACTGATGCAAGACCATTTTCTTAGTGCTTCCCTGGCATTTGCTACATATTCTCACTGTTGGACACTGCTGTGGGGCTGCACTGACTATTGTGCTCAGTGATGGACAAATCCTGCTTCCAGCTTACCTGTTTGTGGACGAGCTGTAGCTGCCTTTGATTCCCCATGTTGGCTTTACAAAGCAACAGGGGAAGAATTTCCAGCGCATGCATGGTCTTTTAGTCAGGCCATATTTGTTCATGAGTTATATGCATCCCACTGTTGCTTACAGTACATCCTTTAAGAAGTTACTGGGTGTGTGCTGTGTTGCAGCATTTAGGGGAACCTGTAAATGTTGAATAGGCCAAATGTGCATCTCTGATGATCCGTGTCTCCGCCTGAAGCCAATGGGGTACTTGGTGAATCGATCCTGCAGCTGGGGCAGGGCAGGAGAGATGTGTGGCTGGAAGGGGATGCACTGTAAGTCAGCAGCTCGGGTGTTCAACTCAGGAGCTCTGCTTGCTCTCTGCATGCAAGTGCATGCCTTTCCCTTCCACAGCAGTTTCTCCTCTAAAACATGCCTTGTTCTTACAGCACATGGCCTGGGGTGATACAAACCAGAGTGGCTTGTGGGACCATCCCAGCCCTTGCCTGTCTTGGCCTCGCTGTACGGCTGGAAGAGGCGAGGGAGGCAGAAGGAGACACTGGAGGGCCAGGCATCTCCTCCTGTGATCCCTGCATTGCCTCAGCGTTCACCCAGCACAGGACCCAGGGGAGGATCCCAAACCCAGCACGTGGCTGCAGCCTTTGGCAGGCCAGACTGCCCTGGATTGGAAATAATCTGAATATTCCAGGGCCTCCCCGGGGTTGTTTGTATCACCCTTTCTGGCAGCCAAAAATGTGCAAGGACTCTCCAGAGCTGCAGGAGTTAATACAGAGCAAATGCCCCTTCTCATGGGGTAGAGATCTCCTAAGCCCCCTTTTTAATGCAGCGCTAAGGTCAAGAATTTTTACGGATGGTTGTTTTTTTATTGTTACTGTAAAATAGGATTGCTAAGCACTATAAAAAGGAAACCTTACGGTTCAGATTTACTGCGCTGTGTATTCTAAGCAGTTTAATAAAACAAAACCAAAAGCTTTTAGATTTTCTTCAGCGGTTAATACACAGCATATTCTTTGCAGAGCCAAGCCTTTGGCTGTCGGTCGAACTGTGGTTCATAGACTTGGTGTGGGTAATAAGATTATAAAACATGTCTCTTGCTAGCCAGCTACCACACACTAATAATAATAGTAGTAATAATTCATTGCATCCAGAGATTTTAGGTGAGTTGTTTTTTTAAGAAACGGAGAAAAACCCTAAAAAAGGGTTTGAAAGGAAACAGGTCACTGCATCCACTCTACAGGGAGAGGAAACATGCACGTGATTGTTGCAGTGCCAGGGAGTGATCCCTCCATTTTGTTACAGCTGAAGTAATGCTGTCTGCTGCAGGCGACCTTTTCTCGGTTGCACACATGCACTTCCTCAAGGGAGAGATGGAGATGTGAAGACCGCGGATACTGCCTCACCAAGGGAAGGAAGATAGTGTGTGCAGAACAGCAGACAGAGAAGAGTTTGCTAACTTTTTTTTCCCTGGTACTTCTAGAGCTGTTGAGCTTTGCAGATGTGCAGATTCAGCATGGGTGAGCTTTTGGCCGGTTTGTATTGCAAATCCATAATTTCAGGGCAGAGGCAGTCTTGGTTTTGTGCAGGGAGTCTGTGCGCAGCACAAATGACCATTTCCAGGAGGAGACTGCCCTTTTTCAGAACAACAGAGGAGACATCAGTGTCTCTTCCAAGTTTATGATGCTTTGGGATGACACATTCATTTTTTTTAAGAGCAATTTGCTATTTATTATGGATGAAACTTCAGTGCATGTTGGCCTTTTTCTGTATGCATAGGGTGCAGATGGTAGAAAAATCACCTTTTAAGTAAGACTCTTACTTTCATAGGCTGAAAGTGTGTCGTGCCGATCCTTCAGTACATGTGCAAATACGTGGACTGTGCTGCCGTCAGAAGATGGGCAGTGATGCACTTTGCTTCCCGCAGACAGCCACTGCTGGCTCTTGGCACTGAATCTCGCTGCAAACGTGGCTCCACATGAGAAGCGAGATGGTACCCTCTGTCTCAGAGAACGCAAGCAGGATTTTAGGTGACTCGGGCCACATTACATCCAGCTAAGCATACTAAAATGCATATTGAATTATTAAGGGGGGGAATCTCTGGAAAATAAGGAGTGACTGCATTCTGGCTGCTTTTCTGGGAGGTGCCGGTGGCTCCTTCTTCCAGGACTGGACCCTGAGGGTCTGCTGGCGCGGGGTGGCTGTCTAGGACAGCAGGTTCACGCCCTGCCTCCGCTGCTCCCTGGGTCTGAGCATCGCAGCCTGGGAAGGGTTGAGGAGCAGGGCTCCCTGTGTGGCTAGCTGGGATCCAAGGGGACCGCAGTGGAGCAGCCAGAGCTCCCTTAACCAAGGTGAGATGGGGCTGAAAATGTTGTCAGGCCCTTCCACTTGCAAAGACAACGTCTAATGGCATAGCTGTATGTTTGTTTCTGTTTGCACTGCTGCCTTTAATACCTGGTACAAAACTTCTCTGCCCAGAAGTTTTCCATCTTAATGTTCCTTCACTGCTCAGCAGACTTAGGGAGACCAGGTAGTCTTACCTTTCCTGTTGAAAATCCTGATCTTGTGAAGTGTTTGGCTGCATTTTTGGAGCACTGTAGCCATGCTACATTGCAGGGCTTTCGAACAAATAATAGCAGATGGTAGTTCTTTCATAAAACAAAAATTTTAAAAAGCATTACTTCCTTTCTGAGGAGATTACTTTGGATGATGTCAGGGCATTGGAGTAGGATAAACGTGGATTTCTGAGTGCTGCCAACTTTGCTGCAGGCTGCAGGAGGGAGAAGGGGTTGTTTGGTGGCCACCGTGCTGATAGAGCGGACCTGCTGGCCAGTGTCCAGCTGTGGCTCCACTGCAGGCTTCCTATGTAGTCTGTCCGTGACTTGGTTTCTCTGGGTAAATTAGGAAAATATTTTTCCATCTCTCTGGGTTGTAGGAAAAGTGATGTGTTTGCGTGTGTGTGTCACTGTTCAGATGCCGTGGAGCATGTCCTGAGTGAGTACAGTTGGTAAGACTGTCCTCCTTAGCCCATAGGTCCCTGACAGAGCAGGTACCACTGGTCTGAGACGGGTTAGCCTCTGGGGGGATGTGAGGACTGGATGGACACTTTGCCTCTGACACTCCAGGTGTGTGTAGTTGAAGGGATCTGGAAAGCTTGCCGTGGTGTTGTCTGCCAGAAGCAGGGGACTTGCCAGGAGTCTCCTTGCAGTGAAGGGTACGTGCTTGTGCCAGACGCGGCTTCACCTGAGGTGAGGTAAACCAGCCATAGGGATGCTGGTGCTGCTGCTAGGTCGCATCCTGCGCCACGCCACCTCACCTGCAGCTGAGCGGTGTGGGCACGCTGGGAGCCAACCAAAGTGAAAACCCAAGGCCAGGCCCGTCAGGATTTCACTTCCCACCCACCCGACTGTGAGCTCCTTCAAAGCTGTGTGCATGTGGGGCAGCAGGCTGGAGCCAGGGCTCAGCTTTCACATGCTGATGTTGTACTTCTCTCTCCGACAGGTGAAGGGCATGGAGAGCCGCCACGCCATCAGCTCCCAGTACCGCATGTGCTCCTACTACCCACCCACTTCCTACCTGGGACAGGGGGTTGGCGCTCCCACCTGCCTCCCCCAGATCCTGACCTCTGAGGACATCCCATCCTACTCGGAGTCGAAAGTGAGAGGTAAGTGCACCCAGCGGGGCATCTGGGACCACCTTGCCTTGGGGCAGGCACCCAAGAGGGAAGGAAGCCGGGCATCAGAGAGCAGGCGTTTACAAGGTGGACCTGGTCTAGTGGGAGGTGTCCCACATGGCAGTGGGGTTGGAATTAGATGATCTTTAAGGTCCCTTCCAACCCGAACCATTCTATGATTCTATATGACTCTATAGTGGACGTTTTCTGGAAGGGTTGTAGTGGGGTGTCAGCATAGGGCTGTTACTGTACAGTAGTGCAAGCCTGTACTTCAGAAGTCTCATGGTTCAGGAGTGCAGTTAGTCATACCTTTCTGCTCCAGTGTGTGTCTCCAAGTTGTACAAAGAGTCACTTGAGGTGTCATCTTTGGTGCTCACCAGCTGGCTCCCTCAAAGGAACAAAAAATTGTTTTTGCCCCAGCCACAGAATTATCTTTCCTGTCTTTTCTTCTCAGAAATACTGACCCTGATTTTTTCCACAAGCCTCCCATCGAGCTTTTGCTGTCCTCTTCTTTCTGAACCATGTGTGGGAACTATTCCTCCATCCCAGCTGTGTCATGAAGCCCTTTGCAGACTTGCTTCGTTGTTTGCTTTCAAACTCATCACCACACCATATTACTTCATTTAAAACTACTGCAGATAATTTTTCCTTTTCATATCTGGCGTTTCTTGGCTCTCCTAAGGATTACTATCAGCTGCAATAAGCTCCAGGAAAGCGTTGCTGAATTTACCCTGTGGTTTTGACAAAGTTTCTCTTGCTTCCTTGTTTCCTTGGTCTGGTAGCAGCTATAGTGCACAGGGATGCGTTAACATGGCCCTTCTGGAGTAGACCCACTGCATTGAGCTGCTTCCCTGTCCCTGGAACAGGACAGCAACTGATGGTAGAAAAACAAGAAGAGAAACAGAGAAAGCGTAGGGTGATTCTGCTTTGTATGTCCAAAATCCTTGCACTCCTACAGCATTCAAAGGTGTCCCAAGCTGTTGATTGCCTCTGAGCCAGGTTCCATAATTGTTTTCTGTCATGGCCTTACTGTGGCTGATGTCCTGTGGGCTGTTGCATTTCTGTTGTGAAAAATGTGGTGGTTGTGTCATGACAGGACCTTAAGGACTCAAATGAAGTTTTGGAAGGTGAAGTGTGTATAAAGTCATATCTGTAGCTGGTGTGAATCAGCACGGAGCCCTTGAGTTAAGTAACTCCAGAATGATTCATGCTGAGGAGGTGGCTGCTCTTTCAGAGTGGCTGTTTTCTGAAAGTCTTCCAACTAATTGTGACGTATCGGATAGATGAAGAAAGAACACGTGGTTTGATGAAACCTTAGACTTTTCCTCCTTCTCCAGTAGTTTTAAATGGCTTAGAGAAATCAGTGATCTTTGGTTCATTTTCGTGCTCTTTATTTCAGTTTTATTTTCTTCCCTCTTTTCTGACCACCACTGAGCAGTGACGTCTTCCTTTCTGCTTATTGGTCGGAGAAGCGTTTGGCTTTATGCTCAACTGCAATTGACACTTTTTCTTGCATCCATCACTACTAACTCACTAAGAAGTCTTACCAGTTGAGTGTTCTTACAAATAGACAAAAGACCTTATACCCTTTGTTCCCAAATGCACTTCAGTAATTTTTCATCCCTCTAGAAAAAAAAGTTGTGCGTAATGTGCCACTGATTTTTAAACTGCATAAATACTGTATTTTCAATAATCCCTGACTGCTTCTCCAGACAGTATTCCACACACAGATATTGTTCCCTAAGTTACACCATCAATCAGAAACCGACAAGCAGTGAGATGTAATTTACTGAGATCAAACAGCATTTTCCAGACCTGAAGAAGTGTTTTTCCATAGCAGGGAGCTAGTGGGTGAAAGAGGCACCAATATTTTTGTGAGAAACTTGAACATGTGAGCAGGACCATACCCATTTAATGGGCTTCTTAGAAGCATCTTCTTTTTCATTATGCATGTTCTTGGAGGAGATGGCTGCTTTTACTTTTTACATCTACAGACAAAATAATATTCTCAGAATGTTAGTCCCATGACGTTACTCCCGTGACGTTTTTCTTCTGGTGGGTTTCACAGTCCTTGGAGGGTTTGAGGTTTTTTTCCATCTTTATTGTCATCTGTGTGAGTGCTGAGTCAGCCAGCAGGCTGTGAGTGGTGGATCCTGCGTATTAAAGAAGGTGGTCCATTCCCCCAAAGTACTGACTGCCCATGCTGCAAGTGCTGTCTCATACGAAAAACACACTCTTATGCATTTCTTCATTGCTTGTTGGGCTGAACTTTCTGTACGATGCCCAACTGCTTTGTATGAAGCCTGGTGACATGTTTCTGCAGGGTTAGTGGTTGCCACTTGCTAAAGACAACTCTAGTGCATGTTTTAAATAAACAAATCATATTTTACTCCTTCCTTTTCTGTGGTTGAAGTGGTAACCATGCTCAGAGACTTGTTTTCTTTTTAAGAATACTTGTTCATGGATTTTAATTTGCAGAAGGGAACATTAAGATCATCTAATCTTACTTGCTATATAATGCAGACTGTAAAACTTCACCTAATAACTCCTGCAGCAACTCCATAACTAATTTTTTAAAGATCTATGGGTGAAGACTTACGTATTGTTAATGCTGAAATTTTACAGGATGGTAACAGTGTGTATAGAAGAGCAATAGGTCAAAATAAAAACCTTATTTTGCAGCCAAATTTTCAAAACATTGTAAACACGTATCGTTAACAAAAATGGTTATTAAATTCCCAAGCACAAATCTGAGATAGTCTTACAACACATGCAGTCTGTTACCCAAAATTCAGTTGTAGCTTCAGCTCTATAGAAATTTTGGAAGTTCATGCATTATCTCAGTTAGTATTTCAGTCAGCCTGTTTCATTACTTTTGTTCTGCTAAGTTAACTGCCTGTTTAGACCAGTTATATTGAAAGGGAGGAGAGATGAGCTAGCAGACCACTGATTTACACTTTCTTTGTTTTTATGAATGAGGCGAAGTTCTCAGGAAGCTTCTCATATTTGTACATGAGGCCATACCGTGTTACAGTGTGTTGTGTATAGTAATGGGCTGACATTTTCTGAATGGCAAAACACCATCAGTCAACCTCCTTGCAATCTGAAGCGGTTCTAAGTAAAATGGTTTTGCTTCCAACTAAGCACAGCTGCTGCCCTTCCAGCTGAAACTGGAAGAAATGGGGAGAAAAAAAAAAAAGATAAACCAGTGACAAATGGCAAAAGGATATTTTTCAGAGGGCTCTCTTAAATCACCAGGTTATAAGTTTTGTATAATTATTTCCAGGTAGCAGAGGGATTTTGTAGTCTGTAGTTTCAAAAGATTTTTCCTCTCCTTTTTCTGCAAGAGCAATGAGAGGAAAAGATGTATGAATGTATGAGAGATTGTTACCAATTCCTGTGCATGGAAAGCATACTTCAAAACATGTCTTTCTTTTGGAAGAAGCCAAGCTGAGAGAGAGATCCTTGTGCAAGGTGTCCCTGCCCACGGCAGGGAGGTTGGAACTAGATGATCTTTAAGGTCGCTTCCAACCCAAACCATTCTGTGATTCTGTGAAATAGAAGGATGCAAAGGATAAACATCCCTGTATTTGCAGACACCTTTGATTTTGAAGTAGTTACCTTATCTTAAAGTTGGCATGGAATAAAAACTCCTCTTTGTCATTATTATGTGAAATGTTGAGATAATTATTCCGTGTGCCTGTGCCTGTGGTGAAGGAGATGGCTTGCATTTAAAATGTTGCTCTAGCTGCTGAATGGGTTTGAATTTCTGTTTTTCTGTCTAAGTGTCAGAATAGTTGGAAACAGAAGTAATGAAGCACTGGAGCAGTGGTGTATTTGTAGCTTGAATATAAAGCAGGAGCCTGAAACGCTTCCCAAACACAAATAAGAAAAACTGATCATTTTGATCTCTTTCTTATCATTTTGTTCATTTTGATACAGAAAATGTCAACAGTTTTGTGTAAATTAGCAAACACCATTTTATGAAGGAGAACATGTATAGTAACAGATTTTTTTTTTCAGCAGAATGGCTTCAAACACTTTCAAAACACCTTTTCACAGTTCTTTGTAGAAGTTAAATAACTTGTATCCCCAGTTTTACAGTTGTGGAAATCAAGGCAGCACAGACTTTTCCAGGGTCTGCGTTTAAAGACTCCCCCTTGCGTCTCTCTGCTTGGATGCTGTATGGAGAACAGTGCTGAGCCATTGGAGAAACCTGCCTCAGTGGGAGCAGCTCTGTGAAGAGCCTCTTCCAGTGGTTTCACAATCAAGGACGTGTCTGGAACAGTCTCCCACCCTAAGACAAAAGGTTTCATTTTGGCAAAAGCGTCGCTGGAATGCGAGGAATGCTGTGTGTGATGGAAACATGCACAAGAGGTTGGATGTTTCTTTCAGACCAGGTTACTGTGCACCAAAGTTATGCTCCTTTTTTGAGGTTTCCTACAAACAATATTTTTGCATGGGCCTGTGCCCTTGAAATGCCATGTGAGATAAGAGTAAGGCTCCAGAGCCACAGGTGGCAGCTGGCTGTAGGATCAGAGAGGTGAAGGAGACCTGGTATGCAAAAGGTCTTCGAGACGATGTCATCAGACCTGAACTGCTTTCTGCAAGCATTCAAGCTACACAGACGGCACTGCAACAAAGCAGACTGGTTTGGTACGGCTAAGAAATTACCCCAAAGAGCGGAAAAAAGCCTTGCATCTATTTGCTCTTTATTTGCAGCCAGCTGGCAGAGAGAGCTATTGTAATAAAGCACTTAAAGAAGTGGGGTATAACAGCAGAAAATAGCCCAAATTTTACTTGATCATTGCAAGCTGAAGAGTTGCTGTTGCTGCGGGGTCTGGGCGTTGTCAAGCCTGAGAGGTGCCACTTCTACTCCTTTTCCACAGGCCTCGTCAGTAGAGCACCAGCAGAAGTGCGTCTTGAATTTGGAGGGGTTTCAGCAGCAGAATATGTGGGGACCATATAATTGTGCTCCTAGAACTGGTACAATTCAGCAATATTTAGCTTGTGTGTTTTGTGTGTGTGTGTCTATCTGTGCATCTTCTGCTTAAAAAGTGACCTTTGTTCAAGAGTATGCTATCCCTAGTGATGAAGGAGCAAGCAGCGTTTGCTGAAACTCCAGATGGTATTTTACACTATCCATCTTACATAAAACTTCACTAGTAAATTTTAAAATAAGACACAAGAAGAGAAGAAGGGATAACCATCTAAATCTGGAGATCTTGAATAGTCAGTTCAACTGGGTCACTTGATCTTTGCACAACTGTTTTTTTTGTCTGTTCTCATTGCTGCTGCTTACAGTGCCTAGTGGCTGTGCTGTGTGTGGCTTCCCTTAGGCGCTCATTACAAGGACGGTGAGCAGATTTTAAACTGTTTTTCCAGGCCTTGGTTTCCACTGCCAGTTGTGCATGTGCACTGAAACACAGATGCCCTTCTAACACGCCATTTTCATTTTCAATAAAAACTTGAATTTTGGGCTTAGCTGACTAGACAGTTCTTCGTTTGGAGATTTTTTTGTCTTTTAAACCAAGCAGGTCGCTAACCCTGTTTTGTGACATTCGTATTCATACTTCATCATTTCATTAGCTGTAACAGCAGCTGTCGAAATACATTTGAGAATGTGAGGCATATTCAGTATAAGCCCTGGTAAATGACTCATTTTTCTATGTGTTGAAGCCTTTTTGTAAATGTCTCTGTGTTCTAAATGAGGTTGGATTTAGTGATGATTTGACCAATATTAAAATAACTTGGTAAGGTCTGATTGATAGAGAAGGGAATTCCTGAAAGGAAATGAATGTAAGCATTTGCTTACATCCCATTTTGCTTCAGTTTATTCCTGATTAAAAGGCTTATTATCATAGTTTCTTCTCTAAATGCAACCTTTATGTTACGCTTGCTCAGAAGCACACAGAAATAAAGCAATAGGTGCAGCAAAGCCACTTGTCATTGGGCAGTGGCAGAATTAGTGGTTTGATTCATGAATTGTGCTGATTCATGCCAGGGTGGCTGATGAGCCCTTGCTGTTTGCTCTGGGGGAAGCTGCTGGTCCTGCCACAGGAGGCGAGCAAGCTGTATTTTTGCTGGTTTTCCCCCCAAGCCTGTTTTTGTAGAAAAGGAGTTATTTTTGTAGTGAGGCAGTGGCATCCTCTAGGAGGAATGCTAAGCTCTCATGAAAACTACTTGTGAATGCTTTTGTTTGTCGGTGACCTAGCAAGAGAGAGTGGGACAGCCTGAAGCCTTGGGAGATGCTGGTGGGACCTCATCCACCCAAACCAGTAAAACCACATCCACCCAGAAGAGGGTCAGCCCGGACAGTTGTTGAGCTGTGGAAGAAAGATTTCTATTGTGGCATGTATTTATCCATGTTATAATATTTAGTGTAGATAAAAGGGTGCAGGATTTTTGAAGTTCAAACCTGTGTTTTAGGCTTGCAGACATTGGTTTGGTAAAACAGGGATTTAAGGGAAGTCCTTCTATTCTGAGGAAATCAAATCAGTAATACAGTGCAGATCCAAAACAATAAATTCAAGCCTGCAACCAAAATCTCTACTTTTCTTAGTTTTCTTCTATGAAAAGAAGTTCCTGGTGTCCCATCAACACCAGTCTGAAAATGATGGGTTTTGATGCATGCCCTTCACTCTTGCTGGCCCTGGCTGAGGGTGCAGCAGAGAGCAGGCACCGTGGTGAGCGATGCCACCTTGATGGCACACTGCAGAGTGCACATGGTGGTGCTGGATCCCACGCCGGACGTCAGCATCTCTCTGCAAGCCCCTGCCAGAGTGCTGTCCTGAGAAAAGTAATGGCTCCGTTTGATTGCTTTTGCCGGACATCTTCCCTCTTTTCCTTTTAACTTTTTTTACAGAGGGAGGTTTATTCTCAGTCCCTCTTGCAGTTAGGAGGGTTTTGGAGCCACGTGTCAGAGACCAGTGGTTTATATCCACTGGGACCTCGTACTTACTTTCCACCTGTTGGAGCTGCTCTTTGTGTGAGACGGAGGATGTTACTTCAGCTGGTGAGGCTGTGTGGGTTTTTTCCTCACACTTCAAAGGATGTTGGATACTTCACTGAAAAACTCCACACATCAGTTGATCTGCTTTCCTTTTACACCCGGTGGGGCTTCAACACTCTGATTTTATTACTTCTAGATACAGAACTTCTCCCAGTGCAAGTAGAAATTGATAGAAATAGTAGAACAAACTTTACCATAAAATGATAAAACAAACGAAGACATCTTGTCAGGACAGTGGTGATCACAGTGTGTTTACCCGGGCATGATTTGTAATTGTGACAAACAGCGGTACTGCTTGCCCCTTTGCTTTGCTTTAATGTGCGGTTGCATCCTTGTAGCTTGGCTGGTTAAGAGGGGAGAGAGCTCGCTCCATCTTCAGCATATTCTGTGCATGACGGTCCGTGTAGAGCATCTCATAGGTCATGCCAGCTTTGCAGCTCAGGTGAGAGTCTCCAGCGGAGCTGATGCTTCTGCCACCTCTTCTGCTTATAAAGGCATTACCATGAGCAACCCTTTGCAGATTGTGAGAAACTGTAGCAAAAGAAGGCTTTGCTACTGATCTCTAAAGAAAAGAGGAATTGAAAGGAAAAGGTAGAGCAGCGTAGACTGGCTTCACCTCGAGCAGGGAGGCGGTGAGACGAGTTGTGGCTCTTTGCAGGAGATTGTTGCAGTCCATGGCGCTGCTCCCACATCACAGTGATCTTGGGGGGGTGAAAACAAAGAAAGGTAGCATCTCTCCCCACTGCCACGCTTGCATGCCCTGAGTGGTTTCCTTTCTCTGTGCGTTATACCCTGTCGCAAGGGTAGACTTCTGGCAGAAGAGAACAGAAGTGGCTTTCCTGCAAGCAGTGGGCAAAGGAGCCGGGGGACGGTTGAGCACTGCGTAACTGCATAGGATACAGTGGAGCCGTGTTGCGTGAGCAGACAGCCCATCATTCATTCTGCCCGTTTTATAAATATGCATATTTATATTGTATGTGTAAATAATACCAGGGTATGTTGCCTGTGCATGATGTATGTAACCCTGCGGGGCAGGGTGGGGGGCGGATACCAGGGCTACTTAATGGGCTTTCTTAATTTACCAACCATTAGCATGCCTGCCCGTCAAATGTTTTTAATTCTATGCTTCAGTGTAACCGATGAGTTTATTTCCAGTGCTCCTCGCAGGCACAGCTTAGGCCAAGTACAAGTTGAATAACCTTCAGGAAAGCTGTGCTGTCCTTCTGTCGGCCGCTGTCTTTGAAAATTGCCTGCAGAGTTAGTGAGCAGGAACAGTTAAGATTTACAAACAATGATGAAGCTTGTCATGCATCTTTCACCATTCATCATCTGGGTGCCGTGGCTGGGCGGTGAAGTGTTCTTCATAAAAACCAGCTCAGTGTGAAATACACCTCGCAGCAATGTTTACTGCTCTGAAACTCGTCAGCAGCCCTTTATAGTAAATCCAGATTGCGATGTGACATTACAGTATATCATTGCAGAGCGCGCTGGGGTTTACACTAGGAATGAGTGCAGTTCACACCAGATGAGATGTCGAAATTGAGTTATGTAGGAATTTGGCTGTTATATGGGGATAGCTTTTGTTTTCTGAGGACTGAAAGTTAGCTTTATATATATAATATATATAAACTACACATACCTGTACTTGTGTGTGGGTGCCTATATCGATAGAGAGATATATATACATGGATATATATGGATACACACATGCTACGCACACATTCTATATACAAACACTGTGTATGGTCAAATACAGATTTCTCTGATGGAACACTGTCTTATTTTTATGCTATTTCTTAAAAGTATTTCAGCATTTTGTTTAAGTGCGGCATTTTAGCGTTGGCTTTTCAGTGAAGTAGCCTTTTATTTTGAAAAAATACCGTTGAATAATACCGTTCTTTGAATATTGTAGTTTTATGGTTCCTTGTCTAGAAATACAGAGTGGGAATTTTCCGAAGGGATTTTTGGTTTAGCTTAATTGGGTTTTTTGTAGGGTTGCTACAGCAGATGCTAACACTGAATTTTTCAGCAGCAGAGCCGGGGGACCTGTGAGGTGAGGGTGTTACATGCAGATGGTGTGCTGTGCTCTGGCGAGGCAGAGCTGCTCAGCTGGAGGAGGTTGCTTCTGAGATGTAGAGGTGATGCAGCTGGCTGGTAACCACCGAAACGGAGCTAAGGCCCATTGCTGGGTTTTGGTTTGGGTGGAGGGTTTTTTGGGGGTTTGGGTTTTTTTTGGTGTGAATGTCTCCCACAGATGTAACTTTGAGCAGAAGATTTGGAGGAAATTTACCCAGGAACCTTAAAATACAAAACCTACAAAAGTTACTGGTGCATCTGGCTGTGTGCTGGAATGGCAGATGGTCTCCCTGCTTGTTTTAGTCCCTTCAACTGCAGTGGGAACACAAGGTCATTGAGAATAAGATAAAATAGTAGGTGCCTTTGTCCAATTACCTAAGTAGGAAGTCAGTGCAAAATACAACCAAGACACTTTTCTGAGTAAATTGAGGGTTAGTCTTTGGAGGTAAATCTGCTCTCTTGGGGATCTGGTAGTCTGAGAAATATCCCTGGAGTTAAACAGTAATAGCCGCATGAAGTAGAAAGCATGCTGTGTTGCTTGGCCCACAGACAAGGACAGTAACTTGCTTTAGTGAAAGTTGGGTACTTTGGTGGCAGTTAGCTGGTTAAAAAGAAATGAAAGGAAAGATTGGAGATAGACCGGCAAAGTTTTTAAGTACTTCCTGTGATGTTGTTATTTCAGTGCTATACTGCAAAACCTGGGAATTAAGTTATATTTCACTGTCTTTAGTGCTGTGACTGCTTTGTCCTCTGTGTTTGAAACAGAGCTGGCATGTCCTGGACTCTTCACCAAAGTCTTTTCATTTTATTATTGCTTGGCTTTTCAGCCAGAGGGAGAGATGGGATGTTTGAAATACTGTTGTATTTAATTTTAGATTTCTGAGACCCATGCTCTGGTATTAAATATAGTTCAGAAGTGGAAAAAGGAGTGGGACTGCAGTTGGTACTACCAGAGAGGAGAGAAAACTATACTTCATTTGTCCTCCTCAGCTGTTTTCAGCTGCTGTTTTTGCTTTGAGTGCCAGTCCTGCAGTAAAATCGTACTTTTCTAGCTCAGAACAGTTTCCACGATGTGTTTATTCTTACTGATTTTATTTAGTTGATGTATTATGTTTTTCTAAAAAAAATCTAACACTGTAACGTTTACTTCTCAGTCTGTTGCAGGCAGTATGAAGGTAAAACTTCAGATCCACTCATCATGTAAATAACAGAGGCTTCCAGGCATACCAGTAGAATTCTAGACTTGTTTGTATTCATAATTATCTTAGTGATACAGCATTAATCTCACCTGCTTTTTTACCAGAGGCTTTAAAGGAACTAGTGAGCTTTCTTAGGGATGATGGGGGGGGGTGAGAGGGTAGAATTATTGAGCATTATTTATGAATTTTTTTTTAACTTTCTCCTTTTATTTTGGGAGGGGAAAGTTTGGACATCTTTTATGTTACTCTTGTGGCTTGAATTAGAGGGGTGGAGAGTAAAGCTGTCACTTATAACGTAGTGGTTTCAGGCGCCAGAATGTTGCATATAAAATCAAAGGGACATTTCTTCACAGCCTTGACTGCTTTATGTACCTGTTCGGTTTCTAGTAACTTTACTAAGCTGCAGTCTTCAGATATATATAGTAAGTGGTGCCTTGACATAGGGATGCTGTAATAGCCTTAGGAAGCTTGAGGTCTTTACGAATACATACTCAGAATACTATTGTAGAGCTTGTCATTTAATTTCCCACTCTTGCAGGTGACTCGTTCGCCTTGATGTGTCTGCCGTATGTAGATTGAAAGAGAGTTCCAGGAGTCAGGGCAGAAATTGCGAAAAATACTCCAGAAAGGTGCTATATTAACGGTATTTAGTGCAGTGCTACCAGCCAATTGCTGCTGTCCAGACATCTCCAAATTTGAGTTAGGTGGGCAAGTGCTGGCCAGGACTAAGGAAAAAAAAATCTTGTATGCAAGTTAAGTCACTTAATTTTACGTTGCTTTCTTGTGGTGGGGGTGGCATTTTGTTACGGTGACCGTGCAAGGAGTCAAAGCAAACATATCTATAGAGCACTGTAAAAATAGTCTGGGAGGAAGTTGCTCAGAATAAGGGGAAAAAAAACATACTGCAAATAAGCTAACGGTATGTTGGCTGATTATAATGACTGTCTTACAGCATCCAGGAGCTGTCAGTCATACCTTAATGTTTGCCGAAGTGAAAAGTCAATGTGTAGTTATTTAATTTGACATGACTCTCGGGTTGAGAAAGTGTAATCGCTGGAGGGGACAGTTAAGTGGCTGTGCTCCGTGTCAGCCTGTCTCGCTCTGACTACTGCACTAAACGCTTTCCTGATGAGCGATAGATTTGGTTAAATACCAGGATAATTGCTAGCTACAGCATCCAGCACTCTTTTAATGCCTTGTACTACATCTGTATTAGCTTTTGCCTGAGGGTGTTTGAGGTTTCTGCAGGGAAGAAGGCATGTACGTTCAATTACATTGTTCTCCTTCGGGTTTTGAAGGGCAATTGTTGCAGAGCTAAATAGGCTATAATAAATTGTATTTCGTTTCTTCCAAACCTGTTGAAGTGGGTCAGACATGGAAGTGTTACAGCTGCTTTCTGCCTGTAAATGACATTTTGTTAGTCTGCCCTACCGAGAACACAGAAAGAAGTATTTAGACAAAGTGTTTTTTCACTTGAAAAATGGAAAAATACCAGATTGTGTTTGCGCTGGTGCAAAGCACGTTTTGCATGCTATAACAGTATTTGCTTCCTCTCACTGCTTTTACACTTGTAAATAAGATCATATACAAATGCATATTCATGCTCTTTGTGCATAATCGGAGTAGGAGATGACTCCACTCTCCCCTGTGTAATTAGGAGGGCATCAGCATTTTCGTTAACCTTTTGGTGCTGTTGGTGTTTTAAGAAGACTCGAAGTGGCTTGGTGGTTTCTGCAGTGGGCTGGCATAGCTCTTGCTGATAGGGCATGTTCCCCTCGCATCGCAGCACAGGCACACGGTGGCACAGCATGAGGGACATGCCAGCGTTACCCCAGTGTTTCTCTTCAATGTACGCCACCTCTGCTAAGAAAGGTCTACCCTGCTACTGGCACCTACGGGTTGGACAAGGTGTGAGAAAAGCTGAAAGCATCCAAGCACAGATGGGTGTATTACAGCTCACTTTAAAAATGTTGGAAAGGGATTGAGGGTGGGGGCATTTATTTTTGAGATATACTTGTCTTAAAAATCTGGAAAGATCTGGAGATTGGTTTTTAAGTATCTTCAGAATCAAACTCTTCATGTGCAGGGATTCATTTTAATATGTGATCCAGAAAGAATGAGAGTCAAGTTAAACCACGTAGGACTCCCTGTGGGTCATCTAGAAATAAAACAAAAAATTGTGGGTTTTTTTCCCCTTTAAGACTGGCATTTAACATCATTGCATTTATTTCCTGCTTATTTGTAATTTTATAGTGCCAGTTTTAAAGCTCTATGCCTGATGTTTATCTAACTGTATCTGCTAAATCAGTTAAGCTTCCTGAGTAGAAGCGTTGCGTAAGGTTTGAATCAGACCCCATATGCTGTGGGTAGCATGTTTATTTACCCGAAGC
The DNA here is from genome assembly GCA_013396915.1 of Stercorarius parasiticus. Taxonomy (NCBI): domain Eukaryota; kingdom Metazoa; phylum Chordata; class Aves; order Charadriiformes; family Stercorariidae; genus Stercorarius; species Stercorarius parasiticus. The sequence continues at coordinate 389,438 of VWZL01005077.1, forward strand.
ATGGCACTAATCACGTCTTAGCTGAAAGTAAAAGAATGTTTTTAGTCCGGTTTGTCACTAGTTTTGTTTCCTTTCTGGACGTGAAAGAAGAAGAAAAATCAATGAGCTCTCTCTCCTGTTCATTTATAAATCATTTTCCCTTTCAAGTTCTGTCTCAGAGCAGTTGCAGACACTGCAAGGAGTGTTTTACTTTGCCACCCTGAAATAACTGTTTACACTAGATTTTTTTAGCAGATTTGTGTATTGGCATTTGGCTATGTAGAACACATTTTGATAAATTCCAGTCTGAGCCAGATTTGAGCCAGCTGTGTACCCTTAAATGCAGTTTAAAGCCTCCTAAATACTGTATATCAGAACTTAGCTCATCTCAGTTTTTGCTGTCGCCTCTCGGGTAAATCTGAACTTCTAGTTGATAAAGCTGTCTGTACCAGCTGTGTCAAACACATCTTGCCCCTTGTTTTCCCTGAGTCATAAGTGTTTCCAGGGACTTTAATTTTGTGGATTGAGTCTCTGATTTTTCCAAGGCATAAAACGCTATGTGTGGGTTTGTGCAAACATAGTCTACATCAGAGTGAAACAACAGTGGCTTGTTGAGAAGGGTCTGGTATATACCTGTTACATGGATACTTTTGCAGGGGCTAACCCAAATGAAGCTGTAACTGCCTAAACTGCAGTTAGAAAGAAGCGGGGAGAGAGGAACGTGGGTTGGCTCCTAGTTTGAAAGTAATTATCCCTCCTCAGCCCTGGGGCTGACCTCTGTACGTCTGGCTCTTAACTGTCCAGCTTGGATCACTTCACCTCCTGTTCTGCTGTGCCTGTCAGCTACATGTGTGGAGGGAGGCAGAGATGCCTGCCCGCCCCATCCTCCAAGGGAGGGAAGAAGCCTGCCTTGACCCTGAACAGCACCAGGTGCTCAGTTATTCTGTGTGGTGCAAGATCCTGCAGCCCCTGCCCTCCCCCTGCTCCACCACCCCGTGCCAGCGGTGGGTGGCGTCAGGGCTGAGGATGAGCTCCACTTTTTGCTTCCCTTCTCTCCTCCCTGCCTTGCCCTGACAGCATTGAATGAGTTTGGTATTGACCAGAGTTGCATTGAGCGCTGTTGAAATTAACTGAGACATAGCGTTGGAGTGGTCCTCTTGAAGGCAGGCAGACTTCAACACAGCCATCAGTGTCTAGGTTGGCCAGCTAGACCTAAGGAATCTGTCTTAAAATTTTCTCTACCGCACATGACAAGAATAAATTTCTGATTCATTTATTTATTTATTTTAGAACTTTCTGCCACTTAAACATGATTTGAGGTTCACCTTCTGACTTCAGACCTGCAAGGTCTGAAGCAAGGGAAGCAGGGCAAGGGAAGCACATGTTGAGAATTGGTCAGATACACTCGAGTCCATTCCAGTAATCTTAGTAAGGAAAGATGGCACAAGAGCACTGAGGTGACCTCATACCCTTGTAGGAACCTAAAACGACCAAGGTTTTTAGGCCCTGTTGACACACAGCTTGTAGACCGTTAACTGTGATCTCAGGGGAGTTTGGCCCTTCCTAGCAAGGGTGCTGCTGTCAGGATCCAGAACACCTTCCCACTGTGTCTGCATGGCTGGGGCTGTGGGAAGTCAGCAGGACCTCCTGGGCCTGGGGAGATGGCGCTGGCAAGAGTGGCAGCATCGTTAGGTGCAGCCTGTCCCCTCCGACTGGTGGCACAGGGTCAGTGGGTGGCTGGCCCCTTCACCTGGGAGCAGAACCAGCCTCCCTGCCACACCAGCATTTCACAGGCTGCATTTAATACTGCTGTTGTGTTCGTGGAAATAAATATAAATATAACGCAGTGGGTCTGTCGTAAGCCTAATGTTGTGTGAAACTTCATTTAACTTATTTGACTACCTCAAAAAGGTTTTGTGTTCCGTTTTTGTCCCTATTTTCTCAAGTATTGTGACTTATTGCTGTGAGGTTCCTAAACTTCGGAGGGCATCAATCTCACTTTAAAATAAGTAGCAACATTTTTACTCTGTTCATGGATATACCCATCTTGTGCTGTGTATTTCATCAATACATGTTGAACCATTTTACCGCAGATCTGCTTGACTTGCTTCCAAATTAAAGTTAATATTAAAAATGGTAATGCCATGGCAATATTAAGTCACTTTAAAGCCTTCTGGGCTTTTTAAACTGTAGATTCACTTAAATTGTAAGCTGTAAATGATAAGGCTTCTTCTTTTCTTCCCTCTCGTTCGATTTTGAGCAGTCATTGGTGAGTGCAGTCTTGCTCATGCTGAAGACAGTGACAAACCACCTTCTGCTTTCACTAGTGTGGGTGTTTCCTCCCCATATCTGTCCATCTGCAGCGGGCAGTATGTTGTCCATTCATTCTCTTGTGCTGCCACATGAAAGCCATGATAACATTGCCACTATTTAACGGCAGCTGGGGATGTCCATTTCAGTCACCTCTGTGTGGTATTATCTGTGGGTTGGGTGGTGTTGGGGATATATGGAAAAGCCTGTGTCGTCAGCACAGGAGAATATGCAGACCACAAAGGAGATGGACAGTAAGCAGTCTCCATAAAATTAGCGTGAGGTCCCCAAATTACGCCTGAGGGGACTGTAGGGCTCAGAGATATGACACCATTTTCTCTTCTTTAGAGCTGGATGGAAACTGTTCTGATAAAAATTTCTGCTTTAGAAAAAGTCCAACCCACTGGTTGTTTTTTGCTGAAACCATGTGTTTCTGCAAACTCAGAGTGGGACAAGCAGAGGATTCAGCCGGACAGATGCCTTCTTTCCTCAACAGGCTCACATGAGTGGTGAGCCTAGAGAAGAGCCTTTGTTCAGCCTGGAGAAGACAAGGCTTCAGGAAGATCTTATTGTGGTCTTTCAAGACTTAAAGGGGGCTTGTAAGAAAGATGAGAACAAACTTTTTTTAGCAGGGCCTGTTGTGATAGGATAAGGGGTAATGGCTTGAAACTTAAAGAGGGTAGATTCAGACTAGATATAAGGTAGAAATTTTTTAGGATGAGGGTGGTGAAACACTGGAGCAGGTTGCCCAGAGAGGTGGTAGATGCCCCATCCCTGGAAACATTCAAGGTGAGGTTGGGGCTCAAGGATGGGGCTCTGAGCAACCTCGTCTAGTTGAAGATGTCCCCGCTCATTGCAGTGGGGTTGGACTAGATGATGTTTAGAGGTCCCTTGCAACGCAAACTGTTCTATGATTCCTATCCCTAGATCTGGAGTTGTAGGCAGCCTGTTGCTGCTTTTGCCTTGCCACCAAAGGTTGCTGCTCGTTCACATGGTTGTGTGGCCTCTTCTGACCCAGATCCATGGAATGGTTTGTTTTCTTTTTCACAGGAAGGAAAGTCAACTTTTTCAAAAAATGCAATTCATTTCATGGATCTGGCCTTGAAGGCGGTGGGGCAGGAGGAGCGCGTGAGGTGCTGAGATCCCTACCTTGCTGCTGTGCCCAGCAATGGGAGAGCCTAGCGAGTCCCAAGCTCCCTGGCCCCGTGGCACAGCAATTTCGTGCAAAACCAGTCCTGGCAGGATAAAATGCCCAGAATAGACATTTGGGCATGCACACCAGCAACTGACGAGATAATTAGGTATTTCTCATGAGAAATGATTGATACGTGTGTATTTTAATCTTGTTGTTAGAACAGATTTTAATTACTATAGGAATAAGAAAAACAGTCCAGAAAGTGGAATTGAAATCTGTTTCTTTCCTCAGAGCTGCCTCTGTCTTTTGCCAGTCTTCTGAGTACAACACACCAGGGACATCTTTTTTTGATGGAGAATCAGTCTCCCGTATTGTGTGTGGAATAGAGAAGTAGTAGCCGACCTCCAGGAATAAAGAGATGAAAGGTCCCAGCTTTGTCACAGCCTTGTTACGTGATGAAGCAAATTGCTTCATTGCTCTGAGATTCCTTGCTGCCCCTCAGCTGGTGGCAGATCTCCAAATACCCCCATCCCTCATGGCCACTTTTTTGTATGCCTTTCCTGGAAATCGATGCCTCCTCATATGTTTCCGTGGCTGCTCTCTAATCTCGAAGTGGTTTGTTGGTTTGGGTTTTTTTTCCCCAAATCATTGTCTCTTTGTTGGCCTATGGTTTAGAGTGCAGCCATGCAAACCATTGGGTTTGCCCTGCCATGGTGGACTATGGATGTCTGAGGGAAGCAGGGCTCTCCAAAAGTAGGTCTGTAACACAGAGTCACTGCCTGAAGGAGAGGCACGTGCATCTTTCCAGTACTGGCAATTCAAAACCAAAGGGGCTGCATGTTCAGCAGCAGAACTGGTTCTCTAGTGTAAATCCCAGTGTTGCTACGCAACTGTGTGCGCAGGACAACACTAGGGTTAAATAATTGACTGGGGAACGGTAGGGAAGGAAAAGGGAGGTGCCTTTGGTATTTTATAATGATGCGTTTTCTTTGTAGTGTTACTGCCAGGTAACACTGTATAAATTGTAATATATAACAATACCTCAAATCTGTGACCTCATCTCAGCTCTTTTGGGATGCTGAGGTCCTCATGCTTCTTGTGTAATCTTACAGAATGTTTACACTTAGAGATAAACCAAAAAAACCTCTGTAGAAGAGCACATTTTACCTTGTTACCCAGCAGTGGGAAGTGTCTGCTTTACATTGAGATGTCCTGTTCCTGGAGGATGTTTCACTTCGTGTCTTCCAAAACAGAAAATATCTGTGTGAAACCACTAAAATCCTGTCTCCCTACTAAGAGAACTAGCCATCAGGGTTCCTGGCAGTGGAATATAAACTGGGGAGTTTTTCTGCAGAGTAGTACTGATTTATACCTTGCTGCAAGCTGGCTGGGGCAAAGCGAGCATTTCTGGTGAATACCTTGCACAAGAGGTGGGTAACCATTCATTTCTGCCAAGCCAAAAGCAAGCTTTTACCAGCTGAATTCTGCACGTTGCCTTTCAGTCATTCGCAGCAAAGGTACTCATCTCGGCACACTTGCTCCTCAGGAGGTTTTTCCGAGATGGTTCACCCTCTGCCTTTCCTACCCTGCAGCAGTGGCTTAGTGACATCAAGATAGCCCCAGAATGTGACACTGATAGTAGCAGAGAGTGTTGGTCCATCAGTACTGCTCCACTCTGGATCATGTCTACAAGCATGTAGGACGATTGCTTTGTAATGGATTGGTATAGTTTCCAGGTAGATTTTGGAGTCTCAGAGAAAAAGCCTGTGCTTCCTGCACGTCGTCTTTGCATCCTTCCTGTCTTAACTGATGGTGGCTGAGAAGTGGAAAGCCTTGTTTGATTGTTTGACATATTATTGTAAGAGAATTTAAAGCCAGAGGTGAGGGAATCAGCAGGAGGATATTTTCTTCAGCTTCTGGTTTCTAATTACATCAGTTACAGCCCTGTATTCTTAGTTGCTAAAAGTACAAGCATGAACTGGAAAAGAATGAGATAATCTGTGGTAAAGCATGCTGAATAAAGATCTCCATTCAGATCTTTACCTTTTATCCCGAGTTCCTAATGCCAAGAATTAATGCTATTTGAAAGTACACAATGAATGTGCCCTACTGTGAGCATCCAAGATAATCCTAATTGCTTTAAATGTTAGTGAGAAGGGTAGGTGTTTAAGGGCTGTACTGTGAAATAGTATATCTATGTTAAGAGACACAGATGGGATGTGTTTTCTATTCCAGATCCTTAGGCTTGTTTTTATTTTTGCATCAAAAAGCAGCTTTGCTCATTGCTCTTGAAACTTTTTGTCAGCAGGAAAATATCCATGGACATACATTTCTAGAACTGGACTGGTTGCCCTTGTGTTAATAACATGCAAAGCAGGGAAGTGTCACCACTCCCATTTTCCATAAGTTGGTCTGCACAGAACAGTCCACAATATATTGATCAAAGCAAAAATCACAAAAACATTTCAGCTGGGGTATCTAATACATGGAGTTTGGTTTAAAGGCAGATCCGTAGCTGAGTTTTCGTCAGCCCCTTGCAGTTATTTGTTACCAGCCTCCCTGTTAGACTAATGTCTTGTCTCACTCTCTGCTGTGCATTAACACTGCTTCTAAGAAGCCTGCACCCATGCTATGTTGTGGTGACCAGCTGCAGTGGGTGGAAACCCTTGGCTTCAGGTGGGCTTCCAGAATTTGTCCTCGTGAGAACCACCACCTGGTCCCGATCTGTGATGAGGCCTGAGAGACAGGAGAAGGCAGTCAGTCAGTACAGAACATTTTTAGCACATTAATGCACTTGGCAGATGTTGGCAGGAATTCTCAGTCAGTAGGAACCCTTTCATTCCAGCATTCATCCTGAGCAAGAGAGATGTGAGGAAGGAAACTGCAACATGTTTTTAGATTAATTCACACAAAGTAGAAGCAAAAGAACTAAAAGATGTTGGGGATTCACCGAGTGTGAACATCCATCAGAAACATGAGTTACTGCAGCTTTACAAAACAGAATCTCTGTGTTCAAAGGAAATCTTGAAAACACAGAAAGTTTGTCTCTTAGTTTTCTTAAGGTTTTGCAGCTTCTCTGTAGCCTTCTATCAGGAACCCATCAAGCCATAGGCTCCAGACTGCTGGTGTCTCAGATCTTTACAGGGCAGAATAGCAGAGTATGAGACTGATCTCCTTGTGTGGCTGGTCTGTGAAGAACAGCCTGCCATTAACACTGGTTTCTTCACCCTAGTGTAAGTCAGTAGTCCTCCCTCTTTTCAAACAGTGCATTCACACAGCAATGAATCACATGAGAGATTCATTGGAGATTGATTTTCTTTTTGACCTTTTGTTAATTATCTCTGTGCTTAAAGAGTTCAACATTTGAGGGCATAGGGTTCAGCACTCCAAAGGTGAGAGGCAGCCAAATGAAGATCACTTAGGATAACTTAACTTGGCTTTTCTGCATGTGTTTGCATTGAGATTTCACCTTGACCATCTTATGATGATCTACAGCAAAGTCAGGACAAACTCTTGACACTCTTGTCACCATTCTAATGCTTTCTTCACAATAGGAAAAATGCATTTTTCTGTCACTCTTATTTTTTTTGTCTGTCTTCTCAGTTGCTGAAGCAATAACTGAGATGGTTCTGATGGTTCTCCGATTCTGAGTGCCTGCTCTTGCAGCAGTAACCAGGGTTTTTGTTTGTTTGTTTAGTTGGTTTGGGGTTTTTGACCTAATGCTTTGTGAGGCAGTTGCCATGTGTCTTATGGTAGTTGCTGTAGCTTGGCAGGCTGTTTACTGGCGGTGGGTGGTAGAGTCATTCCTCTGGGGTCAGTCTGAGCAGCAGAGTGGCAGAGTACCATCCACGTGGGTGGAAACTGGGCAGTGTTGTCAAACTGAATTTGACCCACAGTATTTCCAGGCCACCGAGCCAGCCTATCCTCAGAGCATTGCTGGTCACCCCACTATGTCTGATAGCGACACCGAGAAGACCAGTGCCAGTCCTTGAGGTCGTAACCTGGGGAGAGAGCCGACAGCATTCTCTCTCTTTCCACCCTTTGCATAGGTAGCATGTCTTGCTTCTTGGTTTGACTGCCACCGATTTCCTAGGCCTGTTTGTTTTTCGAGACACTTCATACAGGATCTGTTGAGGCTGGAGTGGAAGTTACTGCTTGCTTAGGCAGCATCCATTTCCAGTGATATTCGCAAAAGGAAAGGGCTTTGGCTACAGGGGAGAAGGTACCATGAAGAGCAGTTCCTGGCACACCGAAAACCCAGGCACGCTTTAGTGATGCTCTGGTACCCTCGAGGTGCCAGCAGTGGTCTGGTTCCGCTCCCCTTCATCCTGCGCACGTGGCTGTGCTCGCACACGGGTGTGTGCACACCAGGGAGAAGTACGAGAGTGGCATGCTTACTTATTTTCCTTTTCCCTGAAAAAGAACGTGAAAGAGTTTTAAAAAACTGATTGTACCTCTCAACTTTACATCTTCAAAAATTGCTCCTTATTGAGAGTTTAATAGTTTTTTAAATGTAAACTCGGGAAAATATTTACTTTTCAAGCATGAATATCCTTCTGCTTTCTCACATCACTGAAAGTGTATTATTTTTTTCAGTCCATTGAATTCCAGGGATCACTCACGTTAAAAGTCAATGTGGTTTCCAGTGTCAGAAGATGTAAGGTTTTGTGTTTATGGTTGGAATCCCTTCTCGCTTCTTTTCCTGTGTGATTTTAGCCAAAAAAAATTCAGATTCATATAGCTTAAAAGTATTCAGGTGCTTTCCCAAGGATAAAAGGTAATTAGATCAAGGAATGGTCTTTAAAAACTGTCACAGACCCAATTCTGGTGCTGTTATTTACACAGATAAAGGCTGTGTAACAACAGTGGGAGGATCAGCCGCAAGCCTCAAACAGATGAATCTCATAGACTTAAATCAAAAAGAACATGGGTTTTGTTTCTTTGAACTTGGAACTTCTACATTTTATTGCTGTGTGATTAAAACACTGGAACAGAATTGCCCATTGCCTTTTTGCTGCCTTTTTATAGCTACAAGTCCCAACCCAAGTATCTTGCTCTTATTATCAGCATTGCATCTACTCACTGCTCCTTGCTGGACTTCGGTCGTTCCCATTCACTGCAGTGGAAGTCCATCTGAGTAAGCAGTGCAGGTTTGGATACAGGAGTAGCACTCTCCTCTGCTAGGGATAATATCTGGGTAGTGACAGGTTGTTTTTAAAACCTATGTGGCTGTCGTTAACATACCCCTATGTGCATCCAGAGACCAGCATGTATAGCCCAAATTGCCTAACCATCAAAACTGTGATCAATTTGGAAGTCCGTGGAAAAAAAAACAACCAACCCATGTTATTTAGATCGGTGCTTCAGACCCTGAGGCAGTTTGTGAGACCAGCCAGTTGGTGACTGGAACTGTTCCGTGTAATGAGGTTTTCCATTTGAAGTTTGATTGGAATGTCTGATGCCCCGTGAGAACTGTTGCAGGCTGATGGAGCTCCACCGGTCCAGAAGGCTTAGGAGGCACCGCTTGAAGAGCTAGGAAACAGATGTGGGTGTCTGTCTACCAAAAAAAGTTGCCCTCTGTGTCATTCCCCACGTTTATAATAAATTAATGTAGAGTTGCTGGGAAAATAGATCATACAAACAAAGTGGCAGTTTTGCTATGGTAGGTTTTTAACATCCATGCTGTAGCATGCTGGGTGGGTTTTCTGTTGGATTCTTTCAATTGAGGAAAAAGAACTTTCTGTAAGTTTGTCACAGAGATTTATAGATCTCAGTATTTAAAAATGGGCCTTTCCATCACTCCCAGGCACATGCACGCTAAAAATATTAACAAATCCTTTAAAATAAATAAGCCTCTTGCCCATTTGGCTACTCAGGAGTAAACAAAAAAATATCCCCTTTCAACCCCAATCGCTTCCTTCATACTTCTACATTCCTTACAGCATGTCTTGAATCTTAACACATTGGGCTTTGCTAAATCAGAGCAGAATGAGGTTTCAGAGTTCGAGAGCTGAGCCCTCAAGTCAGACAGACCTCTTGAAGCCACACTACTGTTCCTTTACTACATAGCGCAAGGCACCTCATGGAGAAACAGATGATTCCTGATGCTAGATGTTGCCAGACCCAACCAAAGCCTGTGCGGTTGGCAGGCAAAAACTGAGGACCTGAACGACCTTTGAGGAGCTATTCTCTAGCTCACGTTAGCAGAGGTGCCTATTGCTGCATTTTCTGGAAGTGTTTTCCCCTTTGGCATTGGGGTATGAACTTACAGAGCGTCTCTGTTTTGTCACGTTGTAGCAGTCAAAGCATGAACCAAGCCAACAAGTTACTCG